>JAXQJQ010000049.1:0-309877 GCA_037042055.1 Penicillium sp. S103-07
TAGAAGGCCCTAAAAATATTATAGGTATCTTTAGTAAGATATCTACTTTAGTTATTTTTAATATTAATAATAGCCTATAATAATAAATCTTTTTAAATCTTTAAACTAAATAGTCTAGATTAGTCCTACTCCAAAATATCTAAATATACTATATAGTTTACCTATTATTATACTTTAATAGGCTATATATATATTTTAAATTTAGGCTAGTTCTATATTTAGTATTAATAAATAGTGCTAGCTTAATTATATTCTCCATTTTATATAGCTTTCCGTTTTAACAAAAAATATATTAGTATTTTTTAAATATTAAAAGAAGCTACTTCAACATATTTTGATTTATCCTAGAATTATAATTAAATAACCTAATAAAAGGGTCTATAAAAATAATATATACTTAAAGCTCTTAAAATAGCCTAGAGTAAGGTTTCGGCTTCTCTTTAGTTATATAAATTATTATCTATATATTTTAATATTGTTTAATTTGATCTATTCTAAAATAAATTAATTCAATATCATAATTATCTTAATCTCTTATCTAATATACTTTGAGTTAACCTTATTTATTATATATATATATATACGGTTTAAAATTATAGGATTTATAGTAAAAGAAAATAAGTATTAATTTCTTTACCAAATTAATATTTTATTCTTTATCTAGAATAATAAAAAATATTTTATCTAATAATTCTAGTAAGATAGTTAACGAAATAGGCTTCTAGGATCATATAAGAGCTATTAGTTAGTTTAGGATCTATTGGAATAATAGAATCTTATTAATTTTTAACATATTTCTATAGAAAAAAAGTCTTTCTCTGATTTAATTACCTTTAAGGGTTTTTTAGTCTACAGATTTACTAGCAAATACCTAAATAAATAGTATATATTAATCCTAATTCCTTAAGTGTCTTATAGATACCTAAATCTAAAACTTATTAGGTATATCTATAAGTGGGATAGGTCACCGCTGTTAGGACTAGGGTTAGACTAGGTAAGGGAGTGGATGGGACTATAAGTATATGGACGAGAGGATCAGCAACAAGATTATAACTAAATATATCCTTAGATAGGAGGATTTATTAATTAGAAGAACTCTGAGTGCCTTTGCGCGATTATATAGCACTGGACTTTATATAGGTTCTCGGAAAAACCTCGTGGAGTTCCCGTTATACCGAATTGCGAATCTGGATAACCTTATATTATCCAGGACCGTAACAACCGCTTACAAGTTACCAGCCCATAGTTACGAGATTGCTATATATACCCTAGGGACTCTACCTATATAGATATACCTATAGGTATATCAATATCTAGGGTTGGCGCGGGTTTTGGCGTACTCTAATAGTTAGCTAATACTGCGGCGCCCTAGCTAACCTATAACTTAAACAGAAAGCTCTATCTGCTTAGGTATAGAAGGGCAAGAAAGAAAAGGATACTCCTGCTCAATCCTTATAAGAGAGAAGGATAGTAGGGAGATTGTTACGATGAAAACTCTTGTTTTATTCAGTCTAGTTGTAACTTGTTAGGCCATATTTATAGACAGGTACTAACCTTTTCTCTGATGTGAGAGATAGTGAAAGAGTAAGATAGATATAAAATATAAAAATACACCAGGAACAGCGAGCAATTAGTAGTTAGAAATTAGATACAAAGCAAGCTATGAGATAGTATAATCATAAAGTGGTCAGAAAAGGCAGAGAAGGTCCGCTTTTCTGTTGAACTGGTAGCCAGTGAAAAAAGCATAGTTTCATGCTGAATCTTGCACCAAAATCCTGACACGCCTTCATAATATTGATTTGCTCTATATTTATGCCCGTATCTGAAGATGCGTCAGGTCAAATCGTGCCTTGCGATATGCAATTTAGGAGAGGCGGCTAGTCAATCGCATAACGTAGGAGCCCCTAGGATTCAGTTATCGTATGCCAGTTTAAGTCCCAATGAATGCACAATTGATGAGTCATTAATAGGTTGCTAGACGATTGATAGGGGTCCAGACTCCACCATACTGTAGATAGAATACTCTACAGTCTATCTATACAGCAGCAGGCAGCGAGCGAATTTAACCTGATTGGGAAGCCCAAGAGGAACCTCGGCCGCGCCTTTACCTTCTAAATCCAAACTTCGCAACGACCTGAAAAAAAATCGTTACTGCAGACGAGAAGATACAACCAAGTACCTCTCTTCACTGTAGAAACTTACCTTCTTTGTGTAAGGAACAGTAGTAGACTTATCAGGCTGAGGCAACAGAAAAGCATTACCATTGGGAAAGCGAACATCGTTTTATGTACTGACTATCAACTTGGATAGGTAAACCTTGGAGTTTTCGTATACCAAAAAGGTCACCCAAGTGCTCGGTAGCACTCGGAATAGATTCGGACCTAGGCCTTTGTAGAATCCCGCGAGCCCCTCCTGAGCCCAGATCCGGACAACAGCGTCGATAGGACCGCGGTAAAACAAATGCGAATCATAAGTCTGCAAACGTGATCTGACAACTTGGTAAGGATACGTGACGCAGCCAGAAAATACCTTGGATAGGCTCGAAAGGGCCAAAAAGTCGAAATTTCCAAGCTTTCGCCCCATGTCAGTCCTGACATCCCCCAAGGGCGTATCGTGTCCAGACCTAGACCTGAAAACCTTCAATCGCTCATATGCCATGAACTGAAGAGCACCCTGACTGACTCCAAAGAGAGCAGGCACAAGCCCCCGATAGAAGCCCGGTAAACCCTCCATGTGATAGATTTGCCTTGCCCCAGAAGCGAAGGAAGAGTACGCACCCGGCGCCTGGGATCCAGTGGACAACATGCGGGTCTTTATCACCCAGATCGGATTGGTGAGAATGGATGTTAGAGCACCTGGGGGTCAGCAGGTTAGAGGTGGGTACTAGCTTCGGAGTGGAGAGCGTACCTGCACTGCCCGATGCGAGAAAGTAATCAGATGATGTGAGCATCCATCCTTCCTGCCCTCGATACGTGGAAATGGCATCCTTGAAACTGCTGTAGCACAGGAAGTACAAGGCCCAGCTTGTCGAGTTCCCGATAAGATTCGGAGCTAGACCCCGGTAGAAGGCAGCCAAACCCCCTTCCGTTTTGAAGACCTGATGGGCGATGCGCAATGAATTACCAACTCGAGACGAGGATGTTCGATCGACTGGATGATTCGGAAAGTTAGGATCATGCTTTGAAGACGGGAAAGTGTGTCGTACCCTGGAGTCTGGTCTTGACAAGGTCGAGTGGATGGAGGGTGAGGGTGGTAGCAATTCCCGCGGTGAATCCTGCTACGGTCTCCACAAGGGATGAAGACGAGCCATGCTGGCTAGTCATGAACCTTGGAAATGAGGTTGTAGGGTGGTTGGGAGGAGAGGTGCGAAGAAGAGTGCGTTCTTTTCTGCCGCGCGGGAGACTTTCCGGCTTCCGGCTGAATTCGCGCCAAGGAGATTGGGATATGAAATGAACATGCTGAAGCTACAAAAGTGTTTACTGAAGCCAAAACTGATTACAATCATGATTGATTTAAAAATACATACGGTGATCTGCCCCAGGTCACAGAACTGTTCGCCTTCAAAGGAAGACGGAGACACGTATCAGGTGTCTCGAGCATCATGCGAAGACTTCGCACTGTCGAGATCGAAGAACGGGGAATCCTCCCCGGTCGGCCCATTTTCTTTTCATTTTGACACTCCAATAAGATCTTTAAGCAAGAGGCGAGAACAACCTGATCAAGAGGTCAGCACAGGGTGCTCGAAATCGGTCCGGGGGAAACATACTTGAACAGAGACGGCTTAGGCTCGCTGTAGGTGTAGCCTGTTTCGTTTGCGTCAGCGATTATCCCAAGACCCAGACCAAGCAGTGTAGGTTTGGTTCTTCAACTCGAGCCGGACACACCTAGGTAAACGATGAGAGGCAGGTAGCCGCTGGAGGGTCGCGATGAGGTTAGCGTGTTCGCTGGTGCGAATGGAGGGAATTGGCGTAGGTCTCACTAATGAATGGCGACTCTGGAGATATCAATGACCTTGGAAACGCGTTCCTGAGAAAAGAAGAGGAAGAGTAAGCCTTCTGAAAGGGAATACACGTCGACAACATGGCGGTCCAACCTTGGTCTCCTCGGAGAATTGGACCATTTTGGCGGACTGGCGGTGCTCGTCTTCGCAGGAAAGGGGAAATGAAGTAAACGGTCTCCGACTAAGAACAGGAAGGGAGGGGGCTCGTAGGTAAGGCGGAGAGGTTGGAGTGGATGGAAAGATGTCGGGAGTCGAAAGGCGGGTTCAAGAGTTTTCGGGAGTCGGAAACCCCATGATCACCGCGACAGCTCGAGCTCCTTCAAACCCACCATCCTTTTCCACTCGTCCACTCGTCTGCTACGGAGCGCTACTACGAGACCTTGCGGCTTTTTCACTTCCTCTTGCCAGGTCTTCACCCCCCTTTCCAGCGCTTTCTCCTTGACTCGTCGGCACCATGTCCGGCGCAAGGCATTGGTAAGATCTGCCCTTGGCCACAACCCGGGAGTCCTCCAGCGCTAATCTACGTATAGGGAGCAAGACAAAGAGGCAACGGTGTATATCGGAAATCTCGACGAGCGCGCCTCGGACAGCTTGGTATGGGAGCTGATGCTGCAGGCGGGCCGCATCGTTAACGTCCACCTGCCCAAAGACCGAGTCACGCAGTTACACCAAGGATATGGATTTGTGGAATTTATCAGCGAGGAGGATGCCGAATATGCCTCGAGGATCATGAACGGGATCCGTCTGTTCGGCAAACCAATCCGTGTGAACAAGGCATCGGCGGACAAGCAGAAATCCGTGGAGATCGGCGCAGAGCTCTTTGTCGGAAACCTGGATCCCATGGTGGCCGAACAAGTTCTCTACGATACATTCAGCCGCTTTGGCAATCTGGTCAACCTTCCCAAGGTCAGACACCCATATCCAACCCTCCCCGTCCGGTAAACATGTGTCAATCGGAACTAACTGGTCATAGATTGCCCGTGACGACAATAATCTGTCCAAGGGATATGGATTCGTTTCATTCGCTGATTTCGAATCATCTGATGCGGCCATCGCCAATATGAATGGTCAATATCTCATGAATAAACAAGTCTCCGTGCAGTACGCATACAAGAAGGATGGCAAAGGAGAGAGACACGGCGACGAGGCAGAGCGAATGTTGGCGGCACAGGCTCGGAAGCACAACGTTCAGCCACCAATGCAGCAGATACCGCCCCCGTCGTTCGCCGGAGCTGGACCGGGCTCCGCGACTCCGGCGATGCCAAACGGCGATACTTCTCGGCCAGTGAGCACCGGGCCGCAGGCACCCGATTTAAGCATGGGCAGAGGAATACCACCACCGATGCCTTACCAAAATGTGCCACCTCCTCAGGGTCGGCCTGTACCTCCCAGCCCGTCACTCGCGACCCCTCCGCCAGGGTTACCGGCGCGGCCACCGCCGTCTCAAGCTGGCTACGGCGGTCCCCAGACCTTCCTTCCGCCAGGGTTCAACGGAGCTGGTCAGCAGCCACCTTATGCGCCTCAAGCTGCGCCTCCACCAGGGTTTGGGCCTCCCGGGTTTGGGCCTCCGGTAGGCGCCCCCGGAGCGCCCCCGTCACTACCTCCTGGCTTTCAGCAACCGGGCTATGGAAACAGTCGCTGAATAAAACCTTTGAACGACCTTTGGGACCAAAAATCCCAATTGGCATCGAATGACCCAGCGATGAATTGTGATCGGGAGTGAATGAGACCTGGAGCTTGTTCCTGGTGGAAGGGATTGCTGGACCTGGACTACTATGACCTTGTGGCGGCAAAGCAGATTGTGCCTCTGAATCCGGACTGCACACAGAAACACGCGATTATGTATTACGCATTGGTCTGGACTCTGGGTGAGCTCCGCCACGCCTTTGGATTCAGAAAAGCGGGTCGAACCGTTGCATACTTTGACGACGCCGGCAGGTGCACCGGTTAATACTCAAGTGATCTTAAACCTAATCAAAGAAAAGTGATATATGCAAGAGCAACTTCAATTTCCGTATTCGAGAATGATTTCTGCGTACACCTCAACGCCAAAGGTAGCATAGCAGGGAAGCCCGGTAAAATACACTGGCTCGGTATGGAAACTTAACGGAGGAAAAATGAAAATTGAGAAAGATTGTAGTCAAAAAGGAAATAGAAGAGACTGGCAAAAAGTGGCAAATCGACGCTCATGAAAACGAAACAAACTTGGGATCTCGAGGTCGTCCGTCTGGGCCAATATTATTCTTTGCGAATCGTTGTTCCGTATAAATCCGTCGGGCTTCATCGAAATTGACCCTCCGACTCTTCATAATCCTGTGCACTTCCTGCTTGGCTCGCTGGTCGAGGCCGCCTCTGGTATCACCGTCCGCGACGTTGGCGGCAATATCGAATTGCGATGAACTTAGGCCAGCTTCCAGATCGGCCGTGAAGCTTGACGGGAGTCGATGATAGATGTAGTCCGGTACCGGTAGCAATGGGATCCATCGGGATCGAGTGAGGTAGAGTCCTGGATGAGCGTTAGATGGCACTCCGGTAAATCCGGGGGAGCAAGGGACGGTAGACTTACCCGTTCCGCAGATTATGACTGAGAATAAGAGAGCGTAGAAGAGAGTGTAGGTCATGGTGGGCAATATCAGGGCTTTCAGGGCCCCCTTTTGGAACTGGAAGTCGCGAGGATCCCGAGTTCAGACAGGGCCAACAAAAGAATCCGATCAGCAGAGGGGGCCAAACTTCAGGGAAGCTCTCACGGGCGTCGTCATTTCGGGGAAGGCCTTGCTGCCTGACCCGACAGGCATGAAAGAAGCAAGAACGAGGCAAAATAAGGCATCAAAGATCCATTTGAAGCTAAACCCAAAGCGGCCCGCTTAGCGAGAGAACATCCAATTCGACTCACACACACTTTCGAGACGGCGATTCCAACCTTTCGAGTCCAAACCGTCACAATGGCCGCCGAACGCACAAACGTCTCCAACGACCTGATCTGGCAGATCACCCGTACGTATCTCCGGAATTTTTACCCCCTTCGGTTCGTGGCTGACTTGGTATAGGCAACCAGAACGCTTATCTGGTTCGCCGTAACGCCGGCGGTGGTTCCCAGTTCTCCCGGGACCCTCTGAACCTGGTGAACAAGCACTCGTTCAAGGTACATTTCTACAATTGCCTGCCCCTCTCGTTCCGTGCCGACAACTGACATAAGCTTTTAGTATGCCGGTTACGCCAACACCAAGGTATTGATGGTTCCTACGCTGCGCACGTTTCGCACGAGACTCCCCTCCATTGAACTCTCGAAATCCTAACCAGCTATCCTCTGTCAGGCCGTCGGCGTTCAGGGTACCGAGAACGGTGATGTCACCGTGACCACCAAGAAGCCCAGCAACCCTCAGCAGCCCGGCAAGAACCTGGTCACCGTTAACTACGGCCCCAAGACCGCGACCCGCAAGTAAGATATCCGACCACCGGATGCTTCGGTTGAAACACGACGACAGAGAAACAGGCAGTGCTGACCGGAGGATGTCACAGGGTCTACAAGGGTGTTGCCGACAAGACCGCCCAGAACGGCTACCGTGCCGATCTCCGTGAGGAGGCCGTCGCCCGTGTGAGCGCCATCCGCCGCTCGCAGCAGCCCAAGAAGGATGCCCCCGCCCAGAAGCCCCGTGGCGCCAAGGCCCGCCAGGCTGCCGAGAAGGACTCCGAGTAAATGCCTAGAGACGTGATGGCGGAGAAGAGTGGATGAACGGCGAACTGGTCAATCTTCGAAACAAACGTGAGACCGCGCCGTGCTGGATAAAAAGGACGAGGTGTCCATGTAATCTAGCGATTATACTCCGGGACGACCGGATCTTTGCAAGAAGAATGCACTTCTTTAAAAGGAATGATGCACGGGACGGAAAAGCTGTCAGCCTAAGTATAGGAAGTGATCCAATTGCGCCGATAGTCGGGCCGAGAGCCCAAGCAGCCTCGGGCCTGGACCCAAAGTAGAAGCCCGGGGGCAAGCACGAGAAACGAGTATGTCGTTTGCCGTGGAATCAGGCAGAGTATCCCGCCTTTTCCCGATAAGTGGACGGACGGGGGGAAGGGCCGGAGGGGGAAGCACAGTCACGAATCACAGGAGACGAGAATGACCGGAGGAATCAGACTGGAGAGATTTGCTCCACACCCCATGTGAAGGTACAGTACACGTAGAAACTATGCACTGTAGATTATTGCGGACACCGAAACAAACGGAGGGCCCGTCGCTCGTCATATTGGGTTTCCCCCCTGGGCAACTCCGGGGTTGCCCCTCATGCTTGAGCCCCTCTATTATTAAAACCTTCCGCTCTCCCTCTTTTCTCCTCCCCCTCATCTCATCTCATCTCTACCCATCCTTTCCTCTTTACATCCTACATCATGGTCAAAGCTGGTAAGCACTTTCGGATTGTAAATTGTCCTTCAAACTAATCCATTCAAGTTGTTCTCGGCGCCTCTGGTGGCATTGGCCAGGTCAGCTCTCTCAACCTTCTCCCCCGTCCTCTTAAGCTTCGGCTAATGGTTTCCGATAGCCTCTTTCCCTTCTGCTGAAGGCTTGCCCTCTGGTTGACGAGCTCGCCCTGTACGATGTTGTGAACACGCCCGGTGTCGCTGCCGACCTTTCTCACATTTCTTCGGTTGCCGTAGGTTTAAATAACAAATTCCCCGGCTGCGTGCCTTGACCTGCACGAGGAGTTCTGACCAGAATGCAGAAAATCTCCGGCTACCTCCCCAAGGATGATGGCTTGAAGCATGCGCTGACCGGTGCTGACATCGTTGTCATCCCGGCCGGCATTCCCCGTTAGTGTCGCTCGACGATCCTTGTCAGATGTGCTCCGCTAACTGCCTGGCATATAGGCAAGCCTGGCATGACCCGCGACGACCTCTTCAAGATCAACGCCAGTATCGTTCGCGACCTGGTCAAGGGCGTTGCCGAGTTCAGTCCCAAGGCTTTCACCCTCGTCATTTCCAACCCCGTCAACTCCACCGTTCCAATTGCTGCCGAGGTCCTCAAGGCCGCCGGCGTTTTTGACCCCAAGCGTCTGTTCGGTGTGACCACCCTGGATGTCGTCCGTGCCGAAACCTTCACCCAGGAGTTCTCAGGCCAAAAGGACCCCTCTAAGGCTACTGTTCCCGTCATCGGTGGCCACTCCGGCGAGACCATCGTCCCTCTGTTCAGCAAGGTCTCTCCCAACTTCCAGATCCCCGCTGACCGATATGATGCTCTCGTCAACCGTACGTCAACGTTCATGAACATTATCTGAAGAAGTTGTGCTGACTGACACTACGCAGGCGTCCAGTTTGGTGGTGACGAGGTCGTCAAGGCCAAGGATGGTGCTGGATCTGCTACTCTGTCCATGGCTTATGCCGGTTTCAGGTCGCGTTTACCCATATCCATTACAGAACTTTGTCACTGACTCTATTATAGATTCGCCGAGGCCGTGATTAAGGCCGCCAAGGGCGAGAAGGGCATCGTCGAGCCTACTTTCGTCTACCTTCCCGGTGTTCCTGGTGGTGATGAGATCGCCAAGGCGACCGGTGTTGACTTCTTCTCTACCCCCGTGGAGCTCGGTGTAAGTCTTTTTCTCTGCGCATCGATTGATTGAACCCGGAGGCAAAGCTGAAACTATCTTTATAGTCCAACGGCGTGGAGAAGGCCATTAACGTCCTTGGGGGTGTGACCGATCAGGAGCAAAAGCTCCTCGAGGCTTGCATCAAGGGTCTCAAGGGCAACATTGAGAAGGGCGTCGAGTTCATCAAGAACCCCCCACCAAAGTAATACTCCCCCTTCCCCAGAAAATGCCCTGCCTGGCACCTGCCCTGGTAAACGCTATCGTGCCACATGTACTCGCCGACTAAACCCTGGCGCCTTGCATGTTGGACTCCATGGTCAGAACCTTGCTAATTATGATCATCCCGGAAAGATAGGCTTTAAGCGTGAAATCATGAGATTATGAACGACGAACAGACATGATAGGGCTTGGTTCTCGGTCGTTGTATTGGTTTGGTGGCAGCATGCAAGATAGTGGAGGTCAAGCATGCAAAGAATACCATCAAAGTCCGTTCGCACCGGCATGTCCCTCGTAGTCCTGTCCTGTGTAGTTGACCTCGCGGAATGAGCCGCTCTTTATTTTGATGGACCGCGAATGCGGCGCAGATAAATGGCCCTCATCTTCGGTGCAGGTGGAGAATGTCATTGGAAACAGTCGACCAGCGGCGAATTGAGTGCAGGCCGGCCTGGAAATTGTAGACACTCAAGGTCGGGCCTGGACAGTTTTGATCTGGAAAGTTGCCCCTGGAAGATCCGACGTCTCCGCCTGTACCGTTGTATTGATACCCAAGTTCGCCAGAGCCCCGCGAATTATACCGCAAGGAAACCACAGGTACTGGAATCGAGGTATTAGCTGTATGCTTCACGGTGGAAGAGACGGAGGTCTGCCTACCGCTTGTGCCATCGATATCGCCTCACCCCGCACTGCCATACTCATTCTTCCAAATGGCCGAAATGCGCTGTCAGTTAGAACATAGACTCCCTATTCGATTCCACATTAGTGTCACCGTCGCGTCGAGGCAGCAGCAGGGATACACGTCCCGCTCCCCATGTCGCGCCCACGTACCCGATGGTTGGTTTTCAAATTGTCCACCTGTTTTCTAAATAGCACTGTCCATAGGTCCTTGCATAGAAATTTGATGACATCGAGATTGTCTGTGAATCGAGGTCGATCTCGGGAGAATCTGTATTGTGACAGGATGCGGTGAGCTGGACCGTTGCTAATGGGGGATGATGGCGAGTGAGCATTGAGCTTCTCACCTTTCAGCGAGACCCTGTCCTACTCGGTAGCCCAGAGACTCAAGGCGGAAGTACGTAGTCTCCCTGACCTCCTCGTCGTCTGGTTCGTTCTCGTCCATCGCCAGCTCTTTGGCGAGGCGCTCGGCCATCGGCACCAGCTCAATGAGCAGAAAGTCGAAGCAAGAGGAGCTAACGGCGCGCGCATCCGGGTCGGAAATGCTTAACGCGGCAGACGCATCGAACGACATGGTGGGCACCGGGTGAGGGAAGTTGATGGGAGATGTTGTTTGCCAAGGCTTGGGGGGAGGGGAGTTGAAGGCGGGAAGAGAGATACCCCCCCCCCCCACATGCAAGCCACGGCTTGAACTACGACACGGTGTATCAATGCACCCCTCAATTCCTCTGACTGGCATGACATACGACATACAGGAAATAAAATAAACAGGAATAAGGGGAAACGGTTGAAGAAATATTGGAAATTCCTAGAGGGAACCTGTCCAAGGCACCGTGAAAAAAAAAAAAAACATATCCGCCTAGAACTAATCCAGATGCAATTCGGAGATGAAAGGCAACGCCATAAACACCACGGCAAGATGCATGTAAAACAAAGTCAATCAGATACCGGAGCACACCCTGATCCACATCGAGATCCAGCCCGACTAATAGGACGGTGGGTAGGTCCTGCTATGGAGAGGACTGCTGGTAACCGGCTGGTGAGGATCCTCTCGAACATTGAAGCTTAGGGCCGGGCGCTTCGACGGGGGCACCGGCGATTCATCGTCTTCATCATCGCTGGCCGTGAGGTCAATGACTTGAGCAGCAGGTCGTTTCTTACTCGACATCCGGACTGCAGAAGACGGAGTTGATGCCTCCCGGGATTGGGATTGGGCTGGAGTTCGCTCAAGCATGACACTCGAAGGCATAGGTTCCTGCTTCACAGGACTAATGCCGGGCTCGGTGATTTCGATCAAGTCATCGTCATCTGTTGCCGGGGTCACTCCACCCGGCTTGGCTCCATCCGCATCGTTCGGACTCGACCATGCTCCATCGGGTTCAATGACGACCTGTTCCACGTCCGGAGAAGTTGAGCGCAGAATGTCATCGACATACCTATACAGGTCAGATAACGAACAGGGGAAAAAACGAAGGTATCCCGGCAGGGGATGCCATCCATGATTCGGGCTTACTGGTCAATTTGCAGTGACTCGAAACTGGTCGACTTGGAGCATACGGGACAAGTCCACGTTGGCGCCTGCTTTTGCAACTCGAGAAACGATGATGCGTCAAAGCACTGATTATGAGTACAGACCACTGAGCGACAAGGAACTTGGATTCGTAGAGTTGATAGCGGACATTTGAGGGACATAATACTTGACGTGGCAACAATGTCAGAGTCCTCGGCGCGGTTTTTCACTGTGACGATCAGTTAAATTGACGTGTTTCTCCATATAGTAAATATCCGTGTCCTTACTTTCTCGAAGCACCTGTTCCTTGGAAATGAGTTTACGGGATTTTAATTCTGCCACCAGATCTTCCACTGGGTGCTGTCTGACAAGGTTGGCGACCGCGAAGAATTTCTGTGGGAAGAGTCAGCAACAACATCACAAGCAGCACGCTTACAGCACATAACCTCCAATGCGCCATGGGTGAGCCGGAAAGACTTGCCTTTTGAGTTAACGCATAAGTCATGACGATATTGTTGGTGTAGCCGGGCTTTTTGCGTATGTAGTTTGTTACATCGGCGGGCTGCGTGGTACCTGGCCTATTCTTCAAGCCTCGAAGATTGGCCTTGACTTCGTCGAGATTTGCCTTTAGCTCCACCTGATGTGGAAATGCAATATCGGACTTGGTGTATTGTTTGAGACCAGAGTCTGCTGCACAATATACCATCACCCGAAGGTCCGGATCCGTCTGCAGGTCAGTGGCCGTAGATGCCGAGAGAATAACCTTGAGTTCGACGCTATCCCTTGTTTGCTCGCGGACTGATCCGTATTAGATATGTGACTTCACTGAAAGCCCTGTGGGGTGCATACCTTTACATTCCACGATCGGAGTGAGGTGTGTCACGATAGTAAAAAAAGGACTATCTTTAAACGTGATATGACCTGTGCAGCTAATAAGCAACAGTCAAAAAATATTGGATGGCGCCTGAACAAACCGGTATGTGAATGGGGTGACATCGATGGCCCCAAAGGTGTAGATCGAGCCTGTGAGGGCGCAGGGTGGGACGCAGTCGGAGACTGGAACTGAAAACTGGAGTTTGCCTGAAAGCTTGAAGTACCTGGAACAGCTGTGTGAAATATGAGTTGCTTCAAGGCATCGTAGCGGGCACCGTTTCCCTCCGAGTTGGCCAGGCGTTCAAGATCTATTTCGTGGGCAAGGTCAATACCCCTCTCAGGACAATTTTGGGTGAATTTATCAAGCGACTGAAGGAGAATTGTCGGAAACGAATGGGGAGAGGGCATAGGATCGACAATGAAACGGGGAAGATGTCAAGAGGGAGAAAACGAACAGTCGATAATGCGGAGCTGTAGAGATATTTTGACTCCGGAAACCGCAAGACCCTCATTTCGCAAAAGATCCTTGAGCTGTGGATTGGTGAGAGTCTTTATGAGAGCAACGAGATGGGCAATCTCTGAGGATTGGCCGGAGGACGCCATCGCAGCGCGGTCACTCCGAATTGGTGGAAAGGCCCAAAAAGAGCACCGGCAACTCAGGCAGAATGTGACACAGCCAAGCCAACAGGGAATCCGTTAAAATGCATCCCAATCCTGCCTCACTTCCTCTAGGGCGAGGAGAAAATCGAGGGTCCTGGGAGAGTCGAGGTTGAGGTGCCGCGGGCTTTCAGTGGATGACATAAGACGGGGCTATCGCGATAAAAGAGAAAAAAAAACCCAGGGAAACGGAGGTCGGTACCTCGCCCTTTTCTTTTCTCCCACCTCCTCTGTCCCATCCAAGATCTTCCACTACACATCATGGCAAAAAGTATCCGAGCCAGCGTCTCTAAGCGCAACCGGGCCAATCTTCGCAAGAAGATCGCTGGCCCGGCGGTCGACGCGCGAACCGAACGACTAGCCGCCAAACTCCAGGAACTCGCCTCGCAGCCAAAGCCTCAGCCCCCGGTGAAGTCGGAAATGGAAATGGGAGCAGATGATGGTATGTGTGCTGCTATCTTGCGACAGGGTCTCGATTTTGACAAATTGCCCGTAACTATAGCCGATCAAAACCACCCCGACAATAAAGCTGCTACGGCCGGTGAAGGTAGGTCCGACCGGGCTCGTCCGAGCTTTTGCCTCCGTGAATCGAGTAGCCTGACTTTTTCTTCTTCGCAGAGATGGACGTTGATACCAAAATCTCCAAGAGCCAAAAGAAGCCCGCGCGCGTGCAGAAGCGGAACCGAAAGACTCGACCCTCGATAGTGTTCCAATCACACTCCAAGGCGAAGAAAGGCTCGAAGAGAAAATAACGGTTGGAAGACGACAATTAATAGACGGGGCGGAACGATGCACGGATGCAAAGAAAAAACTACGGCGTTGGGAGTCTGGACATAAATTTCTCGCAAACCAGTATTGTTTACACATATATCAATTGCATGCAATCACACATAAACCTCAGGAAACCCGGACATGCACAAGTGGCGGGATGTCCAGTTCCGATAAACGAACCTTAAGGAAGGCGGTGTAGTGGATAAACACCTTGGTAGCTTCTATCAAGGCGCGTTCCGCGTCTCCTCGGCGTCGCCCACGTAGACAGACGTCGCAGGGAGCATCATGGCCATCCAATGCGGCTGGGCGACTCTGTTCGCCAATCTCCTGTTGCCAGTGGGCATTCTCATCTTTTCCTCGGGGTTCTTCCCCTATAAACCTCTCCTCCCCGGTCTAGCAACATTCAACGAAATTGACCGAAATGCCACGTCTCCGGTCTTCGACAAAGTCATCTTCATGGTGGTGGATGCACTGCGCAGGTAGGAAATGACACCGGCAGCCGTCCGTTATATGGAAATATCGCTGAAGAAAGACGAAGTGACTTTGTTTATTCGAATGAATCCGGATTCTTGTTTACCCAAAGGTCGGACACATCCCCCTTAGACACAGAGCTAGCAATTGACCGTTCAGCAGCCTGATTCGAGAGGGGACTGCACTGCCTTTTACTGCCCATGCAAGCTCGCCCACGGTGACGATGCCTCGGTTGAAGGCAATGACCACGGGATCGGTCCCCTCGTTCTTGGACGTTATTCTGAACATTGCCGAGTCGGATACCACATCAACTCTTGCGTATCAAGACACATGGCTCGCGCAATTAAAGGCCAGAGGAGATCAGCTTGTCATGTATGGGGACGATACGTGGCTTAAACTTTTCCCGGGTATGTTCGATCGAGCCGATGGAACGACGAGCTTTTTTGTGTCGGTCAGTGATTCTTCAGAGTATATACACGGCCGTTAGTATTGAAGCTAAATTTTTTCTCTCAGGACTTCATAGAAGTTGACCGCAATGTGACTCGCCATGTACCCCATGAGCTTGCCCGAAGCGACTGGTCAGCCATGATCATGCATTATTTGGGCCTGGACCATATTGGTCACAAATCAGGTCCGAAAAGGTAAGCTACCGGCTCCGCCTCTAGCCCTTGAATAACACCTAACATTTGGCTAGTCCCTTCATGGCATCGAAACACCAAGAGATGGACGCAGTGGTGAATGAAATCTATACAGCGATGCAACAAAAGCCGCACCTTCAGTCCACTCTTTTCGTTTTGTGTGGTGATCACGGTATGAATGATGCTGGAAACCACGGCGGCTCATCCGCCGGGGAAACGTCCCCGGCACTGCTTTTCATATCTCCCAAATTGCAGGCCCTGGGGACTCAATTGCAAAGCCCCATTGAACAGTTGGATGACCTTCAGTACTATCAGACGGTCGAACAAGCAGATATTACTCCAACCCTGGCGGGCCTTCTCGGCATGCCGATTCCTCTGAACAGCCTGGGGGTTTTCATCCCAGAATTTCTTGATATGTGGGATTCCGGTATATATTCGTGCCCGATTCTTCTACGGACAACGGATCAACATAAACTGACTAGGCTGTAGGAGCTCAAAAACTACATATCTTGGGGCGCAATGCTCAACAATTACTGAACACGGTCAAAGCAACGTTCCCGAACTCTGCTTTTGACGACGACACAATTGCATCAAGTTGTGCATCGGGTGCAGACTCCGGTATCGAAGGCGCACAGTGCGCCTGGGCACAAGTCCAGCAGCTTCGTTCAAATGATATCTCGGCGGAAGAGGCCTTCTCGACGATCGGTCCAGCTTTGATGAGGTTCTCGCGGATCGCACAGGACGTAATGAGCAGCACTGCTAGTAACTACGATGTTTCCAGACTCTGTCTGGGCTTAATGGTCACAGGCATTGCGGCTTTGTTGGTTTCGAGGACCGTATTCCACGAATGCACGCGGTCCGCACACACTGGGGTGTTCTTGGTATTTATGACCATCGGCTATGGCAGCATGATGTTTGCAAGCAGCTATGTTGAAGAGGAGCAGCAGTTCTGGTATTGGATCTGGTCCGGATGGATGTTCTACCTCCATATCAGATTTGAAGCATCTCGGCTCAGCTCTCGAAGCACCACCGGTTCGCCTCCGGCTCGCTATACTGCTCTGGCCACTCTTGGGCTCGCGATATCCCAACGATTTCTCAGGCGATGGAACCAAACCGGCCAAAAGTTCGCTGCAGAACCAGACATCGCCCGCAAATTCTTCCCCAGCCATCCTGCCGTCTTTTGGGGTTTGGTGATTCTGACATATGTCGATGCTGGTCGTCATCTTTTCAAGAGCCTGCCACGCGTGGCATTGCTCCGTCTAAGCGCCTTGGTGCTTACAGCACTGGCCTTCATGTTCAAAGTGAACTTCGCGGCCGCAGATTCTCCCGAACTCCTTATTGAATCCTTTGTATCAAGGGTTGTGGGGGCATGGCCAGACAGTTTTTCTTTGGTTTGGCAAGCAAGAACTGTATTTGGTGGTCTAGCCGGTTATGTATTATTGGCATTCATCATTCAGAACCGACCAGGGAATGCGCGAAGTAAGCTTTCACCTGCTTTTCCGGAATTGAAGCCCGACTAACTTCCATCGCCAGCCCCGAGCACCCTCTTTCACGAAGCCCTCAATCTGTTTCTGATGATGCAGTCCAGAGCCACCAACATTCCATTGTTCCTTTTATTCCGTGTGCAAGCCATGATTCTTTCCGCGATGAGTCTCGACGGTATTCAAGTGACCGTGACGACACTTATACTGCAGTACATGACTTTCTTTGCGTTTGGAGGCTCGAACGCAATTTCCTCGGTAGATTTGTCAAGTGCCTATAACGGTATTGGGAGCTATAGCGTCATCCTGGTGGGGATTCTGACGTTTGTGAGTAATTGGGCAGGCCCCATTTGGTGGGCTTCTATGAGCAACCTGCTCCGGCCGCAACGGGACTCGGGAATTCACAGTCCCGCTGCGTTGTCGACATTCCATATCGCAGCGTCACTGGTTTCTGTAATGGCTGCTTGTACAGCCTTGAGGACCCATCTTTTCATTTGGACCGTATTTTCGCCCAAGTATCTCTATACCATCGCATGGGCGACAGCGAATCACGTTGCGGTCAACCTGCTGGGAGGGATTGATCTCTCGTATCTTCCAGCTCGGAAATGAGACTTTTCAGGACTCAAATAACACAATTTGCGGCAATGTTTCATGATAAGTCTGAACAGCATTGACACCGTGTGTCGTGTAGTGTCAGACAACTATTCACATTAGACCGCTGAATAGGTCGTCGATGGCATTTTTCTTCCGTTTGCTAGATTTCTTCGTATGTTTCGTCCTGGATTTGTCGTCGGATGACTTCGCCGTTGTCCTTGAGACGGGGGCCTTGGTCGGGCCAGACAGTGCATCGCACTCCTTGCGACTGATACGTTCACCGCGGTCATCCGTCGTCGTTACGACACGAGTGACCTTTTTACTCTTTGGCTGCGCCTGAGTAGCCATTTCGTAGTCGATACCAGTTGCCTTGGCAAGACGTGCCAGAGCGGCCAGTAATACTATACCGAGTGTGGCGAACTGGTTATCGGCCACCACGGTGGAAAATGCTCTGCGCAGGTCAGCACGGATCTGTGCAGGATGGGCTTGAGACTTAATAGAATGAGTCTACTGGAAACGACGTACAGATAACATCTCGGAATCAGATGCGACGCCAGATGCTGCCGATAGGAGCTTGCCGCTTTGGCCGAGTCCATCGACCCCAGATCCCAGGTGGTGCGCTTCAGCATCGACAGCCATTTCCACCACTTGGCTCCCTGGTGTTGGTTCTTATTGCGATGATAGATCAAATGCAGTACCGAGTGGACTGCCACGATTTCCTGGTTGTCCATGACGCCGGGGGCAGACAAGGTGAAAAAGACGAGGGGCGAAGTTTTGACTGGAGGCCCCACATGCCGATCCCCGTAGCAATCCCCGGGTCGCACTATATACATCTATCTACATTCTACACTCAAGCGATGAAGTTCAAATGAATTCAATGGAATATCATAAGTGTTAACTTTGGCAGAATTGGGTACAAAAACAGATTCCAACCGCTAGTGGTAGAATGGTACCCTGGCAAAACTCGCCCGGGGAGCAGCCAACAGTCCAGAGGTTGGACGTCTCAAGGGGCTTTCAGCCGCTCTCAAACTAAAACAGACAGAGGGAAATGTAAATTGAAATGAGCAAGGTCAACCGCTTGCAATAGAGTGGTACCCGGGCAAAAGGCGCCTGGGGAGCAGCCAGCAGTTCAGGGGCTCTGAGCCGCTCTCAAACTAAGACAAGCAGGAGCAACCGGAAGGTGAAGTCGTGGGAAAGGTGGAATGAAGTTGGTCAAATCGTGTGTCACATAAAGATACTGCCTTGATTTATGAGGGGCAGTGAAGAAACAATCGCATTTTCGTCACATCCTCATCCGCGTTCGTTTAACCTGACCGGGGTTCACGTGGGGTGGAATTCCATTGCTGCAGAGCGGTGCGAGAGGCGGTACCCAGGTCGAAGACACCGCGAGGCGCTCGAATTGGGGATCCACGATCCCGGTCAGGCACAGCCCGCTGTGGGATTTCAGCGCGGTCTGGGTAGCGATAGTATCGCGATCCAATGTTAGGATCCGTGCGAGGTCCAGATCGGTAAAGACCTGCAAATATCAGTCGTGGAGCCGCCAAAGTACAGCGAGAGGAGGCTTACCATTTTTCTGGCTGCGATCGACACCCTTGGACAAAATGTAAAAGTTGCTGACGGGCGGGAACGTGGCTTCATGGCCAACAAAGGGGCCATCCATATGGAAAAGCTAACTGCAAGTCAGTACTTAGATCAAATGAATTGCACAGGAAGATTACCTTCGGGCGATTATCCGCAGAGTTAAGGATCACAGGGCTGTTCCGGAACTTTTCCACGAGCGCATCCTTGCCTTGCACAGCTATTCAACATGTTCAGCAGGGGTATCTTAAAAGAGGTGAGAATGTGTGTTGACGAACTTGCATACGACATTTCGGCGATCTTGTCATCATAGCGAAGGAATCCTGGCCTAGAGATTCAGGGTCAGCGCGATGTCTTCGCAGAGAAGAACCCTCCGGGTCCATACCAGGTACAACCTTCACGGGCATCGACAAACTATGAAACTGTTAATAGGTTCTGTGCATGCAAAGCATTGAAATACAAACCGAATGTATATCCATGGGCTAACAGGGGTCAGTAATTTTCTTTCCCAGGAAAACGATAGGATCGGCACTTACCGTGGCGAAATTGACGAAGGCGTAACCGACGCTGGAATAAAATCTTTGGTCAATATATTGTCCCCAGAGAGATAATGCTGCTGCTGGCCACTCACTTCTGATTATTTTCGAAGTCTGAGAGGCAATGTAAATGCTTAGCCACACATTCCAAGACGGGCTAGAAGTCATCAGTGCTTACCCATTCGCAAATACATGAAGTTGTAGCGGTTCGCGCTGGTATGGTCGATGATTCTCTTCAGCTCCATCTGAATAACCGATTAGTTCCTCTATATCTATCCAGATGGGAATGGGCACCCTACCCAAGTCATGACGCTTGGAATGTTGCGCAGCATAATCTTTTTGAGAAGAAACGTGTCAGTCTTCGAAAATCCACAGAGCACGCGAGGTCATATGTGCACCCACCGTCGTACGTGTATCTTGTTGGTAGTGGATCTGACCCAGATCGATCGCATGGGCATTGCTCACCAAGCCACGCTCAGGAATAGGGATCGGCGAACTATCAGGATCACCACCGGGTGACATGTACACCCGCCGCGCTGGAGTCCCGGGCTGCATCGGCTGATCATAGCGTCGAGATTTGTTTGATGAAGCCCAGTGGCGAGGTGCTTGATTTTCCATTTCTGGGTGGTGTGGAATTACCTCCATGACGAAGTCCTGTAGAAAGACGGTTAGTCCAGCTCAACAATACGAATCGACAGCGGAAAGGTACGAATGACTACCTCGGTTCTGATAGCGTTGAGCATACGAATAGCATTCATAGCGTTGTTCGAATTGAAATAACGGGCGATCAACTCATGAACGGTCAAGCGAGCTCCCCGCGATGGGTGGCCCAGATGGACTTCCTGGATGGAGTGCACATCTCCCACGAGATCGAGTATCGGCTTGACCTTGTTCACAACATTCGCTGGACTCGCGCTAGAACGACTCCCACAATAGAGAGTGACCAAGACGGAGTCATCAAAATTGAGGGGCACAGGAAGGCTGACCCGTGTCTCTCGGTTGAACTCTTCCGGAGGAACAGGAATAAGCTCCCAGCCGAAGAACTTACTCTCAACCTTAGTGACGAAGCACTTTGCCTCGCGAATATCCGCGAACCCAATGTAAAAACAACCTCTGACGTTGAGATCGTTCATATGGGGCCCTATCATGCTTGGATATTCCTGAAGATCGGTCAGCCTGGGAAATTGATGTTAATTACGGGGCACCTGCCTCTTTGGGAAACTGTTTGATCAGATCCAACCCTTCGATATCGGTAGAGACATTCCGAACCAGGAATCGGCGACCGTGTGTCCGTGAAGCTGGAGGCTTTCCAATGGTGCGAGATTGAGCGGGTGAGTAAGTCGGACTCATCAAGTTCCCGTGGCGATCAGGACTAGTAGATCCACCTGATAGGACACCATAAGTAGCATCCGATGAGGTTCGATACATGAACTGGCCCGTGAGACCTGAAGGAATCAAGGCGTCCATGGCTGCACCGGACTGCGGGGGCTGCTGTCCGGCTTGAGCCACGAGATTCCATCCTCTAAATGGATCCCTGCAATTCGTCAGTTGGTAATAAAATCCCACGATCAGTAATCGTACCTGTTTCGATAGTCCAGAGCGCGGGAGGCCAAAGGGCTTGAGTCGGACTGAGGCCCAAGGTCTGGGTGAAAAGGTGAAAAAGCCGCCAGCTGGGAGCTGGGGGAGGTCATGGGCCCAGAGCCAGACGAGGGCAATTTGCCCCCGGACTGGGCATTGGTCATGATTGATGTATGCGCCTTGAAGGACGCGGGGTGCTTTTAGCGGAAGAACCGTCACAAAGACAGGATGAAAGAGGCGGATATCGGATTGTAAGGAAGAGAGTGGAGAGAGGACTAAGGTGGAAAGGAAACAAAGAAAGCAGAGAGAGGGCAGGTGTAATTTATAAAGGGCCCAGCCGCTACAATTCAATTGTGGGATCATGGCGACTCATCCATGGCGACACATGTCGATGAGTGACGAGTCGCCGGCGATGCGAGACGCCCGATCTGGCGGCTGTCAGGGAACTAGCCATTTAAACCGGCCAATAAAACCATGGGATCTCTTCACATGCTCAGGAGGCAACACAAAAGCCTGATCCCTTTGGCTTTCATTGAAGCTCTTGTGAACGGGGAGAGTAGTACATGCTAGAGAGCATGGCGTTGTTGCTGAAACGCATCGCGGTAGCCTGTGGGAAGCACCATTTGTGAATCCTCTGCAGATGTACCTTATACATCATTCCATTGAAGCGCTCTATTGACTTCAGTTCAGAGATACCGTGTTTGACTGAGGATGGACTAGGATGTAGGGTTAGCAGAGTTTTGGTAGAACTCAAGGGAACAAAAGGTCAACATCACTATACGGTTCTGCACAAATAGAGTGTCCATGTCATTCTCTCCATTTCCTCCGCCAACAGACATAAGAAAGGTGGTCGGAGAGGAAGTTGGTTAGGAAGTTGAAGTCGAACGTCTGTTCATAGTTGGACATCGATGGCTCGTGCGCCGCGCTAGTCCCCTTTGGTTCTTTCTCCAGGAATTCCGCGACACCCGCGTCTTCAACTTGGTCGTCTGTTATTCAGGCTCAAACTCGTCATGTCTTCCATGTCTCCTATGGCAGAGCCTCATGTTCTAAACCAGGTAGGAGCCCCAGGGGTTCTGCACCGAGAAATTGCTGACTTCCAACAGATCATCATCTCGCCCTCCGACACCGACTACCTAGATCAGCTCATCCCCTCCATTCGCGATTACAGTATCGGCAATCGTACGCCACAGTTGCTACAGTCACTCTCTCGGTTTGCGACTGACAAGGAAGCGGAGATCGAGAGCATTTGTAATACCAATCACCAGGAGTTCGTGTCGTCGGTCAACTCCCTGCTTCGAATCCGGGAAGGGACAGTTAGCTTGACGGCCGAGATCTTGGACCTCAACCAGTCCATCCAAACGAGTACCGAACGGCTCGCCGAGCAGAAGAAGGCGCTGGTGGAGTCTCGCGGCCACCGGCAGAATATCGACGAGACGTCGCGCGCCATTCGAGATTGCCTGGAGGTGTTGCGCCTGGCCAATCAAGTCCACGACTTGCTGGCGAAGAAGAATCATTATGCTGCGCTGCGTGCACTGGAGGAGTTGCAAAATGTTCACCTGAAGGGAGTCACCCAGTACAAGATTGCGGTGATGATTCAGCGCTCGGTGCCGGCCACTCAGCGTGCGATCGCCGAGGCGGTTATGTCCGATCTAAACACCTGGCTGTATCGCATCCGGGAGATGTCACAGTATCTTGGGGAGATTGCACTCTTCCACACAGATCAACGGAAATCACGCTTGAAGCAAAGAGCGGAGAAGATTCCGTACCTTGAGCACTTCAATCTTAACTCCGCAATTGAACTTGTAGCGGACGAAGACGAGGAGTACGACCTCCTACATAACGAAGATCTTCAAGTAGACTTTACACCGCTGTTTGAATGCCTGCATATCCACCAGTCACTGGGGCACATGGACAAGTTCCGCATCGAGTATGCCAACACCCGTCGTCGGCAGAAAGATCTCTTACTGCCATCGTCTATCACTCTCATCGATGAAGACGGCGCAAGCCTGCATAATTTGCTCGAAGAAATGGCAGGGTTTGCGATTGTCGAACGAGCAACTATGAAACGGGTCCCGGACCTGAGATCGTCCGTTGATGTATGTTTGATGCCCTTTCCTTTCACCTCGCTTGAATCTACAGATGACTTTTCTGACTTGAACTTTTAGATTGACGAACTTTGGGACTCCATGTGCCAAGCCGCCGTCGGTGTGATATCCAAAGCCCTGCACGAAGTGGACAACGCCGAGAGTATCCTCAAAATCAAGAATTTGATTGCTTTGTTCATGCAGACAATGAATGTGTGTTGGCCCCATCTATAACCAGAAAATATCAAGGGCTGATTCGTGGGACAGACATGGAATTTCCCGGTCCGCGTGTTTGATGACTTCCTATTGAAGCTTTTCGAAAAGTACGCCGAGCTCTTGAAGAGGAGGTTTAGCGATGATTTCCAAGAGGTACAGTATTCCACGACATACTAATGGTACCCTATAAAACTAACAGCTTTAGATCGTATCAACGGATGATTACATGCCCATGCCAATACAGACTTTGGAAGAGTATGAAAAGGTACTCAACGTGAGCTGGTATAGCCCCGAAAAGCCACATGAGGAACAAGTGTACGTTCTGTTCCATTGCGTTCCATGTGGTCTTCAGCCTGACTAATTGATAATATAGCTTCCCCTGCATCTTACCGTTCTCGAGGATGTATCCTCTGTGTTGCATCGACATTCGCAATTTCTTAAACCAGTTTTACTTCTTCGCGAACGATGACTTCTCTCATCCCAATGTGATCGATGGCACATTGAAGGATGTAAGTGTGCTTTGTATGGTCGCGTCTCAACGCCCACATTGCTAATTTTGTAGGCACTGGATGATCTTCTTTCGCGGAAAGTATGCGACACGCTGGTTGAGCGACTTTCCTCGCAGTACTTGGGCCAGATCGTGCAGATTCTCATCAATTTAGAACATTTTGAGCTGGCCTGTCGAGAGCTGGAGTTACTCCTGGCAGCTGCAAGGTCGCAAAATTCCACGGGTACCTCGATTGCTCTAAAGGCCACCGACAAGTTCCGAAATAATAAAAAAGCCGCCGAGAAGCGCATTTTCGAAGTCGTCAACTCCAAAATCGACGATCTCATCGAGACTGCAGAATACGAGTGGATGGCGCTCAGCCCTCCCACTGAGCCTAGCAATTACATGCAAACCCTAACTCGGTTCCTGTCCAACATCATGAACTCTACTTTGCTTGGGCTGCCGACTGAGATCAAAGAGTTGATCTACTTTGATGCTCTCAGCCACGCCGCAAACATGATCCTAGTAAGCCTCTACTGATACAGTTTCCTGCGTTTTTCGAAGAATCCAACTAAGTGATTATCTAGGCTCAACCTCTCGCACCTGAGGTGAAGAGCATCAACCCCCACGGTGTGACTGCATTGGCAAAAGATGTGGAATACCTTGCGCAATTCGTGGATAGTTTGAATGTCCCTATTCTGCGCGAAAACCTTGATGAGTTGCAACAAACAGTACAACTCATGCAGGCCGATAACGCCGATGAATTTTACGATGTCTCCACCAGAAACAAGAAGTATGGCCGTGTTGACGCCATGCAGGGTCCATTGCTGCTTGAAAAGTATGGCGCTCTATGATTGCTTTAATGCCTTCGACTTTTGCTAACTTGATCTTAGGCTCACTCGTACGGTCCAAGCACCGACTAAGGTCGATAAATTTGCGACACTGTCCTCACGATTCAAGAAGACGTAAAATCTCCTGGGTGGGCGAGCTCTTTCGGCAGTGGGAAGGTCCAGTTCAGTAGATTATTGAACATCCCCGAAACCTCGGTACAGAAAGACATGTGAATCCTATCATGTTCAGAAACAATTACGAAGACAATCAACGCCGGTCGAGAATTCGAAAAAAAAATAAACTTTGCCTCGGCCTTGCATAAGTCCTTGGTAAGAAAAGAAGAAAACAGAAGAGACTATATAACCTAAAGGTCCCTGGATTCGCCGTAAAACACGCGGAAATTCGTTAATCACCCCAAAAAAGACCAATCGTACTTGCAGACGTCCCTCACTGTCCAGAGTTAGTTCTGAAGATCAACAAAGGGGTAGTAGAACGTACCTGCTGAGGTGGAAGGTGCGGGTAGGCATACATCCCCTCGAACATCTGGGATGGAGGCTGGCCATATGAGGCTGTCGGGTCTGATTGAACCGCCCCTGGGTACATGGCGGGCTGCGGGCGGTATTCCTGGTCCTGAGGGAGACCATGCTGTCCAAGGGAGCCGTAATCCGCAGGGCCCATGTGTGGCTGAACTCCATGTTGGGTGGGCGGCATCTGGCCAGGCGTAGCGGAAGGCCCTGGAGCCGCTCCAGCTGCCTGGCTCGATCGCTTAGCATGGGATGTCGCTTCTTCGCGGGGGACGATATCGATCAGGAAGTCGAACATGTCCGACTTTGAGAGAGCCGCAGCAATATCAGAACGCTGCAGGGTACGGCGCTTGTTATCTTCGGCATGAATCCAAGCGCGCATCGTCAGCTCGGTGATGAAGATATCACAACCCTTGGCGAACAGGATCGGAGCCTCCGCAGAGATCATCTTAACCTCTGGGTCCGCCTTCATCACCTTCTTGATACGGGCAAGTGGCAACTGATGGATCTTATAGTCATGATTGTCCGATTCCAGATGGTTGATGACGTGCTGCCAGTAGGTCGTCAGGATATCGCGGGCCGTGCCTTGGAGACCTTGGTTTACCTGGTTCATGTTAATGGTAAGTTATATAGAATAGACG
This sequence comes from Penicillium sp. S103-07, assembly GCA_037042055.1. Taxonomy (NCBI): domain Eukaryota; kingdom Fungi; phylum Ascomycota; class Eurotiomycetes; order Eurotiales; family Aspergillaceae; genus Penicillium; species Penicillium sp. S103-07. The sequence continues at coordinate 25,941 of JAXQJQ010000049.1, forward strand.
CGCTGGTACTGACATTGGCCCAGGTACCAGTGTAGAGTTCAGCGACTGGGGCGTATCCTTGCGCAGAGAGCTGATTGGGTTCACTTGCAGTTAGCCATGGTTCGGCCAATATCTTATGCGATCACCGGTGGGTTCGGAGATGGCTCGGGTCATCGTTTTTAGCATACCGCCGCACTTGCGCCTGTTAATGTATCAATGAATGCTTAAAATGAAAATGCGACGACGAAACCAGTCATTCGACACGCGCCCGACAGCATGAGCGCTTGGTTCTGGGTGCTGCGCGAAGATGATTTCATCACGGGGGTGGGGACGAAGGGCTGCAATTTACCATAGTGGCCCCCATTCCTGATATCATACACAGGCTGCTGCTGCTGCCGGCCCTGCTGCTGCCCGGTTCCCTGAGGAGCTGGCTCCATGACGAATGGTCGGGGTCTCGCGCGAAGCGATGTTCAGATGGAAGTCAATTAGGATCGGGGAAAAGCTCTCCGAGGTGCGACACGAATGCGACGCGACCGAAGATCGGACACCTCACGGTAAGGGGAGAGAGGTTGATCGCAGGGACGACGAATCGAAGACTGGAGAGCCGAACTGGAAGTGTTGGGTGGAGGAAGCGCGTCGGAGCGTGCCAAGGATGGAGGTGCCTTTCAGCTGTCTGACGGTTCCGGCCAAACCCCTCGTGCGAAGGCCGCCTCTTGCCGGGATGTTTCCTCCCCGCTCTACGTGGTTTCCTGGGCGTATTAGATTACATTCTGTTATTACCTAGCTCCGTATATTGCATCTCATCTCGTAAAATCATCCTTATAGATGCGGGTAGGGGGAGCCGAACGCGGTAATCTGTAAGTACAGGTACTTTAATTTAGCAGCAGGTCTCGCAAGCGAGCATGTACCAGGTACTCACCGGTATCACGGTCACGAGGGTCCCACCTGACCCGAGATTTTCCCCGAACAAGTTAGTCCGCTCCGAGAAAGCAACAACAGAAAAAAAAACTTATAAAACCCACTCTCCTTCAGCTCTTCTCGATTGCGCAATACCTTCCACCCTGATCTGCAGGGATGGTTGTTATAGCTCATACGGGGCCCAGTGTCCAACCTCAGGATGAAGTGGACCTGACAGACGACCAGATTCAGCAGCTTCTCATGGAGGCAGAAGGACGTCTCCGCGGTCCTGTTGTTTCATCCACCGAGGACCCCGACGCCGCTTCCTTCAGGTATGCGAAAACCACTACGCTTCTGACTGTACCTTGGCTTACATTCTTCGAGGATTCCCAAATTATCCGCGGGAACCGCTCTGGAGCCGTATGTTCGTCAGGGTGATGAGATTGCCACTGCCGATTCGGCACAGCTCATAGACCCAAAGCAGAAGGAGCTATCTAATACGATCCGCTCTCTTGATGCAAAGAACCCGAAAAAGGTGAGCTTTTTTATCTCATATCTTTTTGTCTTTCTCTTTTGCCATGAGGAAAATTTTTCCCAACGCGTGAGCGCTTGATGCGGCGTTATCAGTCCGTCTTGGCCTGTGCTGCACCAGTGAGAGCTTTTATTTTTCATAGTTACTCTGAGCATACAACATCATTGATTTCTCGCTGTCCACCGTCTGCGAGCCTGGTTCGCTGACATGTCGACGCCTTTTAGGAGAAACCTACCGCTGGACCGGACTGGTTTGACCTCCCCAAGACAGAGTTGACCACCGAACTCAAGAGGGATCTGCAACTGCTTCGTATGCGTTCTGTGCTTGATCCCAAGAGACACTACAAAAAGGAAAACGGAAAAGCCAAACCGCCGGAGTTCTCTCAGGTGGGAACGATCATCCAGGGTCCGACAGAGTTCTTCAGCGGCCGCATTGCGAAGAAGGATCGCAAGAAGACCTTTGTCGAGGAGACAATGGCGCTGGAGCGAGAGTCACGACGCTTCGAATCCAAGTATCGTGACATCCAGAGCACAAAGCAGAGTGGAAAGAAAGCCTTTTACAATAACCTACGGGCAAAGCGGAATCGGAAAACTAAGTGATCACGGTATTCAAAAAGAAAGCCCGGGAAGGATCACTGTCGTCGCTTTGATTCTATCAGTGGTCTCCAAGGGTTGCCACTTTTCATTCTCGGTCTTCAAAGCTGCGGTCTCTTACTGGCCAAAGGCATTTACCAGAGTTTGGACCACCAATCCCTGTCAACAGAGTCAGTATGGTGTCTCGATATGGTTTTGCAAGCAGCACTTGCCTGCATGTCTAGAGCAGACGCGCGGCCAGCCTCCAGGACCTCTTCGTGCCCCGCCTTGCCTTCTTCCAGGATCGCACTTAGCTCTCCTGCAGCTTTATCCTGAAGCACGTCTTCATCCCCACGAGGCACCGGCGCCAGCACGGCATTGTTTGTGACTAGACTGAAGGCCAACACGCGAAGGCCACAGTGTCGAGCCACCACGATCTCTGGAACGGTCGACATGCCGACGACATCGGCACCCATCATTCGAAGCATCCGACTCTCGGCCCTTGTTTCATACCTAGGCGAGGTCAGCCAGAGGGAAGCGTACATGAAGAGGATGCAGTGTCCTTACGTGGGCCCTCCAACGAAAGCGTAGACACCCTCATGTAACCTCCTGGAACTGCGGGAAGGGATGACTTCCTTCCAAGCTTGGTATACCCGGCGTCGAAGGTCGAGGTCGTACGCGTCCGACAACGGTGGGAAGCGAACACCGAATTCTTCCGCGTTGGGTCCCCTCAGAGGGTGAACACCCGCCAGACCCGCCAGGAAGATATGCTAGGCAAACGATTAGCGTTCTAGTTCCGGAATGAGAAAAGGACGACTTGCATCATTTAGCAGGACGATATCCCCCACGCTGTATTCAGAATTCAGGCCTCCGGCCGCATTTGTCACTGTCACGTATTACATGAATTGTCTCGGGGGCTTGTAGGGATGCCGGTGTAGAAGCACTCACGCACAACGGTGTCCACCCCCAACTGCTTGAACACGCGGATGGGAAATGTAACTCGGTCCATGGAATGGCCCTCGTAGTAGCTTTGCCACATCAGACGTGACACATTTCCAAAGTGTGAGAGGTACTCACTGAGCTCGGCCGACCATCAGCACTGCGGGGATCCGCTGCCCGAGGAAGCCAAACACCAGCTTCCCAGCATGGCCGGCAACTGTGGATGTCAGTGACATAGCTCTGGGGTCCATCTCGGATACTGGACTCACCCGTTGGTCGAGGAAAGTGAGGGATCGAAGAGTAGTCGTATTCCACTCTGGATTCTGTCTGAATGGTGTCTGCCAATCCGCCCAGTCCGGAACCACATACAATGGCGACTTGCGGGGTTTGCAGACCCTCGGGCAGGCGGGTTTTCAAGTATGAAACGGCCTCGTTCGCCTGCTCGAAAGAGGACTTGTCTGATTCAGCCATGTCTTCTGGGATCGGATAAAATTCCTGCGGAAAAATTGGAAGAGGACAGAAGTGTGGATCTCGAGAACCTTCTGATACTGCGGAGGTGCAGAGTGGTCCTATTGGTTGGAGCGCTCAGACAGGACCAACCCGTATATCAATGCCTCTCGGTTTACAAATTGATTCAGCGTAACTATAACTATTCCCATGTCAGTCGAGATTCTGGTAGTTGAAAAAAAAAGCTCTTTTCTACCGATTAACGATGGCGGTCTGAAGAAGATGACCATGATTGTATGTTAGTTAACTAGCGAGATATTTATACTTGAACGAGAACCTTGACTCGGAAACGACCATGATAGCGGGCAGTATAAATACCGACCTTCAACTGCTTAGAAGAATCTCATCTGCTGGGAACCTGAACTGTGGGCTGTGAATCCAATCGCAAACGCCGCGTGGAGAGCTGAGGGCTCCCAAGGCGGTCAGCCCGCATCTTCAACCCCGAAAAAAAACCCGCACCAAACAGACCTCCAACGCCCACCTACGATGTTCTCATACACGACGCGCTCCGCCATTGGGGCTGGCAAGCGCCTGAGGGTATGTACTAGCTTTGTAACATGCCAAAGCTACGCTAACCGGGTTCTTCGAATAGGTGCCCGCGCCCTTACGCTCGCTATCATCACCGAGCCTACCGAACGCGCCATCTCCGGAGCCAACGACAACTACCCAGGCCAGGCCTGCACCGACTCCTACAACTGAGTAAGACAATGGTGGATTCGAGATAACACCTTTGATTGTGGTGATTAACCAGAATGGTTTCAATTCAGGTCGCCAGATGCCGAGCAGCCCTCCGAACCCCGTGTGAAAGAATGGTCAGTAATACGCATTACGCCCGTGATGGAAAATGAAGCACGTTTGGCTCATCTTGTCTCAGGTCTCAGCGGTTAAGAGCCCTTGGTGAGGATACTCGACTACCCCGAAGCGTGCAGGCAATCTATTCGCGACCACTTCGGAGGAAGGCGGAGTACGGCCTTCCAGTGTGCGACCTTCAATTGCGATCGTACAGCGTCCAAAATGTGGAATTCTTCGCCGACTTCGCCATCCGCGCCGCATATTATCTTAACCTTCCCGTTTCCGGTCCCGTGCCTCTTCCTCGCATCGTCGAACGCTGGACCGTCCCGCGAAGCAACTTTGTGCACAAGAAGAGCCAGGAAAACTTTGAGCGGATCACCCTCCGTCGGCTGATTCAGATCAAGGACGGCAACCCGCAGGCGGTACAGGCATGGCTTGCTTTCCTTCGGAAACACGCATTTTACGGAGTCGGTATGAAGGCGAATGTTTGGGATCATGATAGTCTCGGTACAGTTCCACATGTCGAAGCCAGTCGCTTCGTTCTCGTACTGACCAGATCACAGATGTTGGCAAATCCATGGATGCATCTCTTCCGGAAGTTGAGAAGACACTCCGCCCACACCTTGAACAATTTGGACAGCGACAGGACAACTCCGCCGATCAGAGCATATTCGACGTTTTGGACAGCGATCGGTTCGCCGAGCGCAAGAACCTCTAAACACCACCGGCGGTGGACCGTCGAGCTTTGCATTTATTTTAGGGGGGACATTCGGGCGTCACATAAATTTGTATTATCGTCTTCTGCGGCTTTGCGTGGTCCACCACTGGCGGCCCTATGTATTTTACTGTGATCATATCCAACTTTCGAGGAAGAATGATAGTTCTTCTCTAGCCGTCATATGATAAAGGAGATCGCCGAATCTTTAATGGACAGACGAGGATCTACATATCCTTCGATATATCTGTTTGTTTTCATTGGGTCATATAGATCCGCGAGCCCGTGTCTTGCGACCTTTCTGTTGATGTAATATATGGGTCAATCAGCGGTGAAAAGAACTCTGTGTTGCTATATCCCCGAATCCGGTAATTTTCATGGATGTCTGATCATGTATATAAGAAATAATTACAGATCATCCACAAGTTTGGTCTCCGTGGCTGTTCATTTCGACACTTTCAGACCGTCACGTGATGCAACGGTGTTTTTGCGCGGAGGCGCGGGATTCGAAGAACTAATCTCGGGCTCAATTCACATTCTCCCATTTGAAGTCCGCTCAGAATGTGTGCCACGGTCTGTCACCATGGCCGTACTGCGGTAAGATATGCGGGGAGTCTTCGCCGTGTCCGGCCGATTCCTTTAATCCGACCGAGCAATTGGCATCGCTCCGTCAGCTCGAGTACGACGCCGGCTACCCAGGAGCCCGTCATCTTTTCTGGTATTCAACCGACCGGGGTTCCACATCTGGGCAATTATCTAGGTGCTCTCCACGAATGGGTGAAGCTGCAGGATAACGCGAAGCCGGGAACCAAGCTGTTCTTCTCCATCGTGGACCTTCACGCATTGACTATACCTCAGGATGCAGCTCAGTTAAGGCAATGGAGAAGGGAGGCATTTGCTACGCTACTCGCCGTGGGACTCGATCCCGAAAAGTCTACCATATTCCATCAGTCTGCAGTACGTCGCGTCAATTGCGCCGGTACGGTAGTTCCGTGAGATCAGAACATCACGCTAACGGATGTTAGGTGCCGGCACATGCGGAGCTGATGTGGATTCTCAGCACGGTGGCCTCGATGGGATATCTTTCACGAATGACCCAGTGGAAGGTAAGCTCGATCCAAGCTTTATGCACTTGACCGCGATCCAACAACTAACGGGCTCCACCACCAGAGCAAGCTTCAGCTGCCCGAGGATGCAACTCTCGAAGATTCGGAGGCTCGGGCTCAACTACGGCTCGGTCTCTTCTCCTATCCCGTCCTCCAGGCTGCGGATATCCTCGTGCACAGGTGCAGTGACCACGCGGCCTAGACGCAACTCCTGCTAATGCCCATCAGAGCGACCCATGTCCCTGTTGGCGAAGATCAACGGCAGCATCTTGAATTTTCTCGATATACTGCCAATAGCTTCAACCACCTCTACGGGCCGATTTTCCCCGTTCCGGAGGCCTTGATCTGTAAGAATCGTCCGTGGCTCCATGCGGGTACCCCTAACTGACATTGTCAGCTCCTGCGAAGCGGGTAATGTCTCTGAAGGAGCCGACTTCCAAGATGTCCAAGTCCCATGCCGATGAACGGTCCAGGATCATTCTTACCGATCCGCCCAGCGTGATTCATAAGAAAGTAAAGGTCGCTCTTACGGACTCGGAGCCGTCTATCACCTACGATCCGTTGCGCCGTCCAGGAGTGTCCAACTTGATAGAAATCCTGAGTCACTTCGAGGGGGTCTCCTGCGAGAGCATTGCCTCTGAATATCGCACTGCGAGCCTCCGAGCGTTGAAGGAACACGTTGCCAATCGGATCGCCGATCACCTGCAGGAAATTCGGGAACGGTACATTTCGATCATGGAGGACAAGAGCGGCTACCTGGACTCGGTTGCCCGACAGGGAGCTGAGGCTGCACAGGCCAATGCCGGTGTGACCATGCAACGAGTTCGAGAAGCGATGGGCCTGTAAGCGTGGCGCAGTACTTGGATACCAGGACAGGGTGTGTACGATAGCCTCGGGTGGGAAGGGGCCTCTCTTGTATTATAGGTGTTATTTCAATGGACAGCGGGGACCTTGCTCCGGTCATCACGAGTGTCGATTTGCAGTCATTGACAGGGAGCAATATGCCAGACGTGTTATGTACGGGGATCGAGTCGGGCAATTCGGGTTCGAATGTTGGTGAATATACCGAGGCATAGAACGCCGATGCATACGTACAGATGTATATATATGGACGGATCATCTGTGCAGTACATAAGTTCCGGGTACCTGAGCACTACATAGGTAACGCCAAAAAACCGGCATAATCAGAGATGCACCACCCTGCTCCCAACAATGGATAATGCAACCCCGTTAGAATGATTCACTTGCTACCAGTACTCGGAATGGTCATTATATAAACGTGGTAGCCTGGGCTAGTGCCGGAGGTAAGTAACGTCATCCGAGGACGAGCCCGCAAACGGCCCCTCTCACCTCGAGGCATCCACCACGGTAAGCAGAGGTGAAACTGGACATCGTGTCCTCCACGATCCACGAGAACCTTTCTACAGACCAATTTCATAGATTTGATATAGTTCGGAGTCCGGGAATAGCGCCACCGTCGGGGAAAGTGGCTGGACAAATCTAAACCCGAAACGGCGTGGCGCTACGGTGAAGCGTCATCCTTCCGCGTCATCTCCCAACCGCGCACGCGCCATACGTATGCCCCGATCTCTTTGATTTCACTCTTTCTTGCTCGCAGTTGTGACGCCGAAGTCCCGAGAGAAAGAATTATTGGATACCGGCGCTCGCGTTTTCGTATTCTCGTACTCTCGTATTCTACCGTATATTCCATAACAGAACGGTGACGACGGGTGGGTCGGTCTGCCCCTCATCCGGTCTCCAGCTTCGCGGTCTTCTTTTCCTCGAGTTGGACAGATCCACCGAGGATCCGTTGACTGGCCGTATGGATGGACCGGAAGTTCCCTCTTGCCGGCTGGCCCGAAAATGCAGTCTGGGGCATACTACTTATACCTCCGACCCTCGAGTCCGGGGCTCTCGACTCTCCCGCGCATTTCGTTCCATTCGGACCCCCGTGTACCCCCGTATACTACCCCTGACCTGTCACATTCCCGAGCCCGAAGCTTGATCTCGGCGCCAAACGAGATCGGCAAGGTATATACCAAAAAAAAGGAAAAAGAAATAATTATAGAAAACCGGGGCAGGTTGATCGCAAATTCTTGACGGGGGGAATTCCTGCGAAGAATGAAGAATTCATTGCTTCTTTTGGCGACTCTCGCGCTTCCTGCGCTGGGCCGTCTGACTCTTCACCGGCGGGACAATCCATCGGTGGTGACCTTGGATATCCAACGTCAAGATGTTGCCGATCCGGTGGCGAGAGACCGCGCGAGGAGGAAGCGCGACAAGACCGTCAGCCAGAATCTGGATAACGAGGTGCGTCTCCGGTCAATTCCCCCCTCGTCCCTCCCCACCTCGCTCACGGCTGTCAGGAAACCCTCTATTACTGCAACATCTCTTTGGGAACGCCCAAGCAGAGCTTGCGCTTAGTCCTGGATACCGGTAGCAGTGACCTGTGGACCAATGCGCCGAATTCCACGCTCTGCGAATCTCAACAAGACGCCTGCAGCTCATCCGGCACCTACGATTCCAGTTCCTCTTCCTCTTATAAATTCGTCTCCTCCGACTTCAATATTTCTTATGCCGACAGCTCCGGTTCCAGCGGCGACTACGTGACCGACACACTTCATATCGGCGGTTCTACGATCGAGGACTTCCAGTTCGGCGTGGGCTACATCTCAAGCTCCCCTCGTGAGTGACCCTTGGTTTCGTGCATCACGAACCCATTCCACACATACAATTGGACCGGACTGACATTCGCGTGTGGACAGAGGGAGTTCTGGGTATTGGATATACCGCAAATGAAGTCCAGGTGGGTCGGAATGGGCAGGATGCCTATGCCAACCTGCCCAAGGCAATGGTGCAGAAGGGCCTGATTCAGTCCAATGCCTACAGCCTGTGGCTCAACGACTTGGATGCCAACACCGGCGCGATTCTGTTCGGTGGCGTGAATAGTGACAAGTATCACGGCACCCTGGAGACGCTTCCGATCCAGAAGGCCGGCGGCATTTTCTCGGAATTCGTCATTGCTCTGACCGCGCTTTCTCGCAGCAGCTCATCAGGCACCAAAAAATACTCGTCCAGTGCCCTCCCCGCCGCTGCCCTGCTTGATTCGGGAAGCTCCTTGACCTACCTCCCCGATGACATCGTCCAAGACATCTTTGATGATCTGGATGTTACCTACGATTCGTCGAGTGGGGTTGGATACGTTCCCTGCAGCCTGGCGGAGAAGAATATGAACATTTCCTACACCTTCTCATCCCCGACCATCCATGTGCCTCTCAACGAGTTGGTTATAGACGCGGGTGGCTTGTTTTTCCGCAATGGAGATCGCGCCTGTGTCTTTGGCATCGTGCCCGCGGGCGGCAGCAGCCCGGTTCTGGGTGACACCTTCCTGCGCAGTGCCTACGTGGTCTACGATCTCGCCAACAACGAGATATCCCTGGCCAATACCAACTTCAACTCGACGAGTGACAACATCCTGGAAATCGGAACCGGTGATGACTCCGTGCCGGGTGCTACGGCCGTTTCCCACCCGGTAACCACCGTGGCCGTGGGCGGCGCTGGAGCGCGCATCGGCGGACCTTCGGGCAGTAGTGACATCTTCACCACCGATCCGGCCACCAAGAATGCGGCGGAGGTCCGGCCGACCGGCATGCCCAAGCACCTGGCCCTGAGTCTGGTCGGTGCTGGATACCTGCTGGCGCTGTAGGAGGAATTCGCGTCGATAGATCTTTTGCATGTTTCTGCGGTGTATTGGCGTTGATATGGGGAAATACCTGGTCTTTTTTGTTCTGTATTAATAACGATCTTTCATGTGTCACGAAATATAAGACAGGCGTCGCCGAAGTATCCCATTGAATCCATCTCAAGGTCTCTAAACTGGCGTTGAATGCACGTTGAAACTGAAGTCCGCAACTCCGGGTGATCGCCCGTGCTTGGCGTCACTCCGCGATCTTCGGATCTTTGATCCTGCGTCCGCCACGCGATGCCGAGGATTCCCGTGTCCGTGCTCGTCAAGGCCCATCGTAGGAATCCTCTTCTTCCGTTACTTCTTAAAGAATGCCGTTCGCTCGACTCGGCTCGCAATGAGCTCCGGTGGCTCCGTGAACGCGCCCTGCGCGACAGCCGATTGCCCGCGCGGTTGCGAGGATCGTGGCCGGGGTGGAGGGAGCGCCTGAGATCCATGTGTCTCTGGCGCTCTCGAGGGTTTCCTTTGCAGTACATTCTGGGCGATCAGCCCTTCGGTGACCTGGAAATTCTCTGTCGACGAGGCGTGTTAATCCCAAGGTCAGACCTTTCCCGCGCCGACTACCGCACATTTTTATTGACGCATTTAGACCCGAAACCGAGTCTTATACATTCGAAGCGGCCAGGTTGATCCGCCAAGCCCTGACCCAAGACGAACCGGGGTCTCCTGGGACTCGGTCTCTCCGGGTCCTGGATCTCTGCACTGGCACGGGCTGTATAGCGCTTCTTCTCCATGCTCTCCTGGCTTCTCACTTCGAGGATATGATCGTCTTGGGGGTGGATCTCAGTCCTGTAGCTCTCAACTTGGCGCGGAAGAACCTTGATCACAATGTAAAACAGGGCCTGCTGTCTCGTCGAGCATCCACCGACATCCACTTCCAGCGTGCCGATGTACTGGGACGAAGTGATAGCTCGATCCCTGCCGTGGAGGAAGTCTTACCTAAGTATTTTTCACAGTCTGGGCCATTGAGCGAACCGTCGGCGACCGGATGTGACTTATTGATCTCTAATCCACCCTATATCTCCGTCTCGGACTTTCGTGATGGGACCACGGCGCGCAGTGTTCGGCTCTTTGAGCCGCGACTGGCACTGATACCGCCTGCTTCCGGTTCCACGGAGGACGCCCAAGACAGACCCGAGGATGTTTTCTATCGCCGTATTCTCACTCTTTCAACCAAGCTGCAGGCCAAGGTTACCGTGCTCGAATGTGGAGATATGGCGCAGGCTGGCAGAGTGGTTGAGATGTACACTGCCATGACACCGAGCCACTCCGATCACTCGAGTGCAGAGATTTGGCCGAGCACTGAGCGAGACCTAGCCGCCAATGGCTTTCATCCCCGCGATGGATCACGATGTGTCATCATCAAAAGGTGGGCGAGGTGATGTAGATGGGATGTTCGGGGCAGAAAACGTTGATATTCCCCGCGGAGTATTTTGGAGCTAGAATTTATATACAAAGGGATGCCCAAGATTTTAACAAGACCTGCTTTGCTGAAAGAGAGCCCACTTTCAGATGAATCGTGCTCCAAAGTTTGAAACCATTCTGAAAGGGGAATATCCATCCGTCCACCAAGGCAACTACATGCCAGCATCATATGCATGGCTGAAATTGAACATTCGGCCCAAAAGGTCGAGGTCCCCGTCCATCATGAATTCGCCGAGGTCCATATTGGACCACATGGCGTTATCCGCAGCCTGTGGCGATGCAAACTCTGTAGAGTACGCCGACACCTGCGGAGCGGGTCCAATGATAGCATTGCTGGGTTCGTTCAATGCTTCAGCTTCTGGATCAGCATTGAGGTCTTTGCACGTGGGAGCAGAGTATCGAAGGCCGGGCTTACTGCTTGCTTTGAGGATCATCGATAGCTGTGATAGGTACTCGATACAGCGCTCAATCACGCGGTTACCCGAGTCCAACCGGCGCAGAGCCTCTGCGGCCAGGTCGAGGTAGGGCTGGGATGACTCTACCGAGCTCCATTGCTCTGGGTTATGCCTGCACTCCTTCGAAGCGACTAGAAGAGCCCCGAATATGACGAGGCCGGCGTTGAAAGCTGGAATGAGATATCAGTAAATCGGCCATGTTCCGGATGCAGACATGCACATACTGTAATACAAAGAATAATTCCAGGCCCCGAGCAGTCCTCTACGCCAACCAGTTGACGATGTGATAGTGTGCACGGTGGAGATAATGGACTGAGCGGATTCAATGCAGTTCTGCACACCCGTGAAGCCCATCTGTTGAATGAGCTTATTATCTTGGGAAGCAGACTCGTCGGCCTCATATGCATCCAAGTAGCCCTCTAGGAACTTGCGGTATAAGAGGATCCGCAGGTTGTGATATCGCACGGATAGCACAATACCGAATCGGTGCCGGATAGTCGACTCCTGATCCATCTGTGCTAAATCATCGGCAAGCAAAGGCTCATGCCAGAGTCGGATACCGAGCGCGGGCACGATTTGAAAACGCCATTCCTCAAGCTGGTGCTCGCCTTCAAGTATTTGAGGGATAGCATTTGCCGTAGTGAGTGGGTTTTCAAATCCCAGATTTTGACAGTAACAGTTGTCAAGAACGTTGAACATGACGACATACAATTTACTGAACATAGGTTAGCATGTCTGCAATGTGGAAATTGAATCGACCGTGTCAGCTAACATTGCAGCAGTAAAGAACCAACCGTCTAGCTGGGGATAAGTTTCCGATTTAGGTGTGCTGCTGAGCACCTGCATGTCTTGGAGAGGCATTTCCAGTCTCACGTACGATTCTGGAATGGTACAGGGCCGGCCAAAGGTCATGCTTAATGTTCTGATTCATCATCAACACCCGAAAAGCCCGTACGTCAAACGATGCTGTCACTTACCTATCGAGCAATATACAGCCGAACCAGGTCCTCTTTCGAATTTCGCTCTCCAAGGGGGAGAAACGCCGGTTGGCCTCGGGAGAGTGTAAACCGAGCTGGAAAGCGGCCGAGATGGCCAATCCGTGCGTAGTCCATGCCTGTACCGACTTTTGGGTTCCCTGGAGATACTGACCTAAAACCAAGAGATATTGAACTGTTCGCAGCACGGTCAGTGAAAGCCGATATGGTTCAAGCGAGGGAGAGATCCATACCCATCTCCAAGGTCGCGTTGCGCTTGGAATCCCGGTCGCAGAGCCCATTAGCTCTTTGGAAGTAAATATCGGACTCGTCGATTCTTCTTCCCGCAGGCAAATCACCTTCGGTGTGAAGGCTAGTGGCAATCGCGAGTACAATATTGAGCAAGCCAAGCCATGTCCGTCGCACTCTCTTAAAGTTATCGTCTCGCATCCGAAAATACGTCTCACAGAATGACGCTTCGTGGATGAAGGGTAGCAGCTGGCCGGTTTTTTCAAAATAGACCTGAATCAAGCTCCAGGTACGCTCTTCTGAGGGAAGAGCAAAAATATTGACTTCATTCATACTGGATCCCTGCATTCTACTTCGTGAATCATCCGAAGGGCGAGATCTCGAGACGTTCAACATGCCTCCTCCAGTATTACTGGGAGATGATAGCGAGAGAACACCGGGAATGTGCGCATTGCCTCGCGCAATGGCGCGGGAGATATGGCGTAGGAACGCGATATTGGACGACGGCCCTAGACCTACGTCAGTCATGTTCTCTCTGGCGCCTGGATCTGCTTCGGATATCCGGGAATATACCGAAGAAGCCGCAGTCCTCCTCGTCGGTGAAGTTGATAGCACCCATTCCGTCAATCGGGTTTTCAGATACATCAATCTCACCGAACTCAGCTCTGTCTTGAGTGACAGGATTAGAGCGCACCGGAACATCCGATTTAGGGGGCGTGGGCAGCATGACTCCATTATTTGAAGGAGGACGAGCGTCTTCCCTTGAATTTGACGATTGAATGGGTTCCGAAGAGCCCGAGCTGGAGCCGTTACTCTGGTTGTGTTCCAACCTGCGGACGGATGCTTCTATGTCCTGGATGCGATGTTCCAACCGAGCCAAGTAGCTGCAGGACCGAAGGTTAGAGTCATCGAGTCTACGAGAGAATCGGACTGATACCTTTTCTCGACGGTAAGATTGCATGATGGGCCAACATCCTGGTAGAGACACTCGCATCCGAGGTCTTTGCACTGGGTGCAGGGTCGGCCTCCGTCACACTGTGGCTCGTTAATTTCGTACCATATAACAGTCTGGAAGCACGTACTCGGGATTTACGGTGACGACAGGAATTGCAGGCCAGGACAGCCCGCCGGCGTTTTGGAGGATGCGCAGACATGACGCGCAATTAGGAGAAGGGAGAAAAAGGCGGGGAGATACAGGCCCATATCCACTTGCGCTTTCTTGACTCCACCACAACGTCACGTCCAGTTCGACAACCGATGTCTGTTGCCGTGAGCGTTCAAAGCCGCTCCCCCGCAAAGTGGCGGCCCTAAGGAAACGTCTTGAGGCTCCCGAGTTCCCGATCTCCCCGACGGCCTATCTCCGATCTCCCCGACGCATTTGTGGGGCCCCGCTCAGGCTATACTTAAAGCCCATGATGGGTGGTATAGACAAGTCGCAAGTATCGAGCAAGTTGTTTTGCAGACTATCTTACTTTTCTTTCAACCATGGTAAAGTCCCTCGTGCAGGCCCAGCCCCAACTTCAACCCCGGCCGGATGTAAAGGCCCAGGAAACTAACTATTGAACAGAGCTCTAAAGTCCATATCGGCATCGTCGGTGCGGGGATCGGTGGCCTGGCGGCGGCCATTGCAATGTGCAACGCCGGTGCTCGGGTGACGGTGTTGGAGGCTGCCGAAGAACTGGGAGAAGTATGTACCCCGATCTGTTGATGAAATCACCTCGCTTATGCTTATAGATTGGCGCGGGTATCCAAATGACCCCCAATGTCTCCGTGCTACTTCAGAGATGGGGCGTGGATAAGGTTGTCGGTGAAAATCTGGTCCAGTTTGAGGAACTGAATATGCGCCGCAAAGATGGAACCCCGGTGGGATACACCGAGATCCCGACTATCGAGCGAGACTTGAAGCGACCCTGGTGGGTGGTTCATCGGGCTCATCTTCACGAGGGCCTAGTTACCGTCGCTTCCAAAGCCGGGGCCGTCATCAAGGTCAACTCGCGAGTCACCCAAATAGACCACCAGACAGACCAGGTGGCCGTGACTACAGAGCAAGGCGCTTCGTACAAATTTGACCTCTGCGTCGGAGCGGATGGAGTGAACAGCGCCGTCCGGAAGACGCTCTTCCCGAATGTTCGTCCGGAGCCACCGACCACGAATTGTGCATACCGTGCGGTTGTACCCTACGATCAAATTCGCCAAGATCCCATTGCAAAGGAGCTCATCGAGAAGCTGACGATGGAGGTTTGGATGGCGCCCAACTCGTATATCATTACCTATCCAATCAGTGCCGGCAAGGTGTTTAACCTGGTCCTATCGCATCATCGCCCCGAAAAGCTGCGAGCTACTGAACCGGACATTCCGATTGAGGAGCTGCGGGAGGAGTACAAGGACTATGATCCCCGGATCAAGCGCATCGTGGATATGATCCCGGAAGTGGTAAGAGATCCCAAAGATGCAATTTAGCAATCAATGGCTGACAGACCTTTGAACCCAGTCCCGCTGGCCACTCATGGTGACTGGCCCTCTGGAGACCTGGTCGTCGCCTCAGAAGAACGTGGTTCTCATGGGCGATGCGGCGCACTCCATGGTCAACCACATGGCACAGGGGGCGGCCACTTCCATGGAGGACGGAGCTTTCCTGGGCAAGTGTGTGGAAAGCGTCGTTCAAGGAAAGCTGAGCTTGCGAGAAGCAGTTGGCATATACGAAGCCGAGCGTATGTCCAAGGCGTACGAGAAGCAGCAGGTGTCATTTATCAATGGAGCTATCTGGCAGTTGCCGGACGGCCCGTTGCAAGAAGGACGAGATGCCGCCATGGCCGCGGAGCTGCAGGGCAAGTACTTTGTACGCAGCAGCAATCTCTACGGAGATCCACAGACGGTGCTGGATGTCTATGGATACGACGTTCAGGGACACGCGCAGGATGCAATCGAGAAGCACTGTCGCGGCGGCAAAGAGCTGGCTCACCCCATGACCAAGGTCACCCCGGCCTTGCAGCGTAAGTACATGGACTGGTTCCTGCCCGGCCAAGGCCGGAAATCCGCCGAAAAGCTGTGAGGAATTTGGTATTCAAGTAGTAGAAGATCGATCATGATTTTTAGACTGATAGAAATATTCCAATGTCATCAAAATGCATTCTGATCGCCGTGGCGAAAAATATATGTATATGTACAGAAGTCAGACCACGAGCCCAAAGAGGGCAGAGTCTCTTTTTTGAGTATTAAAACAAATATGGGGGATGTGCACGGCGCAATATTAATGTACTTGAACATTTGGGATTTCCCAAATTGGGGCCAACGCGAGGGGCATTGAAAAGGGATTCAGAGAAGAAGATGGGCCTGACGCTCGCCTTATACCTGATTCGGCGATTTCGTCGTATGTAATTTTCGGCATCCTCCAAATGGCTTGCCTAAAGTTGCCGGTGCGTCTCTCATGAGTTCTTCTTCTCCGCCGGAGTCATATAGCTGCGGTCATCGTCACCCTCCACGGTCTTGAGGATTTCCTCCATCTCCTTGGCCTGACGAGACCATTCCTTCTCACCCATCTTGGTTTCCCGGCGGAAGAGCTCTTCATTAGGCTTGCGGTAGCTGCCGCCCATGCGGTCCCACAGCGTAGTGAACTGCCCGTAGTTGTAGTTGAAGTACAGGTGGTGCATGGTGTGGCAAGCGGCGCCATTGACGACGGGGCTGTTGGCCACGTACTCACCGTCATGGATGAAGACGGTCCAGAGGTTGATGAAGCCGAACAGGAAGACGTAGGCCAGCTTCTGCAGGGGGAAGATGAAGGGGAAGACGTGATACGGCACGCTCTGGGACCAGCCGTCCAAGGGATGGAAGGCGTGAGAGGCGAAGGGACTCGGCATGATCCACTTGTGATGCGGCTTGTGCAGAGTCCTGTAGACGCGGGGGTGGTGCAACCCACGGTGGATCCAATAGATGAAGAAATCGGTGAAGAAGATGAAGAGCGGGAATTGCAGGATGCTGTAGTACGGGAAGGGCTCATCGGCGACGGCATCGTAGAGCTTGGCATAGCCTCGAACCTCCAGGACGAAGAAAGGCGCGGTCAAAAGAGCCATCGGGGGCATGGCGCCCATGGCCTGCTTCATTTCCATGGAAATCTGATTCTTGAGGAACTTGGGATGGTTGTATGTTGTCTTGTCCCAGACGAAGATGTACGATAGAGTGGCCACGACGAAATAGACGAGCAGACCGAAAAACCTTCATCGATCTCGGGTTAGTTAAATGTTTGAGGGGCCGAGTGGCGTGGGATGTCGCGCATACCAAGTGATTAGGAAAAAGCTGGTGAATTGTCGGTACATGTTGTTTCTCGGCCAGGCACTGAGATAGGCATATTTGGAGGGTTCCAGGTGAATCAGTTGAGTTGCAGGTTCGTAGACAAAGGGTTCAGTGGCACCGAAGAGGGCCAGGGAACTGTTGGCGGCATTCACGAAGGCCGGAAAGGAGGCGGACGCGGAGAGCGAAGCGGGGAGGAGAGTCGAGTAAAGACGATCACCAACAAAGGTGTCCCAGAATTCGAGAACGATATCCATGTTGAAGTACACGGGGACCGTAGAGAGTAGGAAGAAGGGGAGATGTAGAGGAGAACGGAGAGGTGGATGTGGAAGGGGCAAAAGATCTCGGCGAATAATAAATTCTGCCCGATTCACACCGGCGCGGAACGGCCGCTGCCGTTGAGATTCCACGCGTTCTTAATAAGCCGAATATGCCTGCTCGAGAGACACGTGAAGGATTGTTACTATTTAGTGTGTTTTTAGATGTTGAAGATTTATTTTCTGGTACCTGCATATGCGCAATTGCTTATCCTCATACCGTCGTATCATAGACTTTCGGAGCCGAGGTACTCAACAGTAACGGAATAATCCAGGGGCTGGATGCCCGATATTACAGGCACTAATGTTAGCACCTCAATTACGAGGCAGCAAGGCTGCAGGGCCGCAACGACCGTACTCAGAGGTACCGCGAGCGCTCGGTCGCCGGTGTAAATCCAAGTCTCATGGAAAAAGGCTCTTCAAAGGTGATCTGGGCCCGGGTCCCTGCAAACGGGAGTGCCTTGCTCCTTCCAGTCATCATCGTCCACTCCTCCCGAATGAAGCCATCCTGAGGCATCAAATCCCCCTGCGCTTCTCGCCTACTTCCTCGCTTCCCGCGTTAACGGCAGCCGCCAATTCCCCCCCAACCTTCCCGCTCCCGTCGACCAGCCTCTTCCCTCCCCCCATCTCGACTTTGAACCTCCACCCCCCACCCTTATCATTACACTCATTCGGCTCCATTGCTGTGGCTAGCTGCGTGGTGTGTTCCACCAAGCAGCATCGCCGCTTCAAGTTGTCATCTGAGTCCCTAGCTAAGCTGCGATCCTTTGTCGCGAGCTGTCGCTGTCTCGACTTTGACCGACTTTGACCTTTCCGAAGCTGCCGTCTTTACTACATTCTACCGCCAATCTTTGAAATCATCATCTGAATCATCTGATCGCAATGTACAACACACATCGCGGGATGGTGCCCGCCCCCAACTCCCGCCTGACGGAGTTGCTGGATCAACTGCGCCAGGAGTTCGAGACCCAAACGCGGAGTACCGGTGAATATGAGCACCAGTGTATGTCTATCCGGTCGATGCCCTTACCATCTTCCTGTCTCCTCATTCAATGGGGAGATTCCCCCTACCGTTCAAGTGTCGCCAGTCCTTCTATGGCTGCGGCTCATGGGTCGTGAACCTCGCTGAAATGTTCTCTAACTGACAGATCACGCAGTAACCGGGCAGCTCCAGGAGATGGAGATGATCCGCCAGAAGGTGTATCAGCTGGAGCAGACCCAGATCAAGATGAAGCAGGAGTACGTGGACTTCCCCCTCTATCCTCGATGTCATCTCAATCTAACACGTTTCGCTTACTATAGCTACGAAACCGAGATCCGCATGTTGCGACACGAGCTGGAGTCGCGTGGTGTCCAACCCGTCGCCTCTCACATCGCGCCCGCGCAGCACACGGGCCCTCAGGCGCAACCGCCTTCTCTGGGCCACGGCCCCAGCAACTTGTTCGGTGGCATCATGGCCAACCAAGGAGGTAGTGGTCCCGGTCTTGCCCCTCCCCCTTCCCAGGATCAGCAGCATTCCCAGCATACCCTTCAACAGCCTGCCTCGGCCACCCAGCCCGGTGCGCCGCAACCCCCGCAGAGCTCTTTTGGGGGATATCCGCCTGGTGCTGCTGTGAACGGTATGTGCGTTTGATTGGGGAACCGCCGCCGATTCGCTGACACGTTGGTTCTTCGCCCCTTAGGCTACGGTCCCCCGCCCCCTCCTACCGCGTCCCCAGGCCCTGGTAAGGGCCGTCGTGCTGCCCCGGGCCCCGCCACTCCTCAGCAGACTCAGCTCGCCTACCCGGATCCCCGTGCCTCGCCTCAGATCCCTCGCCCCACGCCGCCGAACCAGTCATCCCTCGTTCGCCCGGAGCGCATCGGTAACATGCTTGCCAATTGGAACCCCGAGGACCTGCCCGCGTCCCAAAAGCGAGAGGGTCAGGATTGGTATGCCGTGTTCAACCCAGAGGTGCAGCGCGTGCTGGACGTTGAGTTGGTGCATCACCTCAGCCATGACAGCGTTGTTTGCTGTGTTCGTTTCAGCCGTGACGGCAAGTATCTCGCAACGGGATGTAATCGCTCTGCGCAGATCTTCGATGTGAGCACTGGTCAGACCGTCGCGACGCTGCAGGATGAGAACGTCGACAAGGACGGCGATTTGTACATCCGCAGCGTCTGCTTCAGCCCCGACGGCAAGTACCTGGCTACCGGCGCGGAGGACAAGCAGATTCGAGTAAGTTCGGTTCCCCCCAGACCGCTGTTCCGGTAGAAGAATGATCATTGACGAATTGCTGCGATTGAATTTAGGTCTGGGATATCGCCAATCGCACCATCAAGCACATCTTCACCGGCCACGAGCAAGACATCTACTCCCTAGACTTTGCCGGCAACGGTCGTTATATTGCCTCGGGTAGTGGCGACAAGACCGTACGTCTGTGGGACATCCTGGACGGCAAGCTCGTCTATACCCTCAGTATCGAAGACGGCGTCACCACGGTGGCCATGTCTCCCGATGGCCACTACGTTGCGGCCGGATCGCTTGACAAGAGCGTGCGCGTGTGGGATACCACCACCGGCTACTTGGTGGAGCGTCTGGAGAACCCGGACGGTCACAAGGACAGCGTATACTCAGTTGCCTTTGCGCCCAACGGCCGCGACCTAGTCAGCGGCAGTCTCGACAAGACCATCAAGCTGTGGGAGCTCACTGTCCCGCGAGGCATGCACCCCCACAGCGGCGTCAAGGGCGGCAAGTGCGTCCGAACATTCGAGGGTCACAAGGTTTGTTTTCAACTCTGACACCAAGCAATGGCAACGTTTACTGACATGGTTTTAGGACTTTGTGCTCAGCGTGTGTCTGACCCCCGATGGCCAGTGGGTGATGAGTGGTTCAAAGGACCGCGGTGTCCAATTCTGGGATCCGGTTACCGGCAACGCCCAGATGATGCTGCAGGGCCACAAGAACTCCGGTGAGTGCCCGCCGATCAATGGTCGACGCACTGATCAGCCTTCGCTAATTCTCCGCGGAACAGTTATCTCGGTTGCCCCCGCTCCAACCGGCAATCTTTTCGCAACCGGCAGTGGAGACATGCGTGCACGGATCTGGAGGTAAGATTGGATTTCCTAATCCTCTTTTGACAGGCAACTGACCCGCTTTTTAAGATACTCGACTTACGCTCCACGGTAAAAGGGTATGGGATGCCTTGGCGCAATGCGTTGTTCTTTGTTTTTTCTTTTCTTTTTTTCTTCCACATTCTCCCTTCTATTGCTTTGGATTCATTTGCCGCCGGGTTGGGCTGCCATGTTCGAATTTATCGGTTCCTTTCTGTTCCATCTTGAATAATGCACTTTCGCAACCCAAATGCAACTGTCCATAGGTACAGGAGGACCCAAGTTTCCACGTAGCGCAGGGGACCGGCGTTCTGGGGGCCCGGCAAAGACACCCCTGTCCGTCTGAGTCGCCACAAGGCTTTCGTGTTGCCATGGTGGGACCGAAGCTCGTGACCTGTCGAGTTTTGGGACCATTTAAGGGGGCGCGTCATAAGTCAATCAGTATGTAACCCCGTATAGTACGGAGCGACGGGCGATCCCATGGGATTTGTCGGGACCAGTGGATCCCCTCTCCGCAGGTACACATCTGGCACATCTGGCACATCTAGTTCGCACGCTGTCACGCTCGTCACGCTCAAGTCAGCCTCCCATTGAGGCAAGAGTTCGCGCCCAGTCCCGATCCCTGCAGGAACATGGACCAGTCGACGCCTCCTGACTGCACGACGTGCAGGGAGGAGGCCGGGAAGCGCAATGGGCAAGACCCAAGCCCATGCACGGAGGGGATCGGGAGATCGAGCTGAAACCCGATCGGCCAGAATTTCCAGGGCCATGGGCGGCTAGCATGGATATTCGATGGGCGAAGATCGGACGCTATTGGCGACTATCGGGCGGGCGCATCTGGGTGAGCCCAATCAGCGTCGGCTTACTCGACTGCAGATCAGTCCACTTTGAAAGCCCCAAGGCCCGGCCCGCCCTCGAGGTGATGCACCCGATTATTTGTTTTTTGAGTAAGAGAGGGGATGAGAGGATGAGAGATTGAAGAAAATTGAAGAAGAAAGAAGATGAAAGGACGGGAAAAGGGAAAGGGGAAAGAGAGAGTAAAGAGTCGATGGGCAAGGTTGGAAAGAAACGAAAGCCCAGAAGCGTGAGAAATTCAGGTCGCCAGTCGCGGCTGCTGGTATTCCCATCTCTGTACAACTCTCACCGAAATTCTCTTCCCACCCCCCGGTCATTCTCAATCACTAATAACACACTAGCATTCAAACCGGTGAAGTAAAGGATGTGGCACTGGAAAAGATGATGCGTCCATGCGAGTGGGGATTTCAGGTCGCCTCATCCATGATCCCTGAATCGCTGATCGTCCATGCACCTTCGGCCTCGAACTCGTCTCCCCTGGGAAATGTCATGCGGATACCTGAATTACATGACCGTATACATCTTGGGGGCGGGTAGTCAATCCCAATCTCAATTGTACTCCTATATAGAACCCCGGCCCTGGAATCACGCCCACTTTGATATCCCCTCAAAAGCAACCTGACTCTTGCGGCCAGAACCAAAATCATTCCAGCAAGTCATCCCATACAGGTGGGATTCCCGGGATTCGGGTTGAGACTCAGCTTCCAGCCTCGGGTTCAAAAGAACGGCAATGGAGACGGCAGAGCCGGTGCCTTTCGACTTCCATGGTCACCCCGTGGGCGCTTTTGCTCATCGTCGGCCGATGGATGCACCCCTGTATCCTTACTATTCGCATCCCAATACTCCATCCTTCTCACTGCCATACCACCAGGCACCGTCATCCGCCGCATACAACTATGGTTCCTTAACCCAGCCCACGCCGTACCAGTACCTCGTGGGCCAGCCGCTAAACTCTACTGCACGCTTGGCACCCGAGCAGTCACAGTCTCTTCCAGACATTCGCCCGGCCAAAAATGCCATCAGCCAGGTGGTCAAGGTCGAACACGCTGCTAGCCCTCGTTTGGGAGGTTCAATGGTGTCCACGGGCTCTCCGGACAAGAAGCAAGACGTCGAGTCCGACTTCTCCACGGGAGTCGATGTCCTGATGAAGGCCATCCAGGCCCGACCAGGCTCGTCACCCGTGCAACAGTCCCTGCCTCCCCTCCAGCACCTCCCTCCTCCAGGGTATCATAGCTATCCCGCGTCCCCGCCACGCTGCATGATGACCAACGAAGGCCAGTTGTCTCGATCTGGCAGGAAACGCAAATATACTTGCTATGTGCCAGATTGCGGCAAGAGCTTTGCTCAAAAGACACATCTGGATATCCATACGCGAGCACATACGGGGGACAAGCCATTTGTGAGTAGTATGGACGAATCGAAGTGTGACGTGCGCTGACAGAGCGGACAGATCTGCGAGGAGTCCGGGTGTGGGCAGCGCTTCTCGCAGCTAGGCAACCTGAAGGTAAGCACGATCTGCAAACGCTCCCATTCCATGGGACTTGGACCGCACGAGGCTCATCCACTGCAAAGACTCACCAACGCCGTCACACGGGCGAGAAACCTTTCTCCTGTGAAATCTGTCACAAGCGCTTCGCTCAGCGCGGCAACGTTCGCGCCCACACCATTACCCACATGAATATGAAGCCCTTCAAATGCCGTCTAGATGACTGTGGCAAGTATTTTACCCAGCTGGGTAACCTCAAGGTATGGGACAACCATTCTACCAGATCAATATACGGAGTATTAAAACATCTCATTTCCCGTTTAGTCGCACCAGAATAAGTTCCACGCGGGAACCCTCGGACTGTTAACGCAACGTTTCTCTGAAGAGACCGGACCTGCCAATGCAGAGGAACAAGAAATGTGGGTATATTTCGCCAATCTATACAAGAATAGCAACAAGGGCATCAAGGGACGAGGCAAGGACCGGCGTATCGGAAATATACAACGGTCTGCTGCAACGGGCGAGCACATGCGACGGATGGCTTCTCTAGAGTCGGAAGAGGATAGCCACTCTCGCCGGGGCAGTTACGAAGACAGCATGTCAATGTACACGGGTGGATCAAGCAGTGACGGGGACGACTCCGGATCGTACTATATGGAACGAAGGGGGCCATGAAGGCCTCCACGGTCCCTATAACCTATTCGGATTGATACAAAGCCTGGAAATCGAGACCGGGTTTCCAGCATGTGCTTTTACAGGGTTTATGTTTTTCTATGAGACCACGAAGGTTTGGCTTTGTTTTCTTCTTTGGTTGTATATTACCTGGCTTGGGGGAGCGCACTCTCCAGTATGGGGGATTGAGTGTATGATGATTTTCAACAAAAGGCTCTCGGGCACACCATTTCGTCTCAACCGTGGATAAGAATCATTTCGTCTTTTCGATTTGGCTTGCCGTAGCTGCCCTAATTACAACAACTACACAGATACGCCCTCGTATGAGGGGATCAAGGAGATATTGTAAGCGAGCCTACACATCTTATTCTCTTATTCCTTCCGAATCTCTTCCTGTATATTTCTTCGGATCCGTCCTCTAAAAGTCTCGTTAGACATGTTTGCATATAGTTTCCAAAAAATCTTTGTTAAAATCTCTTTAAATATCCAACTATACCCCCCCGGTATGAGCTTTAACTTCAAATCCAGTGAGTTACAGCAAACAAGACTGACGGCTCACTCTGAACACCCCCTTTTTTTTTCCCTTTAATTTTTCGTGGCTTGCGAGGTACGCAATGCCCAGAAAATCGGTAGTGTACATTTAAAAAAACAGGACAAATCGAAACCCATCCCACGACATCCCATGGGTAGATCATGCACTGCCACAAGGGTTCGAATGAAAATGGGAAGATCAGTGCTAAACCCCACAAGGAAAAAGCCGTCCTCCTAAATGCTTCCATCCATCCGCCCTTCTATTGATCATCGGCATCGGCAATCTTAATGTCGCCATCAGCAGCTTCAGTCTCGGCCGGAGCGGTCGTTCCAACGGGAGTGGCATTAGCAAGCGCGTCGTTGATGAAAGCCTCCTCGACGGCGGCCTTCCTTCGGAAGACTCGGAGCCAGCGACGGCCCCATTGGCGAATAATAGCGTCTTCCGGCAGATCACCACTGCCATCACCACGCTCCATCAATTCGTCGTTGCTGCCAGAGGCGACGGAAACGATGGAATCCTCGATAAATTTGAAAAGGGCCTGCATATCGGCCCGCTCGCGAGCAAGGGTCTCGTCCAGGACGCTCAGCTGCGGCTCATACAGGCCCGGCTGCGTGCGGGCCGCAACGATCTGGCGCATGCGGTTGGTGACCTTGCCGACGGTGGCAGAGATCATTTCGAAGATGTGGGACTTGGAAAGGACGGTGCCGGCAGCCATGGACTCGGACAGTGCCCACTCGAGGACGGAGAGGGGGCTGAGGATGGTGTAGTTAAGTAGCTTGTCAATGATATTGATGGCAATGCCCGGCTGGTCCGTCCAGTACTCCATGACGGAGGTGATGATCTGGCAACGGGCTTGCCGGGAGGCTGATCCGATGGAGAGCAGTCGATCCTTGGTCCGTTCAATGCAGGAGAGAACGTGCGAGAGCGACTTGGATCCCACAAAGCAGATTGAAGTCACAAAAGCATCGGTTGAGGGGACCTTGGGATCTTCCACTCCCAAGCTTTGGGCCTGCTCCTCGATAGCTGCGATGACCGGCTCGATTTCTTCGTCAGTCGCCTTCTTTCGGATAAGTTGCATGAGTTCCTGTCCTTCCTTGGAGTACGGGGTAGCTGCAGATCTAATTAGTACCGAAAAGACGCGCAAGTCTGGCAAAAGCTCAACTTACTCTCCGACAGATACTTGAATTCAGGGGTGTCCTTCTCCTTGCCTTCCGTAATCAACGGAATATAGGGTTCCAGGAGAGTACCCTTGATGCGTTGCGCAAAGCTGAGACGGATCTCTTTATCCAGAGCGCCTTGTATAAATGCCATCTTCGGGTGGACGGCAGGAAGTTGAAGATCATCAACCCTGCAAGGTGGTCAGAGTCCGCAACATCACGTTCCGCTGAAGGAGTGTATGACTTACCATTCGCTCCATTTCCATGTGAAGCCGAAGTTGCTCAGGTGGTGGGCGAACCAATCCAGGAAGCGATAGCTCAGCTCCAGGTCCATGGTCTCCAGGTTATTATACAAGAATCGGATAGCACGGCCCAAGCTAGGGGCGATGGCCGCCGGCGCGATCTTGCAGCATTCGGTCAGAACAGAATGGAAATACACAAGCTTGTGCTCCGGTGTTGGCAACTGATATAGTTGTGAAAACACGGCATCTACGGCGACGTCTTCCGGCTTCCACGCCTGCACTTCACCGGCCATTTCTCGCATGCGGTCAAATGGCGTTGCGCGCTTAACGAAGGTGCCGGGTGTGTAGTAGCAGTCAACGTCAATCAGGTACTTGGCTGTGGCGACGCGGTTGAAATCAAGCAGGTTAATAGTGTCCACCAACGCCTCTCTCAAGAGTGAAGAAGAGATATCCGAGGTGGGAGGCACGGTATCCACCTCTTGGTCGGCATACACGGAGATGTAAACCTCGGGGAAGAGAGGCCGGGCGCCATTCGGGACAGGGTTCGGAACGGTGATTTGTGGGAAAGGAACCTTGGTAACTACGTCGAAAGGCTTCTGCTCGTCAGGTTCCCGTTCTTGAACCTCCTTCCATGGGCGCGGAAGACACTTCAGCTCCCAGCCCTTGGCGGCTTCCGCTTGAAGCTGCCCTTGGAGCAAGCTGATCACGCTGGGGCCAGAGGCTTCCTTGTTCTCCTCGGGACTAAATGTGTTGACCAAGTCGACCAGGGCGTGTGGAGTGGACGCGATGATATCCGTTTTCTCGAGGAGTGCGTTTGCCTGGGACTCGAAACCGGTGGCAGGCGAGGACATCACGTAGGGAATCGTGAACAGAATGATCTTGACGAGCTCCAATCCGAGCAACTATGTTCAATTGCGTTAGAGCAAAGCCACAGTAACCCCAAGGCGAATCACTTACATCTTCCGAGGACGTGGTTTGAAGATCGACCGCACGAGCGAACAGCTCCTCCAGAAGCGGGAAAATACCATCGCCTTCAAATGCCGGCTGCAGTCCACCCAAAAAGCGAAGAAGAAGCTTGGTCTCGCGCCATGATCCCGAATCGATATATCTTTGCAACGCAATGCTCGCTTTGCTCAACATTTCCGACCCGAGCTCCGGCTTCAGGTTTTGCGCGGCCAAAGTCGCCGCAGCGACAAATGGGATTTTCATCGGCTGCTCAAGAACACTGCATTGGCGTCAATTGTCAGTCTGCGCTTCGGGGGTGAAAAGGCTCAAGATCCACACGAACAGGTCAAGGGAAATGTTGATGAAGGTGTCGCGCAGCTCTTCATCTTCGTAATTCTCCGCCACGGTCTTCGCGATCCCCACGATATCATCCTCGACTCGTCGAGCAGCCTACAATGTCGTCCTTCAGCATTAGTCTCCAAGCCCAATGTCCACGGGAACAGAATGCGCGTAGAAAGAGGGTCGTACCGATTCGGCAAGCGTCAGGAGCTGGCGGCGAACCTGAACAAATAGAGGTTCCTCGTATCTGCGTCGTTGAGGGCGGCGATCGTAGTCCTCGTCATCTGCAAATTGGCTGGTCAGCTACGCGCGCACGCACGGGAAGTTCAAAACGTAGTACTCACCTCGGTAGCGCCGCTTGCGCCCGCCACCTCCACGGTAGTTAGAATTCCGGCGCTCGTATTCAGCCATTGCGCGTCAAAGGTTGGATTGACAATGGGAGGTTGCACGGGAAAGGTCGAAGTGAAGTCCAAGAGAACCGGAGCTTGAAGGGGACTGGCAGCTCGGAAGGGTGGAATTTCCGATCCGGGCCCCTGCGACCGTTTTGACTTTGTACGGTTTTGCAGCAGTCATCATCTCTCGGTTTGACTCGCTCAATCGTTAGCAATTTGTAGGGAAAGACATCTTCAATCGCGTATCTTGACACCGTCGACTCAAAGACTGCTTGGACTTCTAAGCATACTTTCTTAACGTCTTCTAGACATTTATCCTGATATCTAAACCCACCGATACAGTATACACGAGATCAGTTCACCGAGACAATTCCGAACGTATATTGAATAGTAGAAGAGAAGGTAGCCCCAACCCTCAACTTTCATCTCCAGAATCCGAGTTTCGGAAATCACGACCTACGATACGAGGCACCTGCATCTACAAGCCGGAAACAAAGCAACAAAGAAACCGTCTGCTTCAGAATTGGGATATGTAGCTCATCGCCGGCAAGTCGGGGGGAGACCAGGAACCAGCCGAGCCCGATGGACCAGGACAATGACATTGAAAAAAAGACAGGACGAAAAGCAAAATGACGCACAGGGGACGAAAGAGGAAAGAGGAAAGAAAAGAAAAGAAAAGAAAAGAACATGGGTTTCTAGCGCTGCAGGCCGAAGGAAGTCAACGACAGGGAGAAGCGCGTGGCTCCAGACCCCTCGAAGATGGAAAGGAAAGCCTCTCGGACGGTGATGCATTTCAGATGTCCCGAGTCGAGATCGGCTTGCTCTGCGGGTTTTCTCCCCCTCGACCGATGAAGCCATGCAGTCTTCAGTCCCGTAAAAGGCAGACTGGCACAGAAAGGGTATCACTTTTTCCTCCCAAGAGTTGTCGCAGACACCTCAAAATAATAAACTCCAGGCCATGACCTCCCACCGTTGCGTCACAATCATCAGCCTCTCCTCACTCGAATCCGGTTCTCCGTGAGAAAGAATGTTGACCACGTTTGCCCATTCTTCCCCCCCATAGCCCCGATGCAGTTCCGCCAACGCCCCGCTGGTTCAAAAAAGGCATAACACAGCAGAGCCCGTGCTCCATTCAAGAGCCCACTCTTAACACCAAAAGATCATCGGGTTCGGTAGGTCATCGAATTCTCAGCACCGTGCGGAACGCACTACGAACAGACATGTTCCTCGCTGAGGCGGCAGTCGTCCGCTCAGTCGAGGTGAGCCATCATCTCCTCCTTGGAGAGGGGCTTGAAGTTGTTGAGATCGAGACCCTGGGCCTCGAGAGCGGGGCGAGCGTGAGGGGGCACCAGCTGGTCGTTCAATTGAGGAGCGATCGAAAGTTCTAGACGGACGATCAGGTCAGCATTCAGGCCACGGCGAAGTTCAATCGCATCGACTTACCATGCCGCGTGAAGTCGAAGAGCTGGGGCATATCCTTGGTGGGATTGTTGTGATGACGAGAGTCGGGTAACCGGGTGTTGGGATCCCGAAGTTCATCGAAGAATGGGTGGCACATGGCCTCGATCGCCGACAACCGCTGAGTAGGTGTATACTCCAGAAGAGCAGAGATGAGATCAATGGCCTCCGGGGGAGCCTTGCGGAAGACCTGGTTGGGTATTAGCATGCGACGGAGCGGCGATTTCGTTGGGCAGCCAGGGGGGATACAAACCTTGTTGAAGGGATGCGGCTTGATCTGAGGGAACTTGTGCTCCATGTAATTGGGATTCATCGTGCGAATCTGTTCCCGCGTCGGGGTGCCAAGCACCTTGATGATTTCCACCAGCTGGTCAATGCCGGATTCACCAGGGAAGAGGGGTTGTCCCAGCATCAGCTCGGCCATCACGCAACCGGTCGACCACACATCTAGCATCGTGTTAGTCCGTTGATCCGGACGAGTTTCAGGGAGAGGAACGTACCGATCTTCGTTGTGTAGTTGGTGGCACCGAAGATCAACTCCGGGGCCCGGTAGTAGCGGGAGCAGATGTAGGAGACGTTGGGTTCATTTTCGATGAGGATCTTGGCGGAGCCGAAATCGCAAAGCTTCAGGATGCCGGTATTGGGGTCCAGGAGAAGGTTCTGAGGCTTGATGTCGCGATGGCAGATGCCTTGTGAGTGGATGTAGGCGAGCGACCGGAACAACTGGTAGATGTAGAGCTTGACCTCCAGCATGGGCATCGTCGTCTTCAACTTGTTGAAATAGCGAGATGCGCGATACACGGTTTCTGGGACGTACTCTAGTACCAGGTTGAGGTACACTTCATCTTTCTGCAATTCACGAGGACAGAGTCAGTCGGGGAGGTACGCAGCGGGAACCCGTCACACATTACCCTGTCGCCGTTGGAGTAGTAGAAGGCCTTCAGCTCGACGATATTGGGATGGCGCACGATCCGCATGATCTGAAGCTCACGGTTCTACAGGGGAAACGAGGTAGGTTAGTATCACCACTTGCCGGTACAGCCGCCTCTTCTCACCTTGAAACGCTTGTCCTGGAGGACTCTCTTGATGGCGGCGTCCTCGCCGCTGGGGGCCATCTTGGTCTGAAACACCACGCCGAAGGACCCATTGCCGACGATCTTGCACTGGGTGTAGGAGATCTCCTTGTGCTCGCCGGTCAGGCCATCTTGGACCTTTTCACGGATGACCTCTGCGCGGGAGGGGTAGGGTTAGTGGGACACGACCATTGGCGGACGGAGAGGGGGGTTTCCTTACCACCCATGCGCAAACTCGGGAACAACCCCGGCCGACTCTGTGACATGGTGGGAGGAGGGAGTTGATGCTAAAGGTGAAAGAGAGAATCCGTTTTGGGCAGAGGGTAGTCGGTAAATGCGGTGGAGTAGCTTCGGGATCGGAGGAGGGGAGGGGAGGGGGAGGAGGGCGGAAGGTCCGATGGGGCGAGTTCAGAAGAAACGGCAGAAGTGCCAAGAATGCTCAAGAAAGAGAGGTCGAGGGTAGTAGGGAAGGGAAAGGGAAGAAAGTGGGCGAATAGAGCAAAGGAAAGCAGTGAGCCAATAAGGAGGAAATAAAAGGCGGGCAAGGTTCAGTCAAGTAAGTAAAATTGGGCGGGTTGGTTCTCAGGGCGAGCCCGGAGGTGACGTTGATGGGAACCAAGAAACCTCCCTTTGCGGGTGTCTTACGGGGGAAACGGGGGAAATGGAAATATGGGATGTAGTGTGGTGGAAAGGCACGCGAAAAAAGAGAGGGGCGGGAAAAAGGCAAATCTACTCCCAATGGGAAACGATGGGAAACGAAATAATGCAAAATGCCATGCAGCTTTATAGAGACCATGCTCTTTTTCAGCCCTGGATCTGATCTCTCGATTTCCCTCTCCCCCGACTTTCTTCTATTTCCCCCTCCCCCCTCTCCTCAAAATCCCCATTCACTTCCAAGGTTTCTTTTTCGCCTCTCGAAACAGCCGTGACGAGTGGATAACGAATACGGTACGGTTACTTTACGGGCGGAGTGTGATATCATCGGACCGGGACGGGCGTATTCACCAATACATGCCAGCGGTGTACGGAATCTCAGCGGAGAAGGGCGCTAGCCGGGTAGAAAATATATAGACGGACTCCTCCAGGCGGTATTACCAGTATGCCATCATGAACCGAAAGAGATAGCTAGACTGCCCGAGACTCTCGTTTCTTCCGCGAGTCCCGTCGACGTCGGGTGACCGAGCGTAATTTTTCCCAGGAACCGCAGTCATTGGTTCCCTCGTGATCCCTCGTGACCACGATGTCATCGAGGCCAGCTGACTTGAGAAGCTTGGGCCATCGCGTGCTCCGTGGTCTGCCATGGCTTTTATGGTTGTTTCTAGTTCCAGCTCCCGGGTCGTTTGAAGGTCTACTCTCCCGGGTCCCAGCTGTCAATTCGTGTGTTGGTTCGAGGCCATGCGAGATACCGCCGGCTCGTCGATCCCAGGTGCAAGGATCCCCTTGGCATGTGCGGTCAGGGTCGAGTCTTCTCAGCCGACGCCCCAGCTCCGAGCGATTGGGATTCCAGCCGTGGTCCCGTGCTGCATCCGGGATTCTTGACGTCCACTCGAGATCTAGCCCCCGAGATCACAGAGGGCGCGAAAGTGGATCGAGGCTTGACCTTCGTTCTTATTTTTTGCTTTTTCCGTTGGAAGGGGCTCGGGAATGTGGTTCCTGACGCCCCTGATCGCGCTCATCTCTCACAGATCGCGGTCTTCGAGACGAGATCGGCCAATGGCGCTACTCGGGCCGGACGTTGAGCTCTCTCTGCTAGCTTTGCTTTTTCCCCCCGGGCCTCGACCCGAGGGTGGGAAGCTGCGGCCTGATGCACCCGGCTGAAAAGGTCGACGTTGAGAAGCTACTGAAGCTATTGACGGCCAAGACTGCACGGCGGGCCTTGTACGACGGCGTAAATACATCCGAACTGCTCGCCGTTTCCTCAGGATACGCCGTATCGTGACCGCCTCTCCGACTCTGTGATTATTCTTAGTTACCCGCTATACCTTAGTCCCCGAGGATTGTGCGCAAACTGTACCACAGCCGTAGATCGACATCACCAGACCGGACTCGCCACACGTCTGTCATGAGGACAGCCCCCAACGCTGTCACCCCGATTCCTAGTGACGTCGTGATTCTCGACACGGATCTGGCAGTTCCGGGTCTTCGGGCCCGAGATTCATGTCTTCGATTCTATGTAATCTCCTCCCGGTTCACGTGTGGACTCTTCCCACCGTACATGCCTCGCTTAGACCCGTGACCGTTCCTGACAGTGAGGTCGACTGTGCATCCTGCACGATAATGTAAAATCGAGGGGAATGCCCGAGTGGAAAGCAAGGCACGACATTCCATGTCCCTTCGATGTCAGACACGTGGGTTTGATATCGCATAACCTCGCCGTCGCACCGCAAGATAATTCCCCTTCGTCTTGGTGAGGAATGCACCGAAATATGCGAAACATGAGAAACATGCGAAACATGAATCCGGGCGCGGCTCATTGGCTGTCCGAGGTTGAGATCCGAAATTTTTCCTTCTCCATTGGCCGTTGTTCCTACCATTGAGTCGGAACGGGCGATCTGCCATCTCAATGACGATCCAAATTATACGCGGTCTGATATTCAGCCCAAGCATATTACCGATTGGCATGTTGGGAGTTGTTCCTCGGACGTGGAGCCCGGCCCAACCCATCCCGTCACGCTTTTCCCCCTTGGTTACAGTATATAGACTGAACGACGAAGACTCCATTACTCCATCGGATACCGTAGCCCACGTCCATTCTCGACCTCTTTTTTTGCACGGGTATTTTCCCGACCCGGGCTAGGTCCCGTCCGGTACCTCACGACCGTAACCGGTCGGGGAGCGGTAGTGAGCCCTAATCTTCGGGACAGCAGACAAATGAGATTCGAAGTGAACCACACAACTTCCAACCCAGAAATTGCCGACTCGAAACCAGCCCAACGGGGTTCAGATACGGGTGGACACTACCCACATTCAATTTCGAGGAAACGAGGATTACCGCGCAGGCGAAGCAGAATCGGCGACGATTGGACGGGCTCCGAGGGGGGAGGGTCTCGGGCCCCCGCCCTCAAACCGTAAATGTTGAGTCCTGCTCCAAGCTCCCGTTCATTATTCGGTCCCCGCAGCACATCGCATTTGATCATGCAGGTCGACAAACTTGGGCCAATGGATGATGTCAGGCGTGGGAGAGTAACCGTGCAGTGCCACCTTTTTGTGGCCCACCTTACCCCAACGGTAGGGAGTATAGCCATAAAATGTTGACATGTTGACGTGTTGGCATGTTGACCTGACCGCTGTAAACGTTGACGGCCTATGTAATAGTATTGTACAGTTCAGGCTCGGCGGACCCGCGAGGCACTAGACGGTACTCAACGAGAAACTTGGATCAACGGTTGGGTGGGGGCGAAGTTGAACGGTTAGCCTTCTGTACCATGTATACTAGAGGCTACATGAGGCCATGCCCACATCTGCACTCCGGAGTATTTTGGCGCTTCGTTGGCGGGCGCGGTTCTCCAGCAGCCCACTCGAGGCCCACCGTGTACTTTCCCGGTTGCCTCGCGCACCGATTAAATACCGACCCCCCGGCCTGGGGGTGACGGGGTCAGGTGATTCTGTAGTCTTCGATGGGGAAATACCGGTACGGCCGGAGACGGTTGGAGGCCGAGGTGTGAGATTAGATCGCCTATATCTGATATGATACTTACGTTGTTCACGAGACGCTGGAAAAGATATCCGCTCACGTCTCCCGCCTACTTCCAACATCCTACAGAGTACAAAAGCGATGAAGGTCAAAGACTGTTTTACATTGGTCCGTCTATGATGCGAAAACATAACCAGAGCTCCCCTCACAAACCCTCGCCATATCCGGACCGCACACATGGCCATGAAAGGAAACCAGATCGGAAGATAAGACAAAACGCGGGATCACGGACCAAATATAGCCGGAGATGTGTGATCGGTGGAGAAGGTGATCAAGGAAACGGAGTGTGAATCTATACAGAAAAAATATTGGAATCTCCATGGCGCCAAACAACTGCCGCCTGCACCAGCAACCCGTTTTCGAATGGATAAACCGAGAGGGAAGTGAAATGCCACGTCGTTCCAATCATTGAGGAGCGAAGAACTACTAAAACAGAGGTGATGAAAGGTGATTAGCTCGAGAGATGTGGGTCATATGCATCTGACTCGAGATGTTGGGCTCGCGACGGGGCGAGGAGCTTAGAAGGGGGGAGGAACCATGCTGGCAGGGTCGGCCTTCTCCTGCTGCTCCATCAACTCCTCACCGGCGATCTCAAGGGAGACGGCGAGGCCGACCTTGGCGGTTTGCTGTACAACGATCACGAGTCAGTATCGGATTACACGAGATGTCAACGGATAACGGAATGGGAGCTTTGTCATACCTTAGCCTGGTCAATCTCACCAGCAAAGGTCAGAGAGATGGGCATGGCGATGCGCTTCTCGAGAAGGCAGCTGACCTTGCCGGCGCTGTCGACCTGGGCGCGGAAGGAGGAGGCGCGGAAGTCGTACTTGGCACCGATGGCGGTGGTGCCATCGCGGCTGGGGCCGCCCATCATCATGGCGGCGGCATTGGGAGCAAACTGGAGGTTCATGTCCACACCGGCCTCGACGCGCTCGGACAGCTTGCGCCAGTAGGTGGCAGCAAAGGTGCCCTGGGCCTGCAGCTGGGCGGTACCGATCCAGTCGTCTCCCTTGTACTTGGCGCAGTAGGACAGAGCAGTTTCAGGACGAGCGTTCAGGCCCTGGCGCTGCCAAATGGCCTCGAAACCGAGAGCGAGGCTGGGAGTGATGGACTGGAGGTAGCTACCGACGAAGATACCGGTCAGACCGCCCTCGAGGCAGGAGGGGTTGAAGGCCTTCAGGGAAGCAGAGAAATCATCGCCAGTGTAGTCATTGTCGAGCTGGAGTAGGCCCTGAGTGGCTCCGGGCATAATCTGAGCGTTGGCCTTGGTGACCAGAGCCTGGGTCCAGCGGTGATTGTAGACGGCAGAGAGGGTACCATCACTTCCGAAGTTACCTTGCATGAAGACCTATTGCAAAGCGGAATCTCAGTAAGCAATTGAATCTGACGAGAGAAACAAGATCGATCGGGAAGAGCTGCGATGGCTTACCTTGGGGCTTCCGTACATGGCGGAGAAGGCGTACGGGGGCAGGTTGCCGGACGAGCCCATGGAGAACGCATGCGAGACACGAAACAGAGGGGACATGCCGAAGACCTTGGTCAGGTCTGCGCGAAGACCGCTGAACATGAAGTTGGACAGCAGAACCTCCTTTTGCACCTCTCTCGCGATGTTATCCACGGTGCCCGGATTGGGCAGGTTGAGCAACGCCCTCCGCTCGGAGAAAGAGGTGTATGCATCCTTAATTGCCGCGGCGGCGGGGTTTTCCGTAAGGAAGGAAAGGGATGATGTGAGATCGGACATTTTGGATGTTTTGGACTCGAATTATCGAAGGAGCAAGGTGTCGTCACGCGATGCCGGCCAACAGGTTCGTCGCGGAAAAAGGACAATGGAGAAGGGGAAGGAAGGGTGAGACCAGCCCGGGGGAATCTGGGACGAATAAGCGTCGCAGACCGTGTCAAATTGCGAGAAAGGCTGTATATGATCCGCTCGGGGAGTCGGGGGTTGATTTGAAGGAAGCGGAGCTGGAAGGCTTTCTAGTGAAAAAGTCGCTCGGCGTCTTTGGTGTTTCCCGTCCGCCGGGATGTGTTAGGTAAGCAGACCCGGGGCTTCTCGGACGCATTCGAGTGTAGGTGAAGTCCAAACTGAACTGAACGACTTTTTTGAGAAGGGAATAATTGGTTCAAATTGAAACTACCGCCGAGTTTGTTCAGAGCAAATCAAAGTAATCGTGTACATACGTGTGTGCATTTCCTTGTTTACTGGAAGGATCCACCTTGAGGCACCCGCCTCGATATCTATTCACCGTTATCGCGTATACCGCCTCCAGCGCTTTGCTGCTTTCGTCTCCCTCCAACTTCCCTTTCCCATCTAAGACTTCGCCCGTCGGCGGGATTTTCTTTCTGCTGTCGTGCTAGACCTGGGACGACAGCATACTTCTCGTTTTGAACTATTCCGAGGATCGATCTCTTTCGTCATTGCTGTCCCACCATCCCCCGCGACCATGGACACCTTACTGTAAGCCGGCTCCTCCAACTCCTCGCCGGGTCACCGAAGTCATACCTCTGGCTTTATACCTGGAGATGGCCCAATCCAATTGCACCCGCATGACCTGTCGCCCAGAAGCACCGGCTTGAAGAGTTGTCCCGCCCCTGGACTTGGAGCTGACGTCAATCAGAACTGCAGAGATCGTGGCCAACTCGCCGCAATTTCGGCGGAAGTCTTCCATTTTTGTCGATGCTATTCACGATCTGCCGGAAAAGGCCGATCTAGCGCCGGCTCAGCTGTATAGCACGGAATCCGGCCGGCTTTTTCACTCGGGCCGAATCGTGATTATCACCGTGGGGTTGCCCGCAAGAGGCAAGACGTATGTCTATCTTGACCACGAGAGTGCTTTGCATTTCCCAGACTTATATAAATCATGCAAAACAGACATATTTCGGTAGCCTTAGCCCGGTACCTTCGATGGTATGTCATACGTTTCACTTACGAATGCCGTGCGATCAACCCCATGCTAACAAGCAACGTAGGTTGGGAGTCAAGACCAGGATTTTCCATCTGGGTGATTACCGACGTGCTACTATTCCCTTTGGCGAGGACATGCCCGATGATTACTTTTTCGTGAACGGTAAGTGCCACTGCCACGGCCTCGGCCACGGCCTCTGGAATGGTGATGCTGATAGTTTATCAAGCAACCGCATCGTCTGTCTTACTCCGCCAAAAGATTGTGAGAAAGTGCCGTGAGGATATCTATCACTTCTTGAACCATGAAAAAGGCCAGATTGCAATCTACGACGCCGTAAATCCCTTGGCCTCGGGGCGGCGTTCTCTTGCGAAGGAATTTGCGAAGCATGACATCGAGGTATATTGGGATTTTCATGTCAGATCCCTCAGGAAACTAATGCATGCAATCTCAGACTCTGTTCATCGAATCCTGGTGCGATGATGAACGTATCATTGAAGAGAACGTTCGCAGGGTCAAGATCTCGTCCCCCGATGTAAGTGCAACGAATGCTCTACGCCTGTCTTGCGTATCATGGGAAACTGACATCGCCATAGTATGTCTCATGGAAGCCAGAGGATGCGGTCAAACATTACTTAACGCGCATCTCTTCCCGCATTCCCCAGTTCCAAACTATGAACGAAAAGGATTTGAACTACATCAAGGTATGCACCATTAGCGGCCTTTCCAATCTCATATACTCACTTTATAGATGATCAACGCGGGAGAGCAAATTATTGTCAATAACCGAAGCTTTGGCTACCTCTCTAACCGCATCGTGTTCTACCTTCTCAACCTTCATATCAAATCAAGACGAACCTACTTTGTGCGGGTAAGGATACCTTCTGCTCTGCACCACGAGGATCTGGCAAACTGATCAACCATCTAGGCCGGTGTTTCACTGGAGGCCGATTCCTACAAAGCTGATGCATCTCTGTCTGAGCAAGGGGAGGAGTACGCCAAAAAGATGACTGAGCGACTGCTGGCCCACCGAGAATTAGAGAAACAGGCTATGATTGACCGAGGCGAGACAGGCTACGAATCGCGACCACTTAAGGTCTGGACTTCGACGAGACGTCGAACGGTTGAGACTGCAAAATACCTCTACGAAAAAGGATACAAGGTTCGACAGCGGTCTCAGATGAGCCAACTCAACCCCGGCGTTTGTGAGAAGATGTCGGAGAAGCGGATTAGAGCCGAGTACCCCGATGAGGTTGCAAAGCATGAGCTTGACCCTTACCACCACCGGTATCCACGGGCAGAGGTAATGAATTTCTTGTGACGGGGATTGAAACCCTTACTAACTATGTTCTTGATAGTCCTATCACGACCTCGCTGTCCGCCTTGAACCAATTATCCTGGAATTGGAAAGAGAGCAGAACGACCTGCTCATCATTGCTCACGAAAGTGTTCTGAGGGTCTTGTACGGCTACCTGATGGCTTGTAACGCCGCCGATATTCCTTTCTTGGAATTTCCCCGGGATGAGATTATTGAGGTATGACTGATACTTGTGATGCAGTCTGCATAAATTCAGGATTCATAGGCTAATTGATGTTTGTCCAGATTATCCCTGAGAGCTACCAGAATGAGGCCTCACGTATTCACATCCCCGGTCTCCCAGAAGAGATCATCCCCGACTCGCCCGAGGACTTGAAGATCCCTGTGCCCCCAAGTGGAGGGATCTCCCCGATGCAAGGCCTAGGCAGCCCTCTTGAAGGCTCCGCGACGCCTCAGAGTGGATTGCGGACTCCAAGCGGGGTTCGGACCCCCCGCGAGCCCGAGAGGATCTCACAGCAACATGTCGAAGACGTTGTCTAGAACGAGGATGGCCTTCGGTTTGACGATAGTTACCGGTTCCCACGTGCTTAACGATATCAAAATCTTTCGCCATAGCTTTGACAATAGATGGGCCAATAAATCGACTAGCCTCCGTGCAGCGTCGAGACAAAGACAATATTATCTCCCTGTTGAAGTTCGTACTTCTCCTCGCCTTCAAGTTCCCAATCGGCGTCGTTGATCAGCACAAGAATACCTGGTCGACTTTCCAAGTTGTCAGCTTTTGTTTGATCCAGGCATTGTAATCCACGTACACATTATCCTCCATGATAAACATTTCCTGTCGCTGGTCTTTCATTACATTGTCGACCAGGTACCGGAGCAGGTATGCGATATTTGGTTGGCTTCCATCGTTCAACTGAGCTGGCAACGTGACATTATGCTTGCGCTCATTGGAGAATAACAATTCGAGGCCGCCGCTGTAAGAAAGAACCAGTTAGGACTCTGATTGAACAATCTCATAGAGGTGACGATACGTGAACTCTACCGTGATGGAGAGGGTGGCTCCCCCATTTGCAGACTTGGTCATAATCCGAAGTCTTCGATATAGAAGGCTTTGTCTGCTTGTCTTTCTCGCAGGAGTTTGGCGGGTGAAGGTTCAAGTTTAAGATTGAAGGCGGAGGGGTGCCCGCTACGGGAGCCGGTAGTCGCAGATTCCCCGTGCATTAAATTTCACCGCCCTGGTTTCCGCCCCGAATACCTTGGAAAAATCTAGAAAGACGTTCAAAGAGGTATCTGAAGACATATCTAAAGTGATAATTAGGAGGAGATTCAATCTTTACTATGCTAAATTTCAACTAGTACCTGCCTGTTTTGGTCAAAATCAGTGAAATTTAGCACCTCAAGTTGCATGTATCAACTTCAAGATCAGGCGGTGCGAAAGCTTTCTGCCTTCAAAATTCGAGTTCTGAGCTAAGGCGCCTACCGCCGCTGTACTGTGCGCTCTTATCGATAAGCCGCTTCCACAATTGTTCTTTTGCGACAGCTCTTTCTTTTCGTCGTTGCCGACAACGGCAC
The DNA here is from genome assembly GCA_037042055.1 of Penicillium sp. S103-07. Lineage (NCBI taxonomy): Eukaryota > Fungi > Ascomycota > Eurotiomycetes > Eurotiales > Aspergillaceae > Penicillium > Penicillium sp. S103-07. The sequence continues at coordinate 65,160 of JAXQJQ010000049.1, forward strand.
TCTCAACCCCGGACTTTTGGAGTGCTTTCGAAACATGGCGTCTGTTTCGACTGACTATATCAGTGTGGGAGGAAATCGGCACCCGGGCGCGGCGGATTGGGATGTCCAGTCAGGTGTACTGGCTTACGGTGCAGACAATAATGTCGCTTTGTGGGAGCCTCTGGTAGGTTTTCACTAGGAGCTGATGACCGACGAGGTTTTGAAGCTGACTATATCCGAAGGAATCCTCTCATCGTGGAGTGTACGCTCTGCTTGTAGGCCACTCCGACAAAGTCAGCATAATCAGATTTTACACATGCCCCTCCTCAGGAACGAGATTCCTCCTTACCGGCTCCGTCGATCGAACAATCCGTGTATGGCAGCAGGATTCCAATGATTCACGCAATTACAAACATGCCTCCACGCTGGAGGGCCATACAGGGTCCGTGAATGCGCTAGCTGTCGCTGAGGGGTCAGACATTGTTGCGACTGGAGCTGCCGACGGAACAGTGCGCACCTGGAGAGTCAATGCGCAGGACGGATTGAAGTGCGAGATGCTTGAAACAATCACGTTGAAGCCTCGCTTCTTCCCGTTATCTCTAGCTCTGCGCGTACTTGAGGGCGACCAGGGGAAGCCGTTGGTTTTGGCCGTCGCGGGGACTACGACTGCGGTGCAGATATATGTTGCAGAGACCTCTGTCGACAAGCCAACTTTCCAACGTCGCGCCGTTCTTTCTGGTCACGAGGCTTGGGTTAGATCTCTCTCGTTCACGCAAGACACCCAGAGCAGCGCAGACGACATCTTGCTTGCTTCGGCCAGTCAGGACAAGTACATTCGTCTATGGCGACTGCACCGAGGCGTAGTAGAGAATGCCGCGCCAATTGATGATGCGGATCCTCTTTTGGGTGGTATGGAGCCAACGTTATCGAATAAAGCGCATGAATTTGAAGCGGCGGGCTCTAAATTCTCTATCACTTTCGAAGCCTTGCTGTTTGGAAACGAAGATTGGATTTACACCGCCACGTGGAACCCCGACCCAGCACGGTCACAGCTTCTATCAGCCTCTGCTGACAACACGGTCACTATCTGGGAACAAGACCCTGTATCCGGTGTCTGGATGTCAGTGGAGAGAATGGGAGAGATCAGTGTGCAAAAGGGATCGACTACGGCAACTGGTAGTACCGGTGGCTTCTGGATTGGACTCTGGGCACCGGACGGCAAGAAGGTGGCCAGCCTGAGCCGGACAGGCAGCTGGAGAATGTGGCAGCACGACGCCGATGCAGACATCTGGGTACAGAGGTTTGGCGTCACAGGGCATGTGCGTTCGGTCAACGGTGTACAATGGGAACCCAACGGTGGTTATCTGCTTTCTACGAGCGCCGACCAGACGACACGTCTTCACGCTCAATGGCAGCGGGACAATAAGCGCTCGTGGCACGAATTTTCACGCCCCCAGATTCATGGATATGACCTGAACTGTATCGATACACTGGGTCCATTGCAATTTGTTTCGGGCGCAGAGGAGAAATTGCTGCGAGTATTCAATGAGCCTAAGCAGATCGTGGAGTTGCTCGAGAAGCTGACAGGCTTCAAACAAACGGTCGAAGGCGAGCTTCCGGATACTGCTGAGATACCTGTTTTGGGACTTTCGAACAAAGCTCATGGAGATGAGGCTCCTGTGGAAGAAGAAGAAGAAGAAGGAGAAGAAGCGGGATCCAGCGCACCTTCTGTGCCTGCAAACTCCTTATTGGCTGATACTCCGCCGCTTGAAGACCAGCTAGCGCGATACACGTTGTGGCCAGAGCACGAGAAACTCTATGGTCACGGCTATGAGATCTCTGCTGTTGCGGTCAGTCATGACCGCAAGCTCATTGCCACTGCCTGCAAAGCCACATCCATCGACCACGCCGTCATTCGGTTATACGATACATCGGACTGGCACGAGATCAAGCCCTCCCTCACCGCACATTCGTTGACCATCACGGACCTGTCATTCTCCGATGATGACCGATACCTTCTCAGTGTGGGCCGTGACCGTCAATGGGCGGTGTTTGCACGAAATGATCAGGATCCGACTACATTTACCTACTACACCTCAAATCCCAAGGGTCACTCTCGAATGATCTTGGGTGCAGCTTGGGCGCCAGCACCAGCCACCATAGGCCCTGTTTTTGCCACGGCAGGACGTGATAAATCGGTCAAGATTTGGCAAAAGGCCGACGACAATTCCTTCGTTTGCAAAACAACCGTGGCCCTGACGTCCGCAGTCTCTGCCATTGCATTCTTGCCTTCGCCATACAGGAACTCCTTCATCCTTGCAGCGGGCGAGGATAACGGAGCCATTTCAATCCACCGAATCGCCATTGATAGTCTTGAAGCCGAACACGTTGTGAGTATCGACCAGCTTATAGCCCCATCGAGAGCAATCACCCAGTTGTCATGGCGGCCGATGCTCGCCGAGGAGGACCGACTCGAACTGGCCGTGGGAAGTGAAGACACTTCCACGCGTATTTACACCATCTCAAATATCTATTCCTAGGCATTTATTTCGTTACCTAGGTAGAGGTCTTTCCGGACATGCTTTGCTTCCATTTTGAAGTATCATTTTTAAAGTAGACCACCTTGGCGTATCGTTTTTGCCCGCGGCCGCTGTTCACACCAGGGAGGTGAACACTTTTGAAGTAGGCAGGCACTATCTCATTAATCGCTTTGAAAAAGAAAGCCGAAAGATAATGAACATATAAATGGAAGGTTTTCTTCCTTTTCTTTTTCTTATGCGTCATACTTCCCATCATGTTCAAAAATCGCCTGGCAATCACCACTTCATCCTTGGGGCTTCACCCCTCACACACTCTCCCCGAGAAGATCCAAGCGGCTGCATCCAATGGCTTCTCCTCGATTGAGATCATTTATCAAGAGATAGTGGCCTACGGAGTCTCCCAAGATCCTCCTTTGACCATGTTTGACCATGATTGAAGCCGCACGCTCTATTGGCAAATTGTGTGTATCTGCCAAATTGGAAGTCCTGGCTCTGAACCCATTCAAGAACTTCGAAGGCCACCACTCGCCGCTCACTGACCGACTTGATTCTGCTCGACACTGGATCGAGATTGCCGCTTGTCTGGGAGCAAAGTATCTTCAAGTGCCATCTCAGTTCGACACTGCCAACAGCTCAGAAGATTGGGACCAGATGATGAAGGAGATGCGCCAACTCAGTGAACTGGCAGCTTCTCATTCTATCAGCATCGCCTACGAGGCAGTGGCATGGGGAAGTTACATCAACACCTGGGAAGAGTCGCTCCGAATGGTGGGAGACGTGGACCGGCCAAACTTTGGTCTCTGCTTGGACTCCTTTCACATCGCCGTGCGAGTATGGGGGGATTGCACTTCCGAACGAGGGGTACGTGAAGATGGAGACAGTGCGTTGCAAGGCTCCCTTGATCGTTTCGTGGAGACCTGCCCGACGGAAAGGATCTTTTACGTGCAGTTCTCCGATGGAGAAAGATTTGTGCCCCCGTTGACACCGGAGCATCGCTTCTATCAGACGGGTCTCCCCTCAGGTTTGACTTGGTCTCGAAACATGCGCCTATTTCCTCTCGAGACGGAGCTTGGGGGATATCTTCCCGCGCAGGAAATTGGAAATGCTTGGCTAAAGAGGAAGGGCTGGAAAGGCGTGGTTTCAATGGAGATTTTTGACTGGAGGATGAGAGAGGAAGCATCAAGACGCCCAGACGAGAACGCGAAGCGAGGAATGGAATCATGGAAAAAGCTTGTTGCAGCTCTGGAGCAGACGTGATCCTCAAAGGCTATAAATCTCTGTATTTCACTCGATGCTTCATTGCTGGACAATCAAACATGGACGGTTCCATTTGGACTGAATCTAGGCTACGACGGCAAATACGACGGATCTCTAAATTTTGGTAGCACGGCCAGCTATGACGCCAATCATCTTAAATCGAGACTACAGAATGCGCTGCCAGGTTATTAGTCTGATGATTATTCGACAGTGAAAAGATCTGCAAATATCTTGACCTTAAAAAAATAAGAAAAATAAACAAATGCATTCACAAATGATACCTCAAAATTGTTGAAACATATACGTAATCCGTAAGTCCTCTATGAGTCATGGTTGAAAAACTCCCAATGTTGAATAGATCCATCCTGTAGATCTGAATGCCCCCAAAACACCCCATCCATGCCAGTTGGCTGAACCCGATGATTGTTGAATGGCACTGTGTTAAAACAATCCTCGCTTCAATGCATCAAAAGATGAAACAAGACTATACCCATTGATAGAAAACAGAAACCCATCGATTAGCTGCTCTTCTCCAATCCGTAGCCACCGATGCCTTCGAGAGATTGGTAAGTTTTGCTTTGACCTGAACGGGCCCCGTTATGTTTGCGAGGTCCACGGGCTTGCAGATCTTCCTTGAGCCATTTGAGAACCAGCTCTCCAAGCCGACTGTTCTCCGATGTCCATTGCGGTACTTGATCGTAATAGCTCTCCACGGAGCCCCACGTCTTGACCTTACCCAGATGCATATGGGCAAGATGGGTGGGCCACTGGGCGAGGTTATCCAGGATGTGAGTCGCATAGACGATGGTGCAGGACCGAGTCTCCGTCTCCCGCTTCAGAAAAGCGAGGAAATTGTGGCGGGAGAGCAGGTCCAGGTCCACGGTGATCTCGTCCAGAAGGAGTACCTGCCAGGGTCGCAGCAAGCCCATAGCGAGCTGCACACGACGGCGCTCGCCATCGGAGACGGCATGCATTCGCCAGCTGAGGTCGATATCCAGGATTTCTACCAGCTCGTCCCGCCGCTCCGGGAACGCGTTTCCACCCACGGAGGCCAGCAGCGTGGGCACGTCGATGTCGGTGCGGACGATACTGTTCAGCACCCATTCCACTCCCAGATAGGTGACACCTTCCAGCGAATCCTGAAAAGGATCTTTGCCACCCACCGAGATGGTGTTGGTGGGGGCTAGACGCTTGCCCGAGAGCAGACGGAGCAATGTGGTCTTGCCAGCTCCATTAGCTGGATGATTGTTAGCAATCGGTTCAATGTGATGGGGCTTCTTGAGAATTACCGCCAATCAGCAGGGTCCGGCTGCCCGATGGAAGATCCAGCTGCACATTCTCCAGCCCCGCGGAGCCATCTTGGAATTTATAGGAGAGGTTTTGTACCACTATGGACGGATTCGGTGGATTGGTAGACTGCGCCATATTGAGACCTTTTACGAGCAACAGGTTGCAAAAATGGAGAAACAAGGCTTTGAGGGAAGGAGTGAGTCACGAAAGGAACAGCGAACTAAGCTCATACGGATGCTAGCGTGCACTTCGGCGCGGATGAGGTAATGCGCGATAGCGATAAACGATAAAAAAAGAGTCCGCCTTCTTCCCTTCTTCTACAAAACGCCGAGTGCGTTATGCTCTCTGCTCTTCGAACGATTCGCTCTGCTCGAGCAATCATGAATCCTCTCATAGCCGTCGTCGGCGCAACGGGAACGGGCAAGTCCAAGGTGATTCGATACCCCGCGCATGCTCGAATGCGATGGCTAATGACTACAGACAGCTCGCTGTGGACTTGGCCTCCCGATTCAACGGTGAAATAATCAATGGCGATGCGATGCAGATGTACCGCGGCCTGCCCATAATCACGAACCAGATCCCCGTCGAGGAGCGAAACGGCATTCCCCACCACTTGCTGAGCTGTGTCGACCTAGAAGCGGAGGCCTGGCGCATTGGCCGATTCAAGAAGGAAGCTCTCCGGCTCATTGACGACATTCGATCTCGCGGGAAACTGCCAATTCTGGTCGGAGGGACACATTACTATACGCAGGCAGTCTTGTTCAAGGACCAACTGGTTGGGGAAGGCTCAGATGATGAAGACGGACCGGAGCCATTCAAAGAGCTACCGTCGACCTCGGACAAATGGCCAATCCTCGAGTCGTCTCCTGAAGTCTTAATGGAGAAACTCCGTGAGGTAGATCCGGTCATGGCAGAGCGATGGCACCCGAAGGATGCACGGAAGATTCGGCGGTCATTAGAAATCTACTTCCAAACGGGGAGACGAGCATCGGATATATACGCGGAACAGAAGCTTCTCAAGAGTGAGGCGGTGATGAAGGATGAAGGACTGCTGCGGTTCGAGAATACGCTGATATTTTGGGTTCACGCGGAAAAGGAAATTCTCAATGCACGTCTGGATGCGCGTGTCGACGACATGATCGAGCAAGGCTTGATGGCCGAGGCCGAGACTTTGTCAGATTATCTCAAGACAAAACAATCGCAGGGCATCGAAGTCGACCAAACACGTGGTGTTTGGGTGTCTATCGGCTTCAAAGAGCTGGCGCCGTACTTCGCGGCCGTACAGGAAGCAAAACTGAGCGAAGAGGAGCTCGAGAATCTCAAAACCCGCTGTGTCGAATCCATCAGAACAGCTACACGCCAATATGGATCATCCCAGGTCAAATGGATTCGGAACAAGTTATGGCGAGCTCTCTCAGATGCCGATATGACACGCCGCCTCTACCTTTTTGATAGCAGCAGTGTCAAGGACTGGGATGAGTGCATTGCGAAACCGTCCGAGGATATTGTGCGGTCAATGTTTGAGGACAAACCGACGCCTGATCCCAAATCACTCTCGAAGCTGGCGAATACCGTTCTAGGCGCCAAAGAGGAGCAAGCGCGTTCACAGCCGAATACCAATATGCAGTCCTTTACCTGCGACATGTGCAACAAAACGATGACAGGCGAAGAACAGTGGAACATCCATCTGAACGGTTACGGCCATAAACGAGCTGCCAAATCTGCAGCGAGGAAGGCTGAACGAGACGCTTATTTCCGAAAACGAGAATTAGAAGCTCAAAAGGCGTCGGATTCCGGGACTGATCCGTGATCCACCACAACATAAGAAATAAATAAGAAGCACTGAGCATGCAAATTAAAAATGCCATTGATAAGACATGGGATATCTCATACAATTGTAGTAATACAAACGCAACAGATCTCAGGCCATTGACGACCGCCAGGATGTAAAGGCAGGAGAAAGTATACCACCATGGCCCGAATCTTCAACCTTGAACACCTCGATGACCGGTGACTTCTCCTGTTTCCGTATCCTCCATGTCCCATCTTCCTGGATAGTTTGCTTCAGCCCTGCGGAGTGTTAGCTTGAATCAGCGCGGTGAGAAAGGTTTCCTTACAATCAAAGAAAGCAGCAGCAAAATTGATGCAGATGTTTCCGTCCCAAGAGCCCCTTCCAACCTTCTTGACCTTGCCAGGGATACTGGCAGTGTCCAGTTCTTCTAAGCGATGGACAATACCCTGTTGATCGCGGAAACCAACGATGATGGTTGGTACACCGAGCAAGAAGGATTGCGCCCAGAACTTGAGCAACTTCCTTTCATATTTAAGCATATCGCGATCATTGCGGATTTCAGCCGACGTCTTCAACTCGACCCAGTGGATTGCGTCTTCCTTTCGGTCTGGTTTGCAGTCCCACACTGTAAGCCGAATTAGCACGACGCTTGCATTTCGCTTTGCACCAATGGACGTACCAGCGTCAACCTCACCACCAAGGACCATGCGCGTATGTCCAATACCGGTTTTGACCACGGAACAGTATTGTGCACTATTGTTGACAACTTCGTTTTGGCGGTTTTCAATTTCTGCGCGTGTTGTTGAGTCCCATGGCTGCCGTAGAACGGACAATACCTCGAATTTATAGCCTTAATTTGAGGGTAAGTAACAGTTGTGTTGATCAATGAAGTCGGGAATTGAGCGCACCCCAATACATCATCTGCTCCTGCGATGGCATGCCAGGCGGCATTCTCTGGTTACGCTGGAGCTCTTTCTGTCGATTCTTGTATTCGTTGTTCTCCTCAATGAATCTGCAATGTATCAGCATCATGAATGGTCAGGTTCCATATGGATATCATTACATTGTACCCTGTCGAGGCTGTCAGATTGGTCTGGATTTGAGGATCATAGAACGAGACCTACCTGAAAGCATGTCGCGTTCATTTCGAAGCTGGATCAGCAAGTAGCGTAAGCAATAATCCATGAAAAGGTTTCATGGGGATTGCGTACCCGTTCATCATATCAAATGGAGCAGTTAAAATCTGTTTATACGGGTCAGAACAACGTCCACAAGTCCCGGTATCGTGACACATAATGCTTACCTTGGTCATCATCCCTCGCCAGGTGATGATATCAGCCTCGCACTTCTTTCCTGTCTCTTTCTCAAGTGCAGTAATAGTGTCCAGCAGCGCATCAAGATGCTCGTCGGCAGAATCATTCAGTTTCTGAAACGTATTGAAGCCGATATTCAAGTCCGCTGGCAGATCTGGAGGGTAATAGTACGAGATTGATGAATCCCCCAGAGAAAATTGGCGATTTTGATCATAGGAGAAGCTTGCAATTTCCTAGTGATTCATCAACGACTCTGTTCCGCCGTCATGCATAGGATCACTTACTCGGGGCCGTCGGATCGTTGTACCCGAACCACCGAAGCGGTCGACGGGTTGAACGTCGAAAAGAGCTCGGCTCATAGCTGGAGATGACTATCCGATAGCTGTTCCGTTGCAATGGCGAATGCGCAAAGCGTGACTGTCAGCCCTTGATACAAAGAGACGGCCAGTTGGCCCAGTCGCAAACGGAACTCCGTTTTTAATACGTCGCAAGGGGCTCCAGGGTCGATAATAGCTGCACGTAAGCTCCAGCTGTGTAAATGGGTTAGAATATCAGACTATCAGAAATAGAATAGCGCAAAGCCAGGAAAGACGGAGTCGAGAACTCGAGGGAAAATGTAAGGGCAGTTGAGCTTCCGCGTCCCCACCAACTTTCAACCTGCACTCCCCGCGAATCACCCTCCCGCTCCATCGCCGCACCCTTCGAGGTTGGGCCCTTTGAATCGACTTCCCTACTCATTGCGATCAATCTGTTCGGAAGCTACAGCTCGACAATGACTTCTCGGATTGAAAAGACAATCGCCCGGCAGCGCGAAAAGTGAGGTCCCGCACTCTGCTTCGTTCCTGACGAAATCCCATGCTGACAGCGACTATCTTCCCAGGATCGCCGATGGCGCTTATTACGAAGCTCACCAGCAGCTTCGCACCATTGCTGTGCGCTACATCAAGCAATCCAACTACGATGCGGCGGCCGAACTCCTGGCTGGCGGTGCCACGGCTCTGTTGAAGGCCGGTGCCCAGCAGGGTGCCTCGGCCAGTGGCGGAGACCTGGCAATTATGCTGGTAACGGAGGTCTACAACAAAGCAGAGTGGGAGATCACCGGTGGCAATGATGATACAGAGGGCCGCGCTAGGAAGAGTGAGTTTGGATTTCTGGTTGCCGGATATTTGCTGGAATCGATTCCGACTAACGTGGCCGGCTTGCAGAGCGTTTGATCGAGCTTTTGCGTGAGTTCCCATCGGATGAGCCCACGAGGAAGAGATATATTCAGGAAATGATTGGATGGAGTGGGCGTTACGGACCGCTGGAGCGAGGAGATGCGGAACTGCACCACGCTGCTGGTTCAGTTTACGCAGAAGGTTTGTGATCAGATATTGGTCCTGTTCATTTGCACTATCTGACTATTGTCACGCAGAGAATGAGCCGTACGATGCCGAGAAGCACCTCATCCTGGGAACCTCCGAGTCGGCGGAGACTCTGGCGAAACTCGAGTATGAGTGGTATACTCACGACGACCCTCACACCGCGGCCATCTATGCATCGCGTGCAGTCCTCCCATACCTCCTGACCGGCAACCTTCGCAGCGCCAACAAGGCCCTGCTCATTTTCACCTCTCGGTTGTCGGCCGCAAACCCCTCTCTCGGCGTGCAAGATGTGAGCAGCGCTAGCTCAGACATCCGGGTCTTCCCCGCCCTGCCATTGCTCAACTTCCTCAATATGTTGCTCTTGACTATTCAGCGGGGTAGTGCCGATTTGTTCCGACAGCTCACCGCGCAATATGCGCAACAGATCAAGGATGTGGGCATCTGGGACGATGCTCTCGCCCAGATTGGTGAACAGTACTTCGCCATCAAGATTCCCAAGCAAGGGAACCCTCTGTTGGACATGATGGGCAACATGTTCTTCGGTGGTGGCGGTCAAGACAACGCCGGGGCGAGGAGGGGTCCACAGTCCCGGGCAAAGAAGGTCGAGGCACCTCCATCAAACATGGAACTTGATTAGGACCAATAGGTCCATCTTTTCTGACCAAAGACGAAAGGCTTGGTAGTGGACATACCCAAATGAGAATTGACCATGTAATGAAATGAATACATGAAAGCGCACCATCGAATCCGTTCAAAATCGCAGGTCCTTTTCTGGCTCAAACATCCAACTGTCATCATCCAAAGAGGCTACTTTTTTGCGTAGGCTCTGGTGGACGATGTCCAAGATCTCTGCTGCAAATCAGCACAGGTCGGTACTCTAGAGTAATATGCGAGAACTGCAGCTTACCATCGGGTTCGCCACTGGTCGCTCTGTTTCGATGACGGATCATCATCTCTACCAGAGCAGCATCGAATTCTAGGTCATCGTTAGCTGTAGTTCGCCGTATACGCCAGATTTAGAAATTGGCATACTCTCTTTCTCACGCCCGCTAAGCGCCGAGGAGTCAAATGCCGTCTCCGCTGATTCCTCTGCATCGAGATCTCCCAGTTCCTCCCCGTCTTCGCCAACCAGAGCATGCGGCAATGACGGGACGTCGAGTTTGTAACCTCCATTCTTGTCCCGCACGACAATGTCCTTGTTTTCCGACAACTTGATGGTGCGCGGCGAGGATGAGTCTGAGTTTGTCGGCTTCATCCTATGCGAGGGGCGGTTGGAGAGCGCATTGTTCCCTTGAGGCACGTTGCCGTTAGGCGGACCGGCGGAGGCAGGACGGCGGCTGAGGTTTTGGTGGAAGAGATTGCGGCGAACGGAGGCTGGGCCCATTGTGAAAAAAGATCAGGTTCTCGAGTTGTAATGCGAAGACCAGAGATGCAGTGTCTCGCAGGATATTTTCTCTTGTCGTGTAGCCGGGTCTCGTCGCTGCGGGGGGTGGCAGGAGCTGAGCCGGGGAGTATTGTGTCCAGAGAATGAACGGACTCGTCAGTTATGGCAGTCCAGGATCAACCAATGATAAAGAGTGGCTGCCAATGACTTGGCCGTAAGAATAGTTGCGGGTTAGGGAGTTGAGGTAGAGGAAAAGAATGCCGGCCGCAGAAGTGACTCTATGCTTTCAACCAGCAACGAAAAGACTGAGAATCCGTAATAAAACCAGTAAACAATTAGTCAATCCAATATTCCCTTTGCTCTAGCTATATTATTCTTCAACCACTCTTACTACACGTTACTACGTGCGCAAAGAAGCAGAGTGCACAGACCAAGCGATAAGCCGTTTATCGCGGGACGCGTTCACCTTTCGCGTCTCTTCATCACTGCACCTTTCCCCACGACATCACGCATTCATCATGGCCCAGGGCGAGTCTTCCGCGAGCGCTGAGCGCAATGGCGCCAAACCCTCCACCACAGGCCCTACAGACTATGAGCTGCCTTGGTAGGGTCCTTTCCACGATGCAGGCGCTCTGTCCACTGACTTTTGTGACCACTATAGGGTTGAAAAATACCGCCCCGTCTTCCTCGATGACATCGTTGGCAACACCGAGACGATCGAGCGCTTAAAAATCATTGCCAAAGATGGAAACATGCCTCACGTTATCATTTCCGGCATGCCGGGTATTGGAAAGACCACTTCGGTTCTCTGTCTGGCACGGCAGTTGCTGGGTGATGCGTATAAGGAGGCAGTTCTGGAGCTGAATGCAAGTGACGAGAGAGGTCGGTCTACCAGTGTTTTTTCTATGGTGTGGAACTGAATACTGATGTCGCAATTCAGGTATCGATGTGGTTCGCAACCGGATCAAGGGTTTCGCTCAGAAGAAGGTCACTTTGCCTCAAGGCCGACACAAGCTTGTTATCCTCGATGAAGCCGACAGGTGGGTTACTGGTAAACCCTCTAGATTGCTCATAATTGCTGACCTGATGCAGCATGACTCCGGGTGCCCAGCAGGCGCTGCGTCGTACGATGGAAATCTACTCGACCACCACTCGATTCGCCTTTGCCTGCAACCAATCCAATAAGATCATTGAGCCCCTTCAATCACGTTGCGCCATTCTTCGATATGCACGATTGACCGATGCTCAAGTCGTGAAGCGACTGATGCAGGTCTGCGAAGCCGAGAAGGTCGAGCACTCGGAAGATGGAATCGCCGCTTTGGTCTTCAGTGCCGAGGGTGACATGCGCCAGGCCCTCAACAACCTGCAGAGTACCTGGTCTGGATTCGGCTTCGTCAGTGGAGACAATGTGTTCCGTGTCGTTGACAGCCCCCATCCTGTCAAGATCCAGGCGATGATTAAGGCATGCTGGGAAGGCAAGGTGGATGCTGCGCTGGAGACACTAAATGAATTATGGTCAGTCAAAAACTCTTTGGCTGATGCCGGGGATCTCTCTAACCCGCCTACAGGACCCTGGGATATTCTTCTCACGACATCATCAGCACAATGTTTCGAGTCACCAAGACCATCCCGACACTTTCGGAGCACTCTAAGTTGGAGTTCATCCGCGAGATTGGCTTCACCCACATGCGTATCCTGGATGGCGTGCAGTCACTGCTCCAGCTTAGCGGCTGTGTATCGAAGCTCTGCAAGATCAACATGAAGCCCGAGCTTTTCGAGCCTGTCAAAGCTTAATTCCGCACATTATTTCCCACAGCATATTTCCACGGCGTTGGTTTCTGGTTCGAGTGGACCGAGTCGAAGAGGTTTGGACGCTAGGTCCACCTATTATGAGATACGTTACATTAACAATACAACAAAATAACCGTCTGTTTATTCGAAATTTATCTCTAAATATCTTTGACGTGGCTCTTCCAAATCTTCTCAATGATGGTAGCAGCCCCGAGCACTTTCTCCTCTTCAAGCTTCTTCCCGATAATCTGCAGGTTCACAGGATATCCATCGACCTTTTCTGCATCATAAAGGTTCCAATTCCACTCATCCAGCGGATTTCTCGGTGTAAAAGGCTGGCCAGGCAAAGTATCCCGACCAGCCCGTACCTGATCCACCGGGAAAGTCAGGGCCGTATAGTCCAGGAGGTTCCAGATCTTTGTATATCCCACCCAGCGGAACATGCGATGAGGAATACACGTATGTGGTAAAGCCGGGCTTAACAGGACATCAACGGGTTTGCCAGAAGGAGACCAGACGGCATTCCACTTGTCGAGATATTTCTTCTGCGCCGCAACCTTGCGCTTGTTCAACTGCCAGTATTCGTACACCGAGAGAGGTTTGCCCCGTTTGACCAAAGCCTCGACATGAGGAATATATGGCTCACCCGCAGCAGTGACGTCGCGGCGGATGTCTTCGCCGCCGTCGACGGTGTAGTAGAGGTCCATGATCTCGATATACGCAGCGTGGTCCGATGTATCCCAGGTCACGATTTCGTGTCCATGCGCTTTCAATGCCGCCGATAGCTCCTGCAAGGCTCGGGAGATGGGCGGGTGAACTCTAACCACGCCGTCATCTACAATGAGCCCAATAACCATCGGGCGACTCTGAATGTCTTGAAAAGCAGGCTCATTCCAGGGAAGAGGAGCACAGCGGGGGTCCAAGTCCCAAGGCCGGGAATCTGCAATGAGTTGCGTGATATAGCGAAGAGACGCCAGGTCACGAGTCATTGGTCCAATTGAAGAAGGAACATGTTCCTGTCCTTCGGTGGACACGGGAACGCCCTGGTAAGGATATCGAGCACTCTAAATATTGAATTAGCATGCGAGTTGGAGAGAATTAGGAGAGAGCCTGCTGATACTTACACTCGGCTTGAGACCATACAAACCCATTGTACTCTGAGGAATGCGCACACTCCCTCCAATGTCAGTGCCAAAGCCAAGCAGAGAGCCATGCAGTGCTAGCAAACTCCCCTCGCCTCCAGTGGAACCACCGGGCGAAAACTCGGGATTTCTAGGGTTCGTCGTGAGTCCCCAGAGAGGATTCTCGGTTTCTGCCCACTATTCACTAGTTTAGCGGCTATGCATGAGCGTTGGAATGGTGACACACCATGATACTCTGAGGCAAGTTTGTTTTCGCGATGACGATGGCACCCATGCCCTTCAGAAGTTGGACGAGGACCGCGTCTTCATCCGCTGGAGCAAAGGACCTGCCCACGTAACCCAGCGTGGTGTCGACGCCTGTGAGATTAAATTGGTCCTTGAGGGTGACGGGGATTCCATGCAAAGGGCCTTTGGGCTCTTTCCTTGCGGCGAAATGGACATCTAGCTTCCTGGCCTGTTCTAGGGCATCCTCAAAGACCACTTCACTCAAACAGTTGGTCTATGTTCGTTAGTTTCTGCCATGGCGAATACGAAGAGTCACTAACCAGCTGATGTGCCACCACTGCCCTGCACAAGGTTTAGCGATGCTTCACTCAATGGTCTCTTTCACTCTTACCGTTTGATGTACGCCTTGGCGACCTGCTCGGCCGTGAACTCCCTTTTCCGGAGAGACAGAGATAGCTCCTCGACGCCATCAATGTCGGTGATTCTCTGCATCTCAGGGTCGTCCAACCGACTGCGCTCGTCCACCCGATGCACTCGGGGCTGTCGTTGTTCTACATCGTCGACCAAGTACGGGGCGAGCAGCTTGTCTCTGGTTGCGCGTTTCTGGGCGACGATACGCTCCCACGACTGCTGCGTGCTACCCATGATGACTCCGTCTTTCCTCCATTCCGACGCGGGGATACTATAGGCTTAAATACGGCCGAATCCCAAGCGGCTCGGGCTCGGAAGACGGACCCGTTATCAAGAGCTCGGTCCAAAAGTGGGGTACGGTACAGGTGAGCTACATTTGGAGTAATTCATTTCCGTGCATGTTGGGAGTGGTGACCCCAAAGATCATGTCACACGGCCATCTGAAGGTATCTGAAGTTGTATTCGCTCTGGTAGCTCCAGTGCTCGAGGATTTAAGAGTCCAAGCTTCTCGAACCCGCCCTTTCGCGGTGCTGGGCGGGGTTTCTCTTTAACCGTCCAAAGTGGATCAGGGATCCTCAACCTCAAGCCACCCTCACCCCCATCTTCCTATGTGGATGGAGAGGCACCCCAATGGATCTCACGAGCTCAGGGTCGCCGACCGGTGCAAGCGCGACCGGCGCAAGCGCGACCGGCGCAATTCGCACACGAAATAAAACTGCGCCCGGGGCGATCGCGAAGAGAGCGTGCGACCAGTGCAAGTTTCGCAAGATCAAAGTAACCTCTTAACCTCTCCCCCTGTCGCGCAGGATCGCGGGCGCTAATACTTCCCTGCAGTGCAGCCTGTCGCAACCGTGCAAAGCCTGTCAGTCGATGGGATTTGACTGCACCTTCCTTCAGCCGCAGAAGAAGCGCGGGCCAACCGGGCAGTAAGTCATGATCGCGACACCGGCCTTGAGAGGTGCGCTGACCGGGTTCCAGTCGCGTGTCGCAAATTCGACAGCAACAAATTCCTATCGTCCCAAGAAGCTCATCGGAATCTTCGGTATCGAAACAGGACCCTTTTCAATATCATGTTCCAACGACGGAGACGGGCCAGTCCGTTTCTATCGCGGGATCATCTTGGGCACCTCCTCACGGCGAAGTGCCGATGCCCATGAATGGACCAGCCGGGGCCGGTCCTTCGCCCACGTTAGTAGACGCTTGGGGAAACGAGACATCGTCCTTGGACTCTACCAGCACCGGCACGGTGGGCTGGACCGACCGCCCGGATGTGGAATATTGGCTTCCTGATCATCTGGGCGCGCAGGTCCCCGTATTCGAATTCCCTGGAAGCAACATCTATCTCAAACCTTCTTTGCCGTCTATTATTCAACCAGTGCCTGATGTGCCGGCCATGAATATGCCCCAGCAGGAGGAGCAGGGAATGTCCTTCTCGCCAGCGGTGGGGTCGATGCAGTCCGAAAGCCATGACGGAGGTGATGAATTCTGGCCAGCCTCAATCAACGAAGCGAACATGGTACCCTGGATCGACGTCTATTTTGACCGACTACATCCGACTCTCCCGGTGCTGAGTCGCTCGTCCTTGTTCACGCGGATGTTGTGTCACGAGCATCGCAAAAATCCCCAATTCGGATCAATGATACTCTCATTATGTGCATTTGCTCTAACACAGCCAATCGAAATCAACGAACGTGCGACAACCTCATCGCGTGCTACACAAGCGCGGTCGATGATGGACGAGGCCACCAGAATGCGGAGCTGCTCCGACTTCGGCGAACACCCCACTATGGAAGCCGTCTTAACAAGCTTCTTCCTATTTGGATGTCTATTTGGAAGTAATCAGCACAATGCTGCATGGCTTCGCTTGCGGGAAGCCCTGGACCTTGCGTCTACGTTGGGGCTAAATGATCCCAGTTTATATCGGAATTTGTCCGGCGATGAGAAAGGCCAGCATCTGCGTACATATCTCGTTTTATCAATCACAGAAAGGTACGGTGACGAAATTCTGAATGGTGGATAGTTTGCGCTAATGACAAGCAGAGCCTATGCACTTCAACGGTTACACCCTGTAACATTCTCGGGAAAGCCAGGCTTCAGCATGCGTTCTGTGCACGACTTTCTCCACAATGCAACCCATAGTCTTGTCTCTGGCATCATCGTCCACAACGAGAAAGACGCTGAAGGCATGATGGGATTGGCGCGATTGATGGAATTATTCGACGCCATCGACGAAGACTTCGTCCATTGCTGGAATCGACGCTGCGACCTTACCAACGGTTTCTGTCAAACATTTACCGAAGCCAAGGCATTATCGATGCATGCTAGCCTTGACCGGATCAGCCAATCTGAGCGGTACAAGGGATACGACTGGTTTGAGCGAGCGAAAGGGGACGGGAATGACAACAACGCCCTGCTCGCAATGGGCTTGCGAGAAACGCAAGCTGCGGACGTCTTCGTCACCCAGAAATGGCTTCAGAACCGTGTATGGCTCTCGTGCCTGAATCACGGTCTCCTCAGAACCCATTCGGAGCGACCCGAGTTAACTTTCGGCTATGCGGTGTCCATTGCAGAATCAACACTCCAGCTTTGTCGGTCATTACGATTAAGCTCCATGGAGGCTCATGGGATAGGACATGTAAGTCGAGCTCACCTGCGTCAGCCCGTTTTACATAGCTAAACAATTGCGCAGACCGAAAAGATGTATGATATCGCCGTTGCGGCAACCGACATTCTCTGTAACATCAGTCCGCCCTTCGGGACAGGAATGGCACCTCTGGGCAACTTTTCTGAAACAGCATCTGCAACCTTCACTCCACAGAGCCTCGCTGAAGACTTCGTGCTGTTGCTGAGCAGCTTCCGAGGAGGCAATCATCCATTCTTGGAGAAGTACAAAACCCACCTCCGCTCACTACGTATCCCGGGGAGCTGGTCCCAGCAATGAGTCACCCCCCGTCGCGTGGAAAAAATGATGCCAGTATGAAACGAAATGTACAAATATGTCTAAAATGAATTTTGGATTTCATTACGACGCCAGCTTGGCGTATCTTAGTTCACATTAAGCCCATCCCAGATATCAGCCTTCAGAAGGGTCGTTGGCGGTTGATCGGACTCTCCTTTGGCAGGCTCTGCGAAGAAGCGTATCCCAAAGCAGCGATCTGATGGATGGTAAATACGAGTTGTAATAACTGTCCTCTCATTTACGAAGACTTCTAGCACGCTCTTGTCGAAGAATGCGTGTACTCGTAGGTTCTCTTCAGTCTCTTCGCCTTGCTCATTCGCGGATGTGAATAGCGTATGCGGTGCAGTCTCGTGTCCGTGGTTGATGTCGGGGTTTTCGACAGCGGGCCGGTGGAGGGTGATTGTTTCACTGCGTGGGTGCCATGCAAGTGTAGTGCGATCTTCGAAATCTAGGGACATGTTAATTGTGGTATTTGGAGGTTGTTGAACAAGCACATACCAGCAGTATGGGCAATTTCAATGCCCACGCGTTCACACGATTGGCTAACCGAGAACTCGCTTGTCAGTTCCCAGCGAGCTGTCGTCAGGGGCAAGCAAGACTCGGAGGCCAAAGCGGGAGACGAATGCAGGGACAATTGTGTCAAATTGCTCTTTGTGGCCCCATGTCGAAGACGAGCAAGTCGTGGGTCTGGAGTGATACGCAGAGTGTGAATGGTGAACTTGTTTCCATCACGTTCTGGGATCGTCTCGATGCATGTGATCGAAGGCACTGGCGAGCTGCGTGCCTTCTTAACATTGCGCAGAGTCATCAAATTCACCACCCGCGGCAGAGAGATCACGCCGCTCCATCCTTGGCGATGACGAGGGCCGTCAGGCAGATCTTCCTCGGTAATCCAACCGTATATAATATGCCCGGAAGTTTGGGGATCCCAGAAGCCGTTGGCTGCATACAAGCATCCGTGGTCGAAAACACCGGCGAAGGCGTATTCTGTCAAGACGTTTTCGGTAGATTTCCGTTCTTCGGACGCTTTGACAGACATCCACAGCTGACCCCGAGGGTCCCGTCTATGACGAGCTTCGCCGGCGATGCGATCTGAGCCTTCCGGACGCAGGCATCCCTCGACTCCCATCACGACGAAATCCCTGGAATCGCCGGAGTCATTCGTCAAGGTCATCAAATTCGTCACTTCCCAATTGACACCGAAGTCGCCCGACCAGCGTGACGGACGGAAGTTGAGGCCGACGTTGGCTAAGAGGCCAGTGTACTGCCATTGCCGAAGGTCTTTGGGGTTGATAGAGTAGACAAAGATGGTCGGTGTTTGGTTGGAGATCCCACCAGAGATAAAACCATAAAGATTTGAATCCTGGTTTTGCGAGGCCTGGCCTCTGTCCCAAGTCGTAACGTATGGGTCTCTCCATCCAGTCACCTGGAGATGTTGAGGCGGCCCAGGTAGAATAGGGTTGCAGTCCTCCCGTTGCCATGTCTTGCCGCCATCTTTGGAGGTGGCTAAACTAAGGGACTCGCTTCCTCGGGTATACGGTAAAGTGTAATGAATAGGAAGATGGCTCACTGATGTATAGGCGACAGTGAGAGCTCCCGGGTTCCCGTAGATATCGGTTGGGCACATACAACCGGTGAATACACCGCAGCGGTCATACGCCGCCGACGGCGTCATAGCCGGTGTCGGCGATGTACTCCAGGAGACCAGATCGGAAGAGGTGGCATGACCCCAGGACATGTTGCCCCAGTCGTTGCCATATGGATTCCATTGGAAGAAGAGATGGTACAGTCCCGTGAAAGGATCGTAACCAGCACCACAGGGATCATTCTGCCACCCACTAGGTGCATTTAGATGGAAAAATGGCTTCGAAAGGGCCGTTCTTGATGTTTGCTTGCCACCAAGTTTGTTGGCTTCGTAACTTTGCAGGGAGTGCTTGTCGTGGTGAGGATGTCCGGGGACATCGACTCCGCTGATAAGAACAGACATATTCGTGGCCGGATTATTTCACACGAAGAACGCGAGGGTGGTGCAGCAGCAATCATCAATATACTCTTAAATAGCCCGAAGAATCCGATATCATCCCCTAAAAAGATTAGGAACATGGAATGTAACCGATTAATTTCCTTTAGTGCTTCGAGCTTGACTGCTCGGAGAAAATGATTGTACCATGTGACGCATTCTGATCAAAAGGACGAATGAATAGCAGATTCACGTAGCCAACAGGGATATCTCAGCAGAGCAGTCGGGCTTTGGGTTTCTCCCGGGACTTAATCGGAGGCGCGCTCGGAAGCATGCAGCATCTCAGCGGAAGATATTCGGCGAAACCTCGATCGTGGACAGCTGCAAGATCTAGGTCTGACGCACAAATGCATGGGGAGAGCCTTTCACGACGTCCTATAACCGGTTGTGCTGCTCTGGTAAAACTTCGGAGAAACTGCTCGTCTTAGTCAGGCAATGTCCCGAAAAGCGGCAAATGTGGAAAATCTGGGGAAACCGACCTGCAGCTTCTCCAGCTTCTTTTCTCCATGGGGAAATTGACATCCCTCAATGGCATGAAGGGTACGGCCGGCACAGGCATGGACTAGGCCCGGTATATAAGACACGGGGTCTCAATACTCGAGGCCATTCTCTCTCTCCTTTCAAGCTGGGCTTCTTCGTTCAGAGCCATGAGTACTAGCAAGGAGTGCGACTCGGCCGAGGTCGAACATGTCGTCTATTCGGAGAAAGGCGCCGTCAATGCCCTGCTCGTTATTGCCTGCGTCGTATTCGGCGCGGCGTCGTTCATGTTTGGCTATGACGATAAACTCATCTCTCCCGTTGCGGCATTGACGCCATTCGTGAGTTTCTCCGCATGATCTCCGAGGATGGAGATATTGACTTGCACCAGGTCGAGAAGTTTCAAGGACCCAATCCAGCGACGGGCAAATATGTCCTCACGGCTCGCAACCAGAACCTGGTCATTTCTGTCCCTTTAGTGGGCGCCGTAGTCGGTGGTTTGCTAGCCTCACCGTTGAACTTCCACTTCGGCCGGAAATGGCCTCTGGTGGCAGCGTATATTCTGTCCATTGGTGGTGGCCTTCTTCAAGTGTTTGCGCCTAATCTGGGAGCCTTCGTGGGTGGAAGATCCATCAACGCCGTGGCTTTTGGCATTGCCACGGCCACGGCCCCTCTCTATCTCTCCGAAGTAAGACTATTTCATTCGGGTTTGCAGAGTTGCGAGACTAATCTTCGTGCAAGGTTGTTCCTGCTTCTATGAGAGGCAGAAGCGTCAGTTCAATTAACATCTTGAACCTCACGGCCGGAGTAGTCGGCACCGTCATAGTCTGGGGTACCGAAAAGCTCGGTGGCCACTTATCTTTCCAGATCCCCTTGGCCGTGCAATCAGCCGTTCCTGTTATCCTGTGTGCGATGACAATACCACTTCCCGAAAGTCCCGAATGGCTAGTATCTAAAGGAAATATGGAGCAAGCCCGGCTCAACCTGCGCAAACTCCGCGGTTTCAGCGATGAGCAAGTCGACGATGAACTCCAGCTCATGGCATTATGTGAAAAGAACGACCGTGAAATCCGATCCGAGACGAAGTTCTGGCATATATTCAAGCGAGAGCACCTCAGACGTACACTGGTTGCCGGCTCCTTCTTTTCTCTCAATCAAATTTCCGGTGTCATTTTGTCGACCACCTACACAACTATCTTCCTTACGCAGCTGGGAGTCGCTGATGCCTTCTCTCTGACGATTATCTCATCCTGCTGCACTCTGGCTGGTACCATTGCAGCCCCATTCGTCATCGACCGCGCTGGTCGACGCCCAACGGCCTTCGTTGGCATGGGCATTCTGTTCATCATAGATGCCGTGGCTGGCGGTCTCGCATTTGACAAAGGCAACAAACGCGCTACCCTCGCCATCGCAGCAATGTCATTCGTGTTCAACTTCTTCTGGGCTTCCTCGTTCTTTTCATTGTCAAACTTGATGCCCTCCGAGATGGCTACTCCGAGACTCCGCCACCATACCATGTCATATACTATCGCTTGCCAAGAGATCACTGCGGTTATCACAACCCTCGTCGTGCCGCAGTTGACATCGGCGGATGCAGCGAATCTTGGCGCAAAGACCTATCTGGTCTTTGCCGGGTGCATGGCTGGCATCATCGTCTTCATGTATTTCTTGATGCCCGAAACCCGCGGCCGTACATTCGCGGAGATTGATGAGATGTACGCGGCCAAGGTGCCGGCGTGGAAGTGGAGGTCTTACCGGACTTCGATAGAGGCAAGGACCGGGGGATCGGAGAGAAACACCCAAGGAAAAGATATGGACCTGTGAACGAACCTTCACGGCCCAGTACGTAGTCTCAGTATCATGATATTATACCCTTTCTTCATGTGTAGCTGAATGTCTGTTACCTAGTAGTTTAATCGCATCGACAGGAAGACGAACATGCAAGATTAATAATTATTGAGATTCACTATGAGACACCTGCAAGGATCATTCGAGATCAAAGATAATAAAACAGCCCAGGGGTGGGGAGAAGAGGATCCAAATGCAGTTGCCCGAAGCCACCGTCATCACATCGTGTGCCATTCGCGAGCAAAATACCAGCAAGGCCAAAGACATAAAAAAGCGCATCACCTCTCGCCACACACCCGGGTTATATGCATGGGTATCAAATCATTAATAACAGTGATAGCGGCGCCAAATCTACTAACGAGCTTGCCATTTCCAGAACTTCCATCCTGTAGCGGCGGTTTTCCCGTCCCGTTGGTAGATACGCCAGTAGTACACCGGCACACCGGTAATGATAAAGGCGACCACGATCAGGGTCTGGAGAGGCTCGGCGATGATCGCACGACTCAGAAGAAACAGGCTTACACAGCAGAAGATGATCGGGGTCGTAATCCATGTCCGGTAGGGGCGTTCTAGATGCGGCTCGCGGATGCGCAGGACGATCAGACCGAGAACGGTAAGGAAGTAAAAGGTGTAACCGGCCACGCCGTAGAACGTGACCAAAGTGCCGAACTCGCCCATGGCGATATAGATGGAGGTCAACACGGCATTGAAGGCCATGGCGTTTATAGGGGTGTATCCAAGTCTGGATTCATCGCCAAAGACACGAGAAAGGGATTTGCGGGCCCACGAGCGTCGGCGAAGACGGCTGCCTGCTGGAGGAGTCGGGGATGAAGAGCTGGAGAAACCGATGCGGCCGAATAAAGATGGGAGGTAGCCTTCCTTGCCAGCTGCATAGACAAGTCGGCCACTGGTAAAGGTCGTAGCATTCAAGGCTCCGAAACAGCTAGCACCGACTACGAGCGCTAGAACGACGGCACCCGCTGGGCCAAACACCATTCTACCGAACTGAACGGCGACGGTATTGCTGGCTTCGATGGTGGAATGGGGTAGAACGAGGAAATACGAGACGTTGGCCATGAGATAGGACAGAATGACCAGTGGCATCGCAGTGTGAATCACGCGCGGCAGGTCGCGACTTGGGTTCTTGAATTCACCAGTCACATAGTTAGTCTAGAAACAGATTAGTATAGATTCATCCCAACATCAGCAATCAATTCCTTACATTGTCCCAGCCATCAAAGGCCCACAGGCCTGCATACAGCGCCACTGCAAAGTCGGAGATTTCGGTATTGGTGCCTTCGAACCAGCCGGTGGTTTTCCATTCTTGGTTGGCTTTTCCTTTGGACGAAACTCCAGTCACAGCCACCACGATACCAGTAACGGTGACACCGACCAGCGCGACAAACTTGAAAAACATGAAGAGATCACCGATGCGGGTGGCAATCTTGGTAGAGATGCAGTTGAACAGGGTCACGGCGAAAAGTCCTCCGAATGCAACACCCTTGTTAATCCACGGGCTGACTTGTTCCACGTCAGCACCGACGAACGCTCGCACGATGTATTCTCCGAAGATGATCGAAATGATCGCTGCAGAGCCGGGCTTCAATACCAGCACTGCGCACCACGTGAACAGAAAGCCCATTAATTCGCCGAAGATCTTGGATAGATAGACCTGAGCTCCTCCATTCAAAGGAATTGCTCCTCCCAATTCTGCATAGCTGGCTGCTCCAGTCCATGCCAGTACACCCGCCACTGCCCAAACAATGAGTGAGGCACCAGGAGACCCCGCGTTGGCGTTGACCTGACTGGGGGAGGAGAAAATGCCCGACCCAATAATCAATCCCACAATAAGCGATAGGCCATTCAAATATGTCAGGGTCTTATTTCGCTCCAGCGAACCATCTCCTTGTCGATCGAGGGCAGACGGGGTTCCTAAGGGCGCATACCCGGCGGCTTGTGTTTGCGACAGTGGAAAAAGATTGCGGCCAAAATCGAACGCGGAGGATATTGAGTAGTTGCTATGTCCTCGTGGACGGCCGCCATGGAGGAAGACATCCCCATCCTCGCCAGCTAGAGGGTCTTCGTCTTCGAGGGAGAGCTTTCGGGAGGACGAGATGCCGGGGGAGGAAGAGCGCGAGGAGCCACCGACGGAGGCTGGCGATGAGGAGGCGAGAGAGGCGAGCTCTAATGAGTCTCGTGGCGCAGCGAGGTTGCCATTTCTGGACTCGTGGGAGAATGGCATACTCGACATTCGGGCAATCGAGGTCGAGATCGGGGTCGGGGGCAAAGTCGACGTCCGATCAACAGGGATTCAGAGCTGGGTTGAACTATGAACTGGTCAAGAGAGGCCGACAGGACTCTCCATTTCCCATCCCAGATCTGAAAGAAAGGAAAAAGGTGGAGAAGGTCAAGACCACTTGCCAAGGGGTGCCATTTTATTTTGTCGATCACCCAATCGGCTTTCCGTCGCCTCTAAATTCCCCGCCGCTTTCCTTCTCTTTGACCCTTTGACGATGCTAACCTTCGCCCCATGAACCCCTCTATCTCCTTGTGCTACAGGGCCCGGCCTGCGCTAAGGGCTGCCACCCAATCTCGCCGCTATGCATCAACTTCCGCACCCCCCAAGTCCGCAAAGAACCGCTGGCTAGGACTTGCCCTCGTGAGCGCCGCGGCCGCAGGCGCCGGCGCATACATTCGATCGCAGGGTCCTCAATCAGGAACCTTGAACCCAGACACATTCACCAAGTATAGCCTTGTATCCAGAGAGCCCGTGTCCACGACGAGCAGCCTGTTCACGCTTCGCCCACGATACCCCAGCGATCGCAACTACGATGTGTACGAAGACGCTTGGCGAATCGGAGTATGGAGTGTGATGTTCAAGCAGCCCCAGCTGCAGATTGGCCGCGACTATACACCTTTGCCGACGACGGCAGCTACATCATTAAGTGTGGACGAGGAGAATGACGGCTACCTGCGATTCTTCATACGAAAGGATCCGTTTGGAGAGGTCTCGCGATACCTGCACACCTTGAATATAGGCGCGGATATTGAAATGCGAGGGCCGCAAATTGAGTGTGCAATCCCGAAGGAGACAAATGATATACTATTCATTGCTGGTGGAACGGGTATTGCCCCGGCCTTACAGGCAGGATACTCTCTCCTGAGTCGCACGACTAGCGAACATCGACCGAGGATACATATTCTATGGGCCAGTCGATTGAGGGAAGACTGTATTGGTGGCGAAAGTGACACCCCCAAAGCTCCACCGCATCGATCCTGGTTCTCTGGGTGGTTTGGCTCTTCCGAGAGTGCTTCCTCCAGCACGCAGGCGGTCCCGGCAGTTTCTCCGAAGCAGGCCACTTCTCTCATTGTGAAGGAGCTAGAAGCGCTAAAATCGCAATACCCAGGGCAGATTACGGTGGATTACTACTTGGATGAAGAGAACAGATTCATTGGAAAGCAGGATATCTCCAAGTTCATCGAGTCCACGCGCCCTTCTGACGGTTCGCGCAAGAGCAAACTGATATTGGTATCGGGCCCTGAAGGTTTCATCAGCTACATGGCCGGCCCCAAGCTGTGGGCGCAAGGGCAGGAGCTCCAAGGTCCCCTGAAAGGAGTCATCAAGGAACTCGATCTTAAGGACTGGGGTGTGTGGAAACTCTGATTCTTTTCTGGTCGTTTGTATCATAAATTTCTTTTCTCAGCATATAGCATACCTTGGGGAGTTATGTTGAATAGTCGCAAATGCCCTGGACCTCTGAGCGTCCCATTCAATCACCCAACGATCTTTGGCAAGAAATGCCCCAGGTTGAATTCACTCATTACATCCATAATACAACTGCCGCCACGGCAGTTCACTGTCCGGTGGCAAAGTCCTCGAGGTACTTCACCAGCTTCTGCACATTCTCCAGGGGAACGGCGTTGTAGTTGCTGGCGCGCATACCACCAACGCTGCGGTGGCCCTTGAGACCCTGGAGAAGGCGCTTCTCAGCACCTGCCAGGAACTCCTTCTCCTTCGCATCGTCTCCGCCATTAACGCGGAAGCAGATGTTCATGCGGCTACGGACGCTCTTGTCAGGCACAACCTGGTACACCTTGGGGTACTTGTCCAGAGCGCCGTAGATGAGATCGGACTTCTTATTGGCAATTTCCTCCTGTCCGCTGACCTTTTGGGCACCAAAGGCAGAGACAAGACTGGCCATGACCTGACCCGCAATCCACAGGTTGAAGATAGGAAGGGTGTTGTAGAGGGAGTTGTTCTTGGCCATAGTGGCATAGTCAAGCATAACGGGGCCAGGGAGACCGCCAATGTTCAACCGGTGCAGAAGCGCAGCGGGAGGAGTAGCGGTCTGAGGGGGAAGAAGGTCCTTGCGAACGATGGCAATGGTGATACCAGTGACACCGATGTTCTTCTGTGCGCCGCCCTGTAAATACTGTCAGTCGGATGTACTCAAGCATAAAACGTTCAATATAACATACGAAGATCACGGCATATTTGCTAACATCAACCTTCCGGCTGATGAAGTTAGAGCTCATATCGGCCACAACAAGGCGCTCATCCTCCTCAGCCTGACCCTGTGCCTCCAGGGACTTGGGGAAGCTCTGGAACTCAACACCATCCACGGTCTCGTTGTCGCAGAAGTAGACAAAGGCAGAGCCCTTGCCACCCTCACGCTTGGTCGGGGTCAATGACCAAGTATCCTCTGCGGGAATCTTGCCGAACTTGCCATCATTACCCTTCCGAGCATCCAGAGCAACATTCACGTATTTCGAACCGACGAGCTTAGCAGCCTCTTGCGAAGCCTTGAGCGACCAGGATCCAGTCACGAGGTAATCAAGCTTCAACTCCTCTTCGATTTCCTTCTGCAGTCTCTGGAAAACCAATTCGTCCACTTGGGCTTTCTCCGCACCGGGATTAGCCTTCTGCACATCCGCCTCAGCCCTGCGGCGTCGCCGCTCAATCCAGACAGGGACGAGGTTCTGCACAACAGCGCTAAACCCGCCACTGCCACCGGCCTGCATAAACAGGATCTCATAGTTATCGGGGATGTCGAGGAGGGTGGACAGGTTGGCCTTTGCGTCATCGAGTATCTTGTTTGCGGTGGGCGAACGGTGGGAGATCTCGCCGAGACCGAGACCGCAGTCATTGTAGTTAACGAAGGCCTTCGCGCCGGCCTCGACAACCGGAGTCGGGAGGGGAGCCGGACCAGCTCCAAAGTAGGAGACTTCTTGTCGACTGGGCATTTTGAGGTTATGCTGGATAGGGAACTTGGGGTATCTCGAGAGTAGAAAGGAAAGGAAAAAGTAGCGGGACAGAAAAAGACCTCGGGTGGACCGCACCTTGGTGGATCAACCTTGTTGGAGTCACCAATGCTCTTACCTCGTTATTACTATTTTTCGAACTTGAAATCTCCGGTTTCACTGTTTATCCTAATTTATTCACCGGGGTGTTCTCTGCTGGCCAATGCTTTGGTTTCAACGGATTTTGGCGGCAATGGCGGGGTATGAGTCAACTCTATGTGTCGACCATTGAGGCAGCTATCAATTTAATTGCTGGAAAAACATTACCAATGTAGATCTCCATTGCATGTGATATCGAATAGATTCATCCTTCTAGCAGAATAAGCTGTACGGTGATCATCTTTCCACGAGATAATGATGGCGGGGACGATCTACAGGGTGCGGGCGGAGAGGACATCGCTAGAGTCGATTTCAGAGCTCGAAGACCTAGAAGAATGCTATTATGACATCAAATATGAAAGGCTCATTTGAAATAACTGTTCGATATCTACAAAGAAGCTGTGATGGTCGTAAAATGTATGAGTTGATCTCATACTCCAGAAATGAATCCGACATCGGCGGAATAATCGTAATCACGTGGTCAATGTTTGCACTCTTTGAAGCCTCTGGCCAATGATGAACGACATGAGTCATCTCCGCAAATACATCGCTGCTCATTTGCCGAAAGTCGGGCCATTTTCTTCTGTTTGAACATCCGAGGTCTTTTGTATTATACTTGGTCTTGAGTCGGTGGGCACCATGACTGTAAGTGTTCATGCATTCCACAACTGCGCTCCAGAACTGACCGTCACTCCCAATGCAGTCTCGATTGATGCCGTCCGCTAGCTCTGGCCGGCGCTGGGCCATGCGCAGCCCTGTCCCCCGATCCCTGCGCCGAACATTCGCTACCTCGCGCGTCTTCCTCAGCCAGGCGTTCCACTCCCAGCTGGATGACCCAGCCGCCGCCGCCCTCTTCTCGTCCCTCCAGGCCTCCAAGGCCACGCCCCAAACCCTCACCGAGAAGATTGTGCAGCAGTACTCCGTCGGCCTCGCGAAGGACAAGTTTGTCAAGTCCGGCGACTATGTCACCATATCTCCGCACCGCTGCATGACTCACGACAACTCGTGGCCTGTGGCATTGAAGTTTATGTCCATTGGCGCTTCTAAGTTGCATGACCCCAACCAGATCGTCATGACTCTCGACCACGACGTGCAGAACAAGTCCGAAAAGAACCTGCAGAAGTACCAGCAAATTGAGAGTTTTGCCAAGCTGCACGGAGTCGAGTTCTATCCCGCCGGCCGAGGAATTGGTCACCAGATTATGGTCGAGGAAGGCTTTGCCTGGCCCGGTACCTTGGTCGTGGCCTCAGACAGCCACAGCAATATGTACGGCGGTGTCGGCTGTCTAGGTACTCCCATTGTGCGTACCGACGGTGCCAGTATCTGGGCGACTGGTAAGACTTGGTGGCAGATTCCCCCTGTGGCTAAGGTCACCCTGACCGGAGTTCTGCCCCCTGGTGTCACTGGTAAGGATGTAATCGTTGCCCTCTGCGGGCTGTTCGGCCAGGACGATGTTCTGAACCACGCCATCGAATTCACGGGTTCCGAGGAGACAATGCGGAGTCTGCCCGTGGATGACCGTTTGACCATTGCCAACATGACCACCGAATGGGGTGCTCTGTCCGGACTGTTCCCCATTGACGGCGTGCTGAAGGGCTGGTTGAAGGCTAAGGCTACCACTGCTGCCATGGGCCTCGCCGACGGACCCTTCAAGACCAAGGCCGCAGAGCGTTTTACTCACCCTGTCCTGGAGCAACTGTTCGCCAACCCTCTCACTGCGGACAAGGGTGCTAAATACGCCAAGGAGCTCTTCTTGGACCTCTCTTCGCTCACTCCTTACGTATCCGGTCCCAACTCGGTCAAGGTGGCTACTCCTCTCAGTGAGTTGGAGGCTGCCAACATCCCGGTCAACAAGGCCTACCTGGTTTCTTGCACCAACTCGCGTGCCTCGGACATTGCTGCTGCGGCTCGCGTGTTCAAGGAGGCCGCAGAGAAGAACGATGGTCAGATTCCTAAGATCGCGGACGGTGTTCAGTTTTACATCGCTGCTGCGTCTATTCCGGAGCAGATCGCTGCTGAGGAGGCTGGTGACTGGCAGGTTCTGCTTGATGCCGGTGCTACCACTCTTCCAGCCGGCTGCGGTCCCTGCATTGGTCTCGGCACCGGTCTGCTCGAGCCTGGCGAGGTTGGTATCAGTGCTTCCAACCGTAACTTCAAGGGTCGCATGGGTAGCACCGACGCCAAGGCTTACCTGGGCAGCCCCGAGGTTGTGGCGGCCAGTGCTCTGAGCGGAAAGCTCTCCGGCCCCGGCTGGTACAAATCCCCCGAAGGCTGGAACGGCGTGGTTCGCGGCGAAGGTGACGGTATCCGGGAAGAGGACCGGATGCTCACTATGGAGGAGGCCCTGGAGAAGGTCATCGGCCAGATCGATGACCTTGTGGCTGATGGCGAGAAGAAATTCGCCCCTGAGCCGTCGGCTGAAGAGGCTCCTTCCGATGCCCTGACCGATGTGTACCCCGGATTCCCCGAGCGGGTCTCCGGCGAGATCGTCTTCTGTGACGGCGACAACATCAACACCGACGGTATCTACCCCGGCAAGTATACCTACCAGGACAACGTCCCCGTGGAGACCATGGCCCAGGTCTGCATGTCCAACTACGACACCGAGTTTTCGACACTCGCCAAGGCCGGCGACATCCTGGTGACTGGTTACAACTTCGGCTGCGGTAGTTCGCGTGAGCAAGCCGCAACTGCCATCCTGGCCAAGCAGATCCCGCTGGTTGTGGCCGGCAGCTTCGGCAACATCTTCTCTCGGAACTCGATCAACAACGCCCTGATGGGCCTCGAGATTCCCCGCCTGATCAGTCGTCTGCGCGAGACCTTTGGCGACGACAAGGCTCTTACCCGCCGTACTGGCTGGACCCTGACCTGGGACGTGCGCCGCAGCCAGATCGAGGTGCAGGAGGGTGAGAACGGAGCCAAGTGGACTCACAAGGTCGGCGAGCTCCCTCCCAACGTGCAAGAGATCATCGCCAAGGGCGGCCTGGAGAAGTGGGTCAAGAACGCGATCGAGGCTTAAGCTTAAGTCTATCCGAGATTGAGTCTTGGTTTGCCCCGGAATGCGGCGTTTTTGACGTGATACCCGAACTTTGATTTATATAGACGCATTCTGTTGAGCCGAAAAAAGCTTTGATGTTATATGGATAGTACCTGTACAAAAGAATTGAACTCATTTGCATTGTCATCACCTCGCATTGACGGGAACGGAGTGGAGGGTTGAAATTATCAACCTTGGAAGTGACCCACAGTAGGAACAACAGACGGTTCAACTCACGGTTCAAAACATAGTTCAACACACCATAATAACTACGGAAAGGTGATCAACAACGCAGCGATGCCATCAGGGGTAGGTTGAGCTGAAGTGCACCGCCTCAGCTCCGCCCCCGAAGCTAGTAGATGCAGCCCCGCCATGTGCGCCATAAACAGGAACATCTTCCAGGGTTTAATCCGTGGATGCTCCCGCTCCCGTACTGAGCCATGGACCCGGGAACTGCCTTCGGTATTGTCTCTGGAGGTGTTCAGGTCTTGCAGGCCATCGCTTCTACGGTGCATGACTTGAACCAGCTATACGGGAGGTTCAAAGATGCCGACCTCACGATTCAATCGCTGATCCAAGAGCTGAGTTGCATCAGTACAGCTCTGACCGGCCTGAAGGAATGGACGCGCACCAATAGCGCCAATGGACCATCATCCGACGAGTATAATCGAGACCTGGCAGTAGCCATGGAAGGCTGCCAGGTCGTCATGGAGGTTGTCTCCTACGATGTATCGCGCTTGGTGCAGGGCATCAATGAGGATAGCTTCA
The DNA here is from genome assembly GCA_037042055.1 of Penicillium sp. S103-07. NCBI lineage: Eukaryota > Fungi > Ascomycota > Eurotiomycetes > Eurotiales > Aspergillaceae > Penicillium > Penicillium sp. S103-07. Next base: position 96,157 of record JAXQJQ010000049.1, read on the forward strand.
CCGGATTCCGTGCTCGAATGCGAATTGTATGGAACGAAGAGACCATGAAAGGGCATCAAGAGAAGCTCCATGCCCAAGTCAACGCTTTGCAGCTTCTGCTGCAAGTCTGTCAATGGTGAGATCGGCGGGTACATGACAATTGCGCATCAGCGCTAACTTTTATAGTCGTTCACTCACGGAACAAATGCTATTGCTTAGAACACCGACCACTCGTCAAATCATCCATAGAGTTGCTGATGATACCGCCACTATCCTGTCAACTCGCGGGTCGTCGTATGCGACCAGTGTCTCGCGGAGCAGCCACCAATCGATCAGTGACAGGTCTGTTGACTTCAACCAGACATTGGAAGAGTCTCCTGTGTATCGATGGGCCCAGGACCAACGAGTGACTACATTCGGGACAGTCGAGACTCCACCTTCGATCCCTAGCAGTAATAGGAGCCCATTTACCAACGATGGTTGGAGCAGCACTCCTGCAACCAGCAACTTGACTGTTCCATCACTGGAAATCCCTCCATCGCAAGAGGGCAATTTTCTTCTCCCTAATAGTCCATCTGGACCGGTACATCACCCAATGCACGGCAAGAGCATGTCTACAAGTGATGCTTCGCATCGTCCAAATCTGGGTGGTTTCCAGAGACGTGTCACTGACCCCAAAGTCCCACCTCGATCGTTGCAACGGTCAAAGTCCACTCTTGATAGGCTTATAACTTTGATAAGACGTCCCAGCACACGGAGTAACTCGGCTTTGAGCGTATCTCCAGGAGCCTCTCCAAATTTGTCTAATAGCCCAGGCTCAGGAAGAAGACGGCGGCAACGAGAAGCCGATTTCAACACCAGCATCGACCTGACTTCCAAAGATGCAATTTTCGTGCCGGAAATTGTTAAAGCGGCCCAAACCGGCACTCGAGAGGATGTAGAGCGGCTCATTATACAAGGTAGTGATCTCGAAGCACGAGATACTACCTGGGGTAGGAATGCCCTCCTGGTGGCCGCTCATTGTGGAAAAGACGATGTCGTTGATCTGCTGCTCCGAAGTAATGCCCAGGTTGCGGTGACTGACGGGTCCGGCTGGACAGCACTTCATCTGGCCGCCTCTCGTGGACACTGCGGTTCCTTGGAGCTTTTGGTAGTAGAGAGTGATCTTATGGAGGTCCAAACCCCTCGGGGCATGACTGCATTGCGCATTGCTGCAGATTATGGCCAGGCAGATGCATTACTAGTTTTGCTCAACTATCACGCCCAGGTGAACGCCCGAGCGGACAAGCAGTTGACTGCTCTTCATGCAGCTGCTAAACGAGGCGATGGCGAAATTGTGGAGCTTCTGGTTCGTTACGGTGCTGACGTGGAAGCCAAAGATGGGGCCATGATGACGGCTTTGCACTATGCGTGCAGTGCAGGCCACCTGGACGTTATAGGGATCCTTTTGGACTACAAAGCGAACATCGAAGCACTTGGCAGTGATCGAAAGACACCCTTAATATGTGCAGCCGAAGCGGGGAGCTCAAAGGCAATTGAGCACCTCTTGAAGCGAAACGCCTCTCCTCGAAGCACCGATGATACGGGCATGACAGCCCTCCATTGGGCAGCCTATAATGGCCATGTAGAAACCGTTAGAATACTCAGCGAGAAGAAGAAAGGATCGCTGGATATGGTCAACAAAATGGGCAGGACAGCCCTGCACTTGGCAGTCATGCAGTCCCAGTTTGCTGTGGTGGATATCCTACAACGCAAAGGGATCCCCCTCGACAGACGTTGCAAAACGGGACTCACTGCACTTCACTATGCTTGTATGGCGGACAGCTTTGATATCGCGAACCTCTTGCTTCTATCAGGTGCCGATGTCGAAGCGTCAGAATCTCAGCATCAGCAACGATCTTTACACATCGTCGCATCCAAGGGATCAATTCACATGCTAGACTTGCTATGTGACAAAGGCGCCTCCTTAGATGTTCGGAATGGCATCGGGGATCGAGCCCTCTGCGTAGCCAGTCGCTACGGACATACAGCTACTGTCCAAAAGTTGCTGGATCGAGGATCTCCACTTTCAATGAAGTTTGAGGCCGGTCTTCGAGAGGACTCCCCACTTTGCTTGGCTGCGATGGGGGGCCACTTGACCGTGTCCTCTCTTTTGTTAAACCGGGGTGCGTCGCCTCTCAAGAAAGACGAGACAGGATGGCAACCATTCCGCTACGCAGCATATCATGGCCATCCAGAGGTCTTGGACCTTCTATTGGCCCGCAGTAACCTTTCCGAGGCAGGAATCCCCGATATCGTGAACATGCCTCAAACGATTGGATTTTCTCCCGGCGTCTCCGAGAAAAAAAGACATGAAGTGCTGCAGCTTCTCGGACAGGCCTTCAGACCTGCTAATTCAGCACGTATTTCACCTTCGGCACCATCACCCTATCCGCATTCTTCTCATACGCCTGCCCAACATCTTCCTCAATCTGCAGCCAATACGCCGGCACACTTATCCACTCATTCCCCTATTCCTCAGTCGCTGAGTCCGCGACATTCAATCACAAGAACATATACACCGTCGGCGTTTCACCCTCCGTTTCCTCCTCCAACTGTTTTTGAAGCAGACAGCTCGACCCCTCAAGAGCTCCCAGGGAGCCTAGGGTATGACTCGTCGAGCACCCGGTCTATAGGCCCAGAGAATGTACAGCCGGTTAGCCAGATCGCACTTGCTCATGACATCTCACGCGCTGGCATGACAGAAGTGGGACCACACAACGAACCGACGCTCCCTCTATCTAGCGACCGGGTTGCGGCTTTATCGAGAGAGACCCACAGAACACTCAGACCGCAGTCTCATCAGCGCACAAGAAGTCCAACCAGGCCTCAAGCCCACAATTTGCCCCTGGTTCACGCAACATACACTCCAATCTCATTGCCACCATCTCCATCTCCACCCGTACAGTCATCGCAACCGTTGCCATACCGCACAGGAAATCGAAGTTCTATGATTATGCCTTCTTTGAACTCGGGTCAGCCTGTCGAGGAAGCACAAATCCCTCGATCACTTCTATCGCAACAGTACGAAGTGCCTAGGAGTGGCTCTCAATATCTAGAGAGAGAAGACGATGATAGTTCTGACACGGACTCGATATCTTCTGTCTATACGGCTCCTGAGGGAGAAAACCCTGAGATACCCACAAGTCTGGACCGTCGTGAGGAAATTAAGCTTGTTTGATTATGCTGTCGTTAATTATTTAATGATGATCAACGATAATTTATATTTGGATATCATTGCCGTTAATGATTTAATGATGATCAACAATAATGTATATTTGTATATCACCTCCGACTTTTTCTCCGTACGAAGATAATTTATTTATTCCGCAACTGCACCGTGTTTCTTACCAAAAACGGAATGCTCCAGACATTTACCTGTCGAGGAATCTCTCTCTTATCTGTACGCTTGAGCGTCGGGCTCCATATAATTCTCCGAGCCATCTCTTAGGGTCCAATGTAAACACCTCAATTAAAGGATGCGGTTGAATATATAAGTGGCAAGGGTCTCGAGATTTGAACCGTCCTGCAATAAATGCGAACAATCGGTCGAATCTTCGACGTGCTGGTACAGACTTGACAGGTAAGGAAATGCACTGCCACAGCCTCGACATTTAACCAATATGGTATGGATGAGAGAGTGGTCGTAGTCCACATCTTTGTATTCGAGGGCCAGTCTCTTGACATTTTGGACTGAAGAGCATCTGCTCCGCTCAAGGTGCAGCAGAACATAAGACAGTCTGGCAAACCTTTTATCACAGGCAGGGCACTCAAAATTCTTTTCTTCATGAACCGTCATGTGCTATGAAGTTGAGATGTGTGTTATTCAAGGCTCCTCCTTGGAAGGTCGGGGGTGTCTTACATGTTGAAGGTTGTCCCGGCTTTCAAAGGGACGGAAGCAGAGCTCGCAGCCAAAATGCTCGGAAATAATATGTTCTTCAAGGTCGAACTGTGTATGCTGGAAGAAATTGCATAGGCGACACATGAAGTGGGCGTCACAGTAATGCTCCTTCAAATACTGATAATCGACAAAGTCCGGACGCAAAATACAAAAGGTGCAGATGTTATGGCTTGAGGAGAGCCTGAGGTGATCCTGCTTTGCGTGCTCCGTCTTGAAGACACGCTTGCATGGCTCACACCATTCATGGCTGCGGGTCATTCGGCAGTGGGTGAGAACTGCTGACTCGGAGGAGAACTCTCTATCGCAGATTTCACAATGGTAGTCTCCGTAGCTGTCAAGCAGGACGTAGCGACCAAATACACGCGTCATGGTGTTTGAGCGCCGGGGTCCAGGACCCCTGGCGCTTGGTAGATAATAAACGATGAGATGGCGCAGAGAAGAGGGATAACGTGTGTAAAAGGAAGAGGTCGAGGAAAAGTAAGGTGAATTAAATCCAGGGAAAGTAGACTCCAACGAGATAGCGGTAGGCCCCGCGAATGTCGCGTCATGTGAGTAATTGGACGAGTCAACTCAAAGCGAAGCTATTCATCAAGAGAGGTTCCGGAAATCATACAGCCAATTGTTCTCTACTCTTCCTAGTAGTTTGCCTATAATTAGCCTGGTTACCTATAGTTAGCCTTCTCGTCATATCTGAAGCCTTTTTGTGTCATCTCTGGCAATAACATCACCATAATTAGATAGTCGAGGTGGTTAGAGTGACTTGTTGTGTCCTGACGCGCCTGAAAGTCTATACGATGTTTTCAAGACTCCTATTCAGGGTAATGATCTGCACTGTCCAGCTTGAACAAAAATAGCCTGATAGCGCCTTCTGTGAGGATCTGTACATAAATTCGGACTTTGACCACGTCGGGTTCTAAAATGAGGAGCGTGGCTTATTCAGCCGGATACACCAAGTTTAAAAGTAGCTAGTCTCCAATAGAAATAGACTGGATGTAAGATAAAGCGAAATCTCATGCAAGGTACTGTCATATTCGAAAACAGATTCCCCCGCATACACTCACGAATTGCTTCCCAACCCTAATTTGGAACACGCTAGCCCCAATCTAGTTTAGTTGTCGATCCCTTTTTTCCAATAATAGAGAGATCCTTTACATGACGACAGTTTGACCTATAATACGGGGTCCGTTCCGGGCAGCGGGCGTTTACACGTGACCGTACTAATTGCAGTCGGTGACACGGTATATGGCGGCAGACCATGAGAGGCGAGAAATTACACCGAAGTCTATTACGGTTGCTACTAAGGTGTAGATATCTTATCGTCATCATCATGGAGCCGGAGAGTCTGCTGATCCGCTGTTATGGTGAGGGATTGGGGTACCGGAAACCACTGCTAATTAGAGTTCACTTGATTGTCTAGATGGCTTAAAATACGAGGACCGGAATCATCTATTGTTTGTCTTAGATCTACATTTCCATGGTTTTGCAATGTGGCCTGACCTTCGGTGACAGCAGTTGGTTCTGGCGCATGACATCATTCTGTAGCTTAAATTTGTGTCCATCCTCATCGATGGAGATCCGATCCCATGCCATACAGGGTCATACTCGTGACATCGCTTAGCGTAGCACAAATGATAAGAAACCTCGCAGGTCGATCGAGAGGTGACTAGCGATTTGTCTGAAAACGTCTTGCACGTCCCAGTGCTATTGCATGACCGTCATCAGACCTCTTCACTCGTATTTTTACCAACCTCGCAGGACACGAAGGTCCTAACAAAAATGTATTTATTCTTTTTCGTACCACCATCCTGAACAATGTCTATTGCTTACAGCCTGTCGTGGCAAATTCTTGCTATCCCACGGTGTCTAACTATCTCTCTCAGTACTCCAAAATGCCATTTGGCTCGCTCTCAGTATCCAACACAGCCATTCCACAGTATGCTGCTCCGTATCCCGTGGATGGCAGCGACTATACAAGTGAAATTGTTCTCACCGTTACCTATCAAACATCGGTCCAATGCGTGCGCCATCTTGTGCCGGACATGCTAGAACTCGAGGACGAGCCGCAGGTATCAGTAATGATTTTGCAGCACGGGATGACCTCATTCGGCCCATACAATGAGTACGTCCACTCGGTCAAAGTCAAATACAACGGCGATACGTTTGACTACTTCCTTTCCCTCATCCTAGACAATGACTCGCCAATACTCTGCGGCCGCGAGCAATTCGGCTTTCCCAAGAAGTTGGGGAACGTGGCGTTGGCGTTGAAAACTGGATCGACGGTCGTTCGCGGCTACGTGGAGAGACCTGCAGGCCAAAAGATTGTTGAAGTTGGTTTCCAACCTGAACAGAAAGTGAAGGGCACGGTTGAGAGTACGATCCAGGGGCTGAATTTGCGAATCATCCCATCGGTGGTTTCGGGTCAGAGTCCGTCCGTCAAGGAATTGGTGCCAGTCGACATCAGTATGGAGGCAAGCGAGGTTTGGCAAGGCTCCGGTTCTGTCTGCTTTCCAGAGCCGTCGAGGTTCGATCCGATGCACGAAGTCAAAGTCCTTCGATACGGAACAGCGACTTTATTGCGGAATGCATCCCTTGCGATCCGTCTGCCGACAAAAGTGTTCCAGCTATGATCATACTCTAGTTCGTGTTTAAATGAATGCGTGCGGACCATTAAACTCTTGAGTGTATAATTCGCTCTCACTGATCCAGGGGCAATAAAAGGCTTTTGACCTTGCCCTAAGTTATATTCCAGATCACAGCGATGTTGCCAGATCGTCAGGCCTTCTTCTTTGTATGGGCCGTTTACAGGGAACAGTCGAAGTTCAATGGAGACTTACCGTACCGTATTATAACAATGACTCATTTATGACGGTTCAAGCAAGACGATACAGCTTGACAGGGGTTTGGGGTAACTTAAAACTCCTAATGGAGGCACAAATACCACATGGTTGAGCAGGGTCTATGAATAGACCCCATGTGGCCCCAACTATCTCATGGCATCCTAGTTAAACAAACTTTAGCGTATGTACTGAGCCATAAATACAATAACCACCAATCAACTCACGTCGGCTCTCCAAAATGCCGGAGTGCAAAATGCACTAAATAGGTAAACAAAGACGATCAGCGACATTACCAAGACATGAACACGCTGACAATACTGCAGAGGCGCAACGTGGGTTCCTTATTTCTATTAATAGTGCCGAGATATACTCATGTCCAGGCCGCGCAAATAACCAATACACCAACCTAGCGACAAGCGGAGAGCGGAAAGTTCGGCCGCTTGGCAACGCTATTCTTAGAATCTGACACGGTTTCCAGCCTTAAGACTCATACAATCATCGACAGCCAATAAATACATATCATAGTAAGCTAGTCGTGCCAGTTCTGCATAAATCTAGCGAAAATGAATAATCACGGTATGCGCCACACCCCGCCCGAAACCGTTAGAAGCATGTTTCAACTTCAAACCCGCAAGAAGCGCGCATCATCAGCTGAAGAAGGCCCCATTTACCGGGATGCATAGAGTCATCAACGACACCGTAACATTCCTGCACTACCAAGGCATCACGCTATCGCCGACCCGAGTAGCCAGGCGTACCAAATTCAGTCGCAGTCGCGTATTTTTTGAGTCCCCAGCGAGATGCTCAAGCATGTTGAAGCTGAATCCAGAGATATGAATCGGACGTGAGTCAGACATGCAGGCCCCCAATTCCTCGGTCTTTCAGCGGTTCGTCTAGAGGTTTGCCCGAATGGAGAAGAGTGTGGAAAATTCCGGATGCCTGGATCATTCATGGCTGCCGGGGAACTTGAACCAAGGCAGACGCTTGTTCTGCAGGCTGATATAAATACGGGCTTTGCAAGGTGTCCGTGATCTATACATCACTTCAAGCCTCACTCTCAAAGTATTATACATTGCTAATATCTAATATCCATTTCTTGAACATCGACTTTCCAAAAAGTCTCGCTATCTATACAAATCTCTTCTGAGCACATCACTACCTATACAACGCTTCTCACAATGGGTCGCGGAGGTTATAATTCACCCGCCAGCAAGACAGGCGAGACGATCAAGACATCCAGCTGATGTCCTTGAGCTCGCTGTCTCGTACAGCGATGGAACGCATCGTCATTATCTAAAGGGCACTCGCCAATACGATCAAGTCGGCAATCCTCACCATGAATGGGTCACTTCAACATGAACGCATGGATAGAACCACGGGGTGATTCACTTGCCGACACAAAATCTATATGATAAAAGTCAATTCACCATCCACGGAATCGCACCCAAAAAAAGGGACACTCACTTCTCAAAGACAACACCCAACACATCTTCGACATCTCCACTCTCACCCTTGCCGGTGATCTTGGCCAGCATATCTGCTGCAAAGCGGAGATGCTCAGCAGCCGTGACAATATCAATCTCGCCGTCGACGGAGGCGAAGTCGCTCTCGGAGGGGCTCTCGGAGGGGTTGGACTGGGAAAGGAAGTCGTCCAGGTGATGGAGGCATCTTTGTAAATTCGAGCTTTGCCGATGGGTTACGCCCAATGAATCCTCCCAATACGATGTATCATATTGGCCTTGTTCCCCATCCATGCCTAGCGGGGACGCGATCTGCTCAAAGGTTGAGATCAGCCCGTGCAGGAATGCTTGTAGATGACCAGGATCGGTCACGGAGGGCGACGACCCGCGTTGTGCCTCATTGCAGGAGATGGCGAAGACTCGATCTGTGGGCACGGCAGGGAAGACGTCACGGATAGAATCGGTCAGAGCCGGAAGTTCGTCTCTCTCGTTTGAGAGCTTGTCGCATTTGTTGATAGCAATGACCAGGCATTTATCAGCCTTGACACAGTCATTGACCGCGTCAATAACCTCGGGTTCCACGAAAAGACGAACGCCGTGGGAACTCTCTTCCAGCGAGACAACAACTATCACGACATCCGACTCCAAAGCCCTGGCCTTCGCACGACGAATGCCCTCCTTTTCAACAGCACCCACAATCGTCCCGGTCATAGTTCCATCCTCTGCGCGGATTCCAGCCATATCGCCAAGCTTACAGAACCACCCACCCAGATCAATCCCAACATCGACAATATCCCGCGTCGTCCCCTCCTCTGTGCTCACGATAGCAGCCTCTTTCCCAACAATGCGATTAAGTAAAGAGCTTTTCCCGGCATTGGGGGCACCTAACAGCGCAACCTTGATACCATTGCGGAGCAATTCACCCCTAGAAGCATTCTGGATATGAAACCCGATCTGCACCTGCAAGTCTCGTACCTGAGCCGCAACCGAAGAAACCAGCTCTTCGGTCGACTCTTCAAAATGCTGGTCCTCGGAGAAATCAATCAGTGCTTCCAGCTCGCCGCGCGCATATAGTAGCTGCTGCCGCCAGAGCTCGTAACGTTTCAACAGTGCGTCACTTGCACCGCGCACTGCCAGTCGACGTTGCTGTTCCGTATCGGCAGATAACGTATCGCCTAGAGCTTCGATCTGCGGGAGACCAAGTCGATCGTTCATAAAGGCGCGGCGCGTGAATTCGCCCGGTTCCGCGTACCGGACTACCGTGTCGGGGTGGGTTGTTCTAGAGATGGCGGCTAGCACGGCCTTGACGATTGCCGGTCCTCCATGGATATGGAGTTCTAGAACGTCTTCGCCAGTGACAGTTTTCGGTCCGGGGAAGTAGAGCACGAGGGCACCGGCGTCCAGGACACTGCTAGCGGAGGCTGGTTGTGCTGGATCATAAAGGGTACGCAGTGTAGCGAAGCGCGGTTTTGGGAGCGGAGTTTGAGGGCATAATGCTTTGTAGATCTATAATTATGGCCATGTCATTGGTTTACGCTCACGCGACGCAGACAAAGATCTGTGAAGACGTACCGAAACGCATGCCGGGCCAGATACCCGCACGACTGCAATGGCTGCTCTACCCGGTGCTGTGGACAGAGCATAAATTGTGGAATCTGCATCTAGCATAAACCGCGAGGGAACCGAAAAGGAGAAGCTTCGAACGTGACCTGGTGTCCTCCGCAGTAGCGGCGTTTTGGCGATTGGTGCATGATGTTGAAAGGGCAAGTCATGGAGATCAGCCACTCTTGTTGGATTCCATGGTGTGCGGACAGGAGCCCAACGCAAGACTCGAGATCTAAAGGCTCGCATGCGCAATTATTATCGTGTTTGTCGCGAGTTGCAAATGTTGAACGAGCTGTCGCAATTCACGATAATGATAATGATAAGGGCCACGTGACTAGCTTCCGAGATCATCTCCCTCCAGCCCGATTGTATCATATTCTAATTATCAAATCTCCTCTAAGTAAACAGGATATATACGCAGATCTGTGCATCCCACAAATAAGTTCGAGGAAACAAAAATAGAAGATCAGACATCCAGGAGATGCAATTGACAGAGCTTTTGACCACAGACATGATATCATGACCAAAAGCGCGTAAAGGAGTAAAGGAGAATTTATGTACAATGAGAGAGACCGCACCCAGCGCAGCAGCCGGGTGAGTATGCGAATGTGCCCTCGACAGACAAACTAGGAGAAATTGCACATGGAAGGCAAAACAAAAGGCGATGGTATCATCACACCATGCTCATCACAGCCAAGTGAAAGGGAATGGCGTTCAAGGAGCGGGCAGGGAGACAAAGGGTATTATACAGTCGAGGGTGATAGCTTTGTGATGCAGAAAAATAAAGACAAGGAAAGATTCCGAGACGGCATCAGTGAATCTAGACATTAGATTATGGAGACCTGGACTCAATCCGAAAGTTCAATCGGTTGATTGAGAGATGAACCGGCCTCGGGTTCAGGAGCATCATGCTGCTCTGACACAATGATAGATGGCGGTTCCGACGGTTGTGATTCTTCCTGGGGCGGGCTGGGCAGCGCATTCTCCGTGCTAACAGAATCGGTCCGCGATGGAGACCGCGGTTCTTGGACTGCTGGCAGGCCACCATCTGCGCTATCTTTGCTTCCGCTCGCACCATTGCGGCGTCTCATGCGACGATTGCGCCGCTCTTCGTCGGCGCTTTCTCTTCTGCGTCTGAAACGATCGCCACCCACATCACAGTTACTCCGTAGGCCGAGGAGCATGCTTGCTGCACGGTCAGCAACATCCTCACCTTCAGACACTTGGTTCTCTGTGGCGCCTTCTTCTCCCTCTTCGGGGATCGGAGGACTCAAAAGACCGTTCTCGTCAGGCTTGGCGTCGCCATCGGTTGGCTTTTCGGCGGCCTCTTCACCCTCTTCGCCGTCAGCTTCAGGCGGCTTCTGGCCGGAGGCCACGCGGACCTGGTGGCGTTCCTTCAGACGAGCACGGCGACGGCGGTCTCGTTGATCCTTGGCTTGAGGTGCGGCTGCACGGAGCTTCTCAAGTAAGGAGTCCATTGCACCGCTTGTAGCGGGTGAGTTAGGTGTCTCCGCGGTAGGACCGCCATTGGCAAGGTTAACGTTAACCCGCTTGCGAGCCAGGGATGCCTCAGTACGCTTCCTAGACTCTTCCAGACCGATGTTCTTCTCTCGCGATTTCTGTTGATCATACGGTTAGCAATCTCGATCACAACAACGAGCATGAATAAACCAACCTTCCACTCAACCAAGAATGAAGACAACTTCGCGAAGAAGTCCCGTCGGGCGTTCTCGTCTGTATTGTCTTCGCCGTAGAACATCATGATTTCGTCGTACGTCTTGACCATCTCATCTAGGTACAGCTGCAACTGCTCGGCCTTCCGACGAGCATCCTTCATGCTTCGTTGAACAACCTGGCTGACACGATCCTGAGGATGGAATTTCTTCGGATCACTTAGGTTACCGGCATCCAAGCTGGACTGCACATTCTTAATGTTGCTGATATACTTGACGGAGTCAGTGCGCAGCTGATCCACGTTGATCTTCTGCAGGCCAACGACGCCTGCAATCTCCTCGGAGAATCCTTCCCACTCAGGGTATTGGTTGCGAACGATACGCTCGACCAAATCGGCAAACGTAGTCTCGTTCTTGTCATCCTTGACCATACCCAGGCGAGCGAGCGAGCTTAGCTTGAAGCCCTGGGCCTGCTTATTGGCATCGTTCATGAAGTTACCAATATCCAAAATCAGACCGAGAACGTTCATCAAAGAGACGGAATCCCGCAGGGACTCGCTGACTTTGACGACTTCTTGCAACTTAGCTGAGATGTACTCGTACTCGGGCTCAAAGGAGCGAGTCAGCGCAAGCGCTCTCATTCTTGCCTTCCAGTAATGGTTCAGCTCAAAGGCAGTGGACAGGTAGATTTGATCCTCGCGGGTGAGCTCGGAAGGATCTTGCTCACGCTCGGAGCTGGCAGCACCGGGAACTGTCCAGTCTCGACTATACGGAGCCATCAACTTGCCAACATTTTCCGGAATGGTGCACATTTCGTCTCTTTGCAAGAAGTCCATGACAACCATGTTATCCAGAATTTCCCGGTCACAGTGAATGACCATTCGCACAACATCCTCAGCCGGGAATTGGGAGAATTTGGCGAGGGCAATCTGGAAGTTCTTGGACAGGTCGTTGGAGATGATCTGTTTCTTGTCCTTGCGTTGCTTGGCGGCCACGCTAGTTCCGAAGATCTTATGCTCTTTAGCCATGAACAGACGCTCAACCTCGTCCAATACACCTTTCTTGGCTAGATCGGTGTATTTCTGTTCTTTCTCCTGCTGGGTTGGTGCGTGTCCGGCCCAGACCGTCACCTGGGGAGTATCAACCTTGTCCCAGTGCAAAGCCTTAAGCTTCTTCTTGGGTCTAATGGACGGCATGTGGGTTGTGGAGGAAATTGCATCGTCCACCATATAGTTGGGCCTCCAGCCAGCGCCCAATGGAGCACTGGGAGGCGGGGGAGGCGGAGGCGCAAATCCACCCTTGGCCCCAGGAGCTGGAGGCGGCGGTGGTGGAGCACCAATACCTCCCGCACCCGGAGGAGGTGGAGGGGGAGGAACACCACCGACTTTGCCTCCGGGAGGGGGAGGAGGCGGCGGGGCGGGGACCGTGGCACCACCTGGCGGCGGCGGAGGGATCTTGGCACCACCGGGGGGAGGTGGAGGAGGGGGCACAGTACTGCCACCTGGGGGAGGGGGAGGTGGTGGTACGATTTTGGCACCACCAGGGGGTGCTGGAGGTGGAGGCATAGCTTTCTTAGCGGCCTCTTCTTTGGCCACGGCCTCGGCCTCGGCTTCGGCAGCACTGACATCCTCTGGCACGGCTTCCGTCACTTCAGGTGCAGTGCCAGAGCCTTCAGGACCTTCGTCGTACTTTGGAACCTTCGAAGCCAGCTCGCCGAGCAATCCAGTGGCCTGAGCAGGGTTCATGCGAGATCGTAAGTCCACCATACGAGGCTTTTCGTAAAATACCTCTTCATTTTCATCCATGGTCTCGAGCACCTCGGTATCAGGACCCCGATCCATTTCAGGCACATGGCTGCGCTTCCTATAGACGGAGCCCAGAGCAGTGGAGCTAATATTGCGACGAGTTTCTTCGGCGAACTCCTCGCTGGAATCATCGTCACCTTCGCCATCCATTTTCTCGCGCAGCTCACGCAGCCGGTCGGATGGACCATGTTGCCCCCAAACTTTACCTTCGAGCTTGAACTGGGTCTTAGTTCTCTCGAGTTGGCGTTCCAGGCGCTCCATGAGCCGTTCACGGTCCATAATGCCAGGCATTTGCGATGGATCTGAATCGGGGGCGGCATTCTTCCGGGCATTGGATGCAGCAATATCCTGAGCATCCCGAAGCATAAGGTACAACTCGCGAGTCTCCAACTCATTGCGCTGCAATTCTTGGGCGCGAAGTCTTTGAACCTCCGCAACCTCAGCCTTGAAAGATTCGTTGGTCCGGGTTTGGAGCTCAATGATGCCGGCCTGCTCCTCAATCTGCTTCTGAAGCTTCTTAACAAGGCCCTCTGCGCCGAGCTCCACCTGCGATTTCATCTCATCGCGCTCGGCAATGGCCGCCTCTGCGATCTGACGAGCTTCCAAAGCCTCATCGTACACCCGCCTTGCCTCGGCATCTGTATGAAGCCGATCCAAGAGACTTTGCACGGTGAAACCCAAGCCTTGTCGAAGATCCAGATCGGGAAGCCTCTGGTCCATGGCCACATAGCTCATCATGGCGTCTACGAGCTGGAACATTCGTAGGCCCTCTTCGCCGCCATTCTCACGGATCAACAGCATATGCTGCATGGCGGAGAGGAAGTAATCGTGCGCCCTAGTTCCATTGATCCTGGTCGCAATTGCATCTGCGATTTGGAGAGGGTCGCTCATATCCTTGACTTCGCCCTCGACGCTGTCCTTCATACTGCTGCCCTCCCGTTGAAGAAGATCCTCATAATCAATAGCCTCGTTTTCACGGAAGCGTTCAATCTGCTTGTCGATTACCTCATACTGGAAGCCCTCCATCTTCGTCAGAAGCCGTTTGACACCGCATGAGATAAATTGAGCTCGGATATGGCATCGCAATTGCAGGTCGGTCTCTGCACCATCCACCAGCATGTTGATGAGGATCATTGTTGAGACGGCATACTCCATGAGAAGGTTCTCCATGCCAATACCTCCACTGCGGTACTCTTCGCTGGCGCCGACCAAACTTCCCATCTTTCCACGGCCATCAATGGTAACCTCGACGATACGCATCCAGGCATCGAAGCGGCCGGTTTCACTGTGGTCGTTCTTGACCCTGTCCATGGCCTGCAAGACCTTCTGGTGGCCTTGACCCTCGGCCCAGTGGCATAGGAAGGTGAGGACTTCGCTGACAAGTTTTCGAGTATTGAGACGAGGCGATGATAGCGAGTTGACAAGGGCGACGAGAACTCCTTGGTGCTCAAGGGCATCATCCGCACCATACTTGTTGTTCATAAGACCTTTCAAACATTTGGCAATGTCATATTCGCGATCCAGATCTTTGTCGCCCGTCGGTGGAGCAGGGACGGGACCTGAGGCTTTTCGTCGATTGATTTTGTTGAGAACATTGGTCAGGGCAACTTGACCCTGAGCTTCGACAAACGCTTTCACCCAGCTGTATTCATGTTAGAGATGTTTGCAACAAAGCCGTTTGCAAAACCTACCTGATCGGTTGTGTCCGTAAGCTGACACTCAAACTGGCGAGCTGCTTGGAAGTAATCGTGTCATCCATGACCTTTTTCACATACCACTCTGGGCTTCCTTCCTCATCGGCGCGCTCGAGCAGACCCGAGAGACCGTCGTGACCATGGGTTTGCCGGGCATTCTGTCTTCTCTTCTGTTCACCCTGCAGCTCTGTCAGTCGATCCTGATGAACCAGGGTCCACTTCTTAGAAGCAGGATAGGACAGCATTTGCCGTTTGGCCTGTTCTGGGAGATTCTGCCATCCTCGCTTCTGCATAAGCTCCAGAAATAATTGATCAACAATGCGATCATCTCTGGGTCGAGTCAGGTAGTTGTCGGGCGGACGAGGCACGGCTGCTGGTATATTATGCTGGGAAGCTTGCCAGGCAGCTTGTGCATTTGATAAGCGCCCAGAACTTCCACTGGAGGGGAAAGCGGTATTGCGGTCGCCGGAATGGGAGGGTGTGAGGGTACGGGCGGAGCCATCTGAGGAGGAAAAATAGTTCGAGCCACGGGTATTGGAAGAGTGAGATGAATAAAGACTGGTCTGGTCGAGCGACGTGCGAGAATTCGAAGAGGAGTCGATTGAGTTATGGCTCATGCCAGGATTTGCTGCTGAGCTTCCCGGACGTCCCCATTGTTGATACCTCGTACCGCGGTCTCCTGATGCGCTGCTAGTCATGGTCATATTCGAGGCATGCGGGGGCGGGCGGGGCCCTGATGGATGTGAGCCAGATCCGTTCGGCGCGGAAGTCGATGTCCAGGTAGGATATTGATGATAATCACCGCCAGTCTTGCCGATGTGGTTGGGCGAGAACTCCTGGCGGGCGGAGTCGGGACGAGGCATGCTCTCGACGGGGATTGGGTTTCTCGTGTCTGAGGGAAGACTCTCGAACGGAATGGACGTAATGACACCTGCTGTCGGAGCGAGACTTCCCGGGTCGAGATCATGGGTCACGTCAACGGATTGGATCGAGGACCGTTTCGAATAGCGCGAAGAGCGAGAGCCAGCGGAACTTCCTGGCGGTGCCAAGCTGTCGTAGGAGCCACCGTATCCATCATAACGCTCATCAGTCGGCCTATCCTTGTACAATTTCCTCCCAAAAAATGATTTTCCAGCCGAGGTTTGCCTGGACTTGTCGGCATTCGCGGGCATAATGGCGGAGAATCACTGAGAAGCGGCAGGGAGCAGCATAAAGGGCGCTCCCTCGCAAGCACACAAAGAACGGACGAGAGGAATTAACGAAGATCGCAGGCCGGGGTGGGGGTGATCGCTAGGGATCCGGTGGTCGAAAAAGAGGACATTCACAATAGTCCGAAGATCTGTATTGTCCCTCCCTAGTTAGTATACCCGCTTTGGTTGCTACGGCGGAAGCGCGATGAGGGCCACGCACAGTAGAGAGCGGATACCACACAAAGAAAAGAATGAAAGGGTGATCCGAAAATAGTTGCAGCATGCAAGTGCCGGCGAGTTCTGACGCCAGGGTCGATCAACTGAAAGCACGGGCGTCACCAAGTGCCTGATTAGGGGGCGCCGGAGAAACTCCCCGACCGCGGGCACGTGAGATCAGGTGATTCGGGGTCAGGCAGTCGCGTGGGGAAGCGTCTTCCTTGACCGTTTGACAGTTTGACGGTTTTGACAAGTGAGGATGATGCGCCATTGATAGTCTGAGTTTGCAGAGATCGTGGTTTTCTCAGTTGTTCCTCACCGAGTGCCTATCTTCGAACCGAAGGAGATCTACTCCGTGTTCCGAAACTCCGGCAGTAAACAGATCCCCAGTTCACTTCTTTCGGGGCCACCGAGCATCCTCTGCCACCATTATCTCGGCGGTACATTGTCCCCGGGGTGTGATATACACAATGGGCTCCTCCGGCAGCATTGCAAAGGTTCGCGCAAGCCCCTTTTCACCCCCTGTGTTACGGCGGCGTCATCCCTACGACGTAGTTTTATCGAGGACTAATGAACTGACTACACCTCCTTCCAGACAATACTGATTCCAGCCTCAATTGCTCTGACGGTTTATATTGCTTTCTCATTCTTGATCATCCCATTCTTCCGACGGTATCAACAGCGCTATTCCCAATATCTCCCTCTCCACACCATATCTGCACATACACTCTCACTCCGTGATCGCATGGCCGATGCAGTGATGCGCTTTTTCCTTCCATCATCATGGCGACGAGGTGCACACTTAGCAGACCACGACAATATCAGCATCGATGAAGACGAAGGCGAGCTGATGGTCGGCATGGGCATGAACGCTGCGCGAAGGGAGGCCCTTGAGCGCCGTCGGAGTACGGCAGCGGAGGCCGAAAGCCGCCTGAGTCGAGACCTGGAAGAAGGCTTTATGGATGACAGTGACGACGATGAACCTGAAGGGCGAGAACACGGGGGGAATCGACATTGATGTTTCCGCCGCGTCTCATTACGGTTTATATTCATGGTCGGCGTTTTTGTGATTAAGCGGGTTCATATCTGGCGTCAGTATATCCGTTTTCGGATTAGATTGGTGTTTATCCAAGCTGCCCTGACGTGTCTGCGAGTTGGTATAACCGTCCGTTTCGTGGGCATAGTAAATAGATAACATACGAAACTACGATGTGCACAACTGGACGACGTTACACTTTGGTGCTTACGAGTAGATTGGATGTCAGGAACAGGACTAACGTATGCATCTTGCAGTAGCCAAACTACACATAAAGCCGGGATCCACAAGACCTGGCCGGACTCATTTTGTGATCTACTAACCTCCGTTGAGATCGACAGAGGCCCCACTCCGATGATCTTTGCGCCTACATATGCGGTCAACTACTCAACAAGGAATCACTGGTGAATATATATTTCATTGGTATCGTAGATGACATTTGTAACCCAACCCATGCCTTCCGGGCAAGTGGTATTGAGAATATGAACAATCAGAAAAAAGAACCAAAAGGAAAATCATAAGAGCCGAAACCCATTCTGAGAGGTTTTAAATATCAGGCAATATTTACTTGCGCTGACCGTAGGCCTTGGTGGCGTAGTCACCCTTGTGGACGATCAGGTCCTGAGGGCGGTAGTCCTCACGGCCGGAGAAGTAGCTCTCCAGGATGTTCTTGGTACCTTCGGCGTAGCGGACCTGAGCGTCGATGGAGGTACCCGACATGTGAGGAACCATGGCGTTACCGCCGCCCCAGGGGTGCTCGGCGTAGCGGAGAGGGTGATCCTTGGGAGCGGGCTGGGGGAACCAGACATCACCACCGTAGCCGCGGAGGTGACCGGACTTGAGGGCCTCGGCGACATCCTCCTTGACAACGATAGCGCCACGGGCGGTGTTGACGAGCCAAGCACCGGGCTTCATCTTCGAGATGAGCTCCTTGTTGAACAGACCGCGGGTCTGCTCGTGGAGAGGGCAGTTGATAGTGACAACGTCACACTGAGCGAGCATCTCCTCGAGGTTCTCGACACGACGGCAGCCGATCTCCTTCTCGGTCTCGGGGGAGAGGGGCTGGTAGTCGTAGTAGAGCAGCTCCTTGCAGTCGAAGGGCTTCAGACGGCGCAGAACACGCTCACCAATACGGCCGACGGCAACGGTGCCGACAACCTTGCCCTCGAGGTCGTACTCGTTCTTGGCGACAGCAGCGACGTTCCAGTCGCCGTTGCGGATCTGATCGTGGGCGGGGACGAAGTTGCGGACCAGGGTGAGGATGGTCATGATAACGTGCTCGGCGACGGAGACGACGTTGGAGCCGGTGACCTCAGCGACGGTAATACCGCCGTTGGTCTTGTTGGCAGCGTTCAGGTCAACGTGGTCGGAACCGATACCGGCAGTGACGGCGAGCTTCAGCTTCTTGGCCTTGGCGAGGCGCTCAGCGGTGAGGTAACCGGGGTGGAAAGGAGTGGTGATGATGACCTCGGCGTCGACCAGCTCCTTGTCGAAGGTGGAACCCTCGCCCTCCTTGTCAGAGGTGGTGACCAGGGTGTGGCCCTGGTCCTCGAGCCACTTGCGGATGCCGAGCTCATTCTCGGTGGTACCGAGCAGCTTGGGCTGCTGCTTGGAGTGCTCGTGGCCCTGTAGCCAATGTTAGCCATTTTATAGAGATCACCGAGGAGAATCGTCAACTTACGTCGTACAGAACAAGAAGAACTTTGCCCTGAAGTTTGGTAGATGCGGTCAGCGTACGAGCATTGGTAAAGGCACCCGTCTGCACAAAGGAGCCAGTGGCAGCCGTAGGCTTAAGGCCGGAGGAAAAAAGCTTGGTGGCAGGCCGTCGCATTTGACGGGAAAGGGAAGAGATAAATACCATTTTGAATGATGATGATCAGGAGAGGATCAGAGAAGTGTGAAAAACTTTTTGAAGAAACGTCAGCGAGGGAGCCTCTTTATGAGTTTCAAGAAAACCGGATAACAAGGTCGATGTAGTCAATCGGCCCGAAACGGCGTTGGAGAAGGCAGCTTTCGGGGGGGAGCGGGGGAATAAAGTGGGGAAGAGTATGCGCCATTTCTAGCTTGATGTAAGGGGACACGGAGCATTTTTGAATCTCACCTTATTTTAAATTATTTCCGGGGATGGAAGGATGAAGTTGGGATGATAATAGCAAAAGAAAAAAAGGAGAATCAAAATGGCTACACCCACTATATATAGACGGTTCTGCCCCTCTCTCCGATGGCCCCTCCATTTGCCATAGCAAAGGTGGGTTGGAGCCACCGGAACCCAAAACACCCTGTACTCCCCTCAGAAAGTGTGAACTTGCAGACACGGCAAGGGCGGCCCAGTGGATTAACCGGTTCGGAGGGCGGATGGGGAACCGCACCACTCACGATGCGGTGATGTTCTCCGCACGAGGGAGGGGAAGAAGCCACGCTGGACCGTATTCACGGCGCCCGAGTCCGAATATTCTGGCCGCAGGGTGATCCGCGTGGAGTATGCACGGTGCGGCGCATATACTGGGCGCTAGCGAGGTACTCACGGACTATCACCTTAGTATCTCGCGGCTCCTTCTCTACTCAAAATTTCTTAGGTGTGGGGAACTTTTTTATTTTCGTGACGTTTACACGTCGATCTGATTTGCCCCGGCGACACCGTGCCTATAGTCACACAGCAATAAAAGCTCCGCCGGCGTCTCATTGAACCTTGTACGCATATCCCCGAAGCAGCACACTGATCAGCCCACGAAGCCCGTCAGCCCGAAAACGAGACCCGGTTTGATGGCGCTTGCCATATTGGGATAGCTCCCCGCAGCGGGGTTGCTGATGTAATGAGGGGTAATTTTCTCCAACACAAAAAGAAGGCATCACCGGATTTCGGCCGCAGAGCTAAGAATCCGGATTGGGGCCATCGTCACATTGCCTGGGTTACTAAAGATGCCGTAGCACCCGGACTGTCAACCTGGGGTCCGCCGAGTAATGTCCATCTTTCTGCCGAACTTCGGCCCTACTCTACTCCAACTACGGAAATCCGCCATTGACGCCTATCTCTCCCGTGAGGAGGTTGTTGGAGATCTGCCCTCACGGATCCACTGCCGGGAGCCTCGTGTTACATGTTGCTTCGTTGGGATGCATAACCCAGTCGTGGGGCAATTCGTGAGGGGTCTAAAGGGGAACTCAGTGCCACAATTGCCCTCTGCGTCGCCCTCAGCTTGCGCTCCTCAATTGCTGTCGGGCGAGTCGCAACCATACAATCGTGTTTGCTTCAACTGAGGAGCTACAGTCTGCATGCGACCGGGCGCTCAACAGGCGCGAGTCGAGTTCGTTGTTCGGGGGTTCATGAAGGCATTTCAATAACTTCTGCGACGGCTACTACGAAAGCGAGTGATTTGAATATTGTCTTCATTCCCAATAACAGGCGCATACTCACCAATGATCCCCCTGGGGCTTGAGCATTCATGTGGGGACACTCGGAGAAATAGAGAGCTACGGGATCGGCCATTGATAAACACCCGACCGTCGCAAACACTATTCTCGTGAGAGACGCGAGTCGTTCAAAAGCGAGCCGGACTGGGGTCTCGCAGCCATGAGACAAATGGTGACCAAATCGCTCACTAACATTCAGAGAGCCTGGAATTTTCATGCGAGTTAACTCCGTGATGGAAGACAGCTACTCTTACCTGATTTGCATATTC
Organism: Penicillium sp. S103-07; assembly: GCA_037042055.1. Classification (NCBI taxonomy): domain Eukaryota; kingdom Fungi; phylum Ascomycota; class Eurotiomycetes; order Eurotiales; family Aspergillaceae; genus Penicillium; species Penicillium sp. S103-07. The sequence goes on from JAXQJQ010000049.1 coordinate 117,269, forward strand.
TAGGGCCGCCAAGTCTACAACCCTCGAGAAAGTTGCCCCAAATACGCACCGATAACGTTGCGACGGACAAGGGCAGTACGAGCGATGCTCCCCACTTGACAAGTCGAGGGGATCAAAGTTCAGCCTTGGGTGATCCGCCAGCAAACCTGCATGCGACGATCGCAGAACGGCAGATGGCGTCCTAACAGCCAACCGAATATCCGGTAGTAGCCGGATCATACCCAGGGCACACTGAAGGTTCGCGGGTGTAAAGATGGCACAAATGGTATAAGAACAGGATAATGAGGAGTACAATGACTATAAGGATCTTGGGAATCGAAAATGAGTTGACGGGTTGATGGGGAGCCCGTTTTGTACGGCAGCAAAACAGCGGAAATGACTGGCAAATGGAAGACGGCGATTGATAATCTGCTAATCTCCGCTCCGAGCGCGCCTCGGAGATACTCAATGAACGCGCGCAGACTCTGCGTTTACTCTTACTTTTGCGTCTTTTGTTTTCACTCTTTGACTGTATCCTATCTTCCAATTACAATTATCTTTCATCCGAGAAATCCAGACGCCATCCGATGAGATTGCGATCATCAATTCTCGCCCAGTCGCTCGCTCGCGATTGGAGCGGACGGGCACACCAGAGCCCAAGATTTACTCGACTATTGTCCACAACCCCGAGACACGCCAGTCGACATCGCACGCGCCTAGACATCCCCCCTCCGTTTCCCGTGACCAAAAAGTGCCCCGAATCCGCGTGCGATTGCCCGACACCGGCCCTGCCCGAGGGATTGCCGATCGATCATGAACACCCATTGAACGGGACCATGGTCGCCTATGCGCAACAACTGGTGATCTGCACAGGACAAAGGGACTGGATGAGCCGTATCGAGGACGATGGAGAGAACACAGGCTGGGGCAATCTCGTACGAGGCCTCAAACGCTTGTTAGGTCGGGGTGGTCCATATCTCGATGTTTGTGGCAGCGTTTCCCCCAAAACTAGCTGCGTAGAGCCGTCGCTAACCTTTCGTTATCAACTATAGCCCTTCAATAACATTCTCATCACGAATACCTCAGTTTCCCCCGCCGTCAGCAACCCCTTTACAGCCTCCGCATTCCTCTTCCCCAGCTTCAAATACATTCCTTCAATACCGGTAGAAATCCTTCCATTACCAGATACCACGGACCTCACCACCTTTGTGCGCGGATTCCTTCTTCCGGAGCGCCTGCACGACATGCACTCTTCGCTACCCGAATCAAAGAGCACAGATATGACCCGCAACCCAGAACTCGCATCGAAGTTCCAAGTCCTCGACATCAAACACTCGCCTACGGTCCTCATCTGCGGCCACGGAGGCCGCGACATGCGCTGCGGAGTCATGGCCCCGGTACTTGAGGCCGAGTTTCAGCGGGTCCTACGGTCTCAGGGATTTCCCTCGGCAGGTAGTGACGGCATTTACGATGGGCCTGGTCATGCCAATATCGGGTTGATCAGTCACATTGGTGGGCACAAGTACGCTGGCAATGTCATTGTGTATATCCCGCCGGAGATGACGGTGGGAAGCCATGCAGAGCCTCACCCGCTGGCGGGTAAGGGAATCTGGTATGGTCGTGTGGAACCTAAGCATGTGCAGGGGATCGTGGAAGAAACGATCTTGGGAGGGAGAGTAGTTACGGATCATTTCCGTGGTGGCATTGATCGGGATGGGGGTATTCTGCGGTTGTAGAGCAGGGTGTATTGCATGTGAATGAATAGTTGCATTAAATAGACCTATGCTTTAGATCAAGTCACTGTGTTGCATTAACATGGCCCATTGACTTTCTACAAAGGTGCCACTGGCGCTAGTCCTAATCGGGCTTAAAGCTGTCCGGGCTCCGGGGGAGTTTTGATGCAGAAGATCAACCAAGACACCACTCCCGTCAAGGCTATCGCCGCAACAGCTGGTCGCAATTTCTCGGCGTTAGCATGATGACACAGCAGTCATCATGCAAACCCTTTCACGTATGCGATTGACGCCCTTCATCGCGCAAGCGCTGCTGTTCGCACGTCCTGGCCTCCGACCACTTCTTCCCTCACATGCCTTCACCCGCCTCGCAACAACCGCTGCACATACTCAAAGACTTGATCTCCCTGCATTAGACAAGAAATGGCAGGCAAAATGGAAAACAGACGGAAAATCCCCCCGACCGACCGATCAAGGGACGGAGTCGAAGCACAAGTCCTATATCCTATCGATGTTTCCATACCCCTCCGGCACTCTGCACATGGGTCATCTGCGAGTATATACGATCTCCGATGTTTTATCACGATTCTACAAGATGCGCGGGCATGACGTGTTGCACCCGATGGGGTGGGATGCTTTCGGACTACCAGCGGAGAACGCAGCGATAGAGCGCGGCGTGGATCCAGCGGAGTGGACGGAGCAGAATATTGCCAAGATGAAAGAGCAGTTGCGGAGCATCTCTGCTTCGTTCGACTGGGATAGAGAAGTGGCTACTTGTGCGCCGGAGTTCTACGAACATACCCAGCGCATCTTCTTGATGTTGTATGAGAAGGGATTGGCTTACCAGGCGGAAGCGCTAGTCAATTATGATCCTGTTGACAAGACTGTACTGGCAAATGAGCAGGTCGATGCCAATGGCTTTTCATGGCGGTCTGGGGCCAAAGTGGAAAAGTTGAATCTCAAACAGTGGTTCTTCCGAATCACGGATTTCAAGGAAATGCTGCTGAAGGATCTGGACTCGCTTGCCGGCGGCTGGCCTGAACGTGTGTTGTCTATGCAGCGGAATTGGATTGGAAGGTCCGAAGGAGCCAAGGTCACATTCCCTGTGACTATTGACGGACAGGATGGCGAAGTCAACGTGGATGTATTCACGACTCGTCCCGACACTTTGTACGGTGTCGAATACCTCGCGCTCTCGCTCAATCACCCCATCGTCTTGGAGGCCGCGGAGAAGGATACCGCACTTCGCACATTCCTGAACGAGGCTTCATCGCTCCCGGAGGACTCGAAAGCAGGCTATCGCCTCAATGGCATAACGGCATCTCATCCATTGCGAAAGATTGACAAGGAAAGCCCGCATGTGCAAAGGAATCTACCTATCTTTGTGGCGCCTTATGTCTTGAGTGACTATGGAGAAGGAGCAGTCATGGGTGTTCCTGGTCACGACGCGAGAGATATCATGTTCTTCAAAGAGAACGTTAATCCTGAATCCATCTCTATCGTTATTGGTGAAGATGCAGCATCCGACACGCTCGTTCCTGCTCAAGACGCAAAGGCTTTTACTCAAGACGGTGTCCTCACTTCGCATTGCTGGAAGTACCAAGGGCTACACTCAAAGGAGGCAGCAAAGCAGATTGTCACCGATCTCAAGCAAGTGGGACAAGCCGACTTCAAAGAAACCTGGCGACTGCGAGACTGGCTGATCAGCCGGCAGCGATACTGGGGTGCACCCATTCCCATCATCCACTGTGGGGATTGTGGCCCTGTTCCTGTGCCTGCAAAGGACCTCCCGGTGAAATTGCCAAAGATCGAAGGCGAATGGCTGAAGGGCAAAAAGGGAAACCCTCTTGAATCGTCTGAAGAGTGGCTTCACACCAACTGCCCCAGCTGCGGAGGCCCAGCACGCCGCGATACAGATACCATGGATACCTTCGTGGATTCATCCTGGTACTACCTGCGCTTCTTGGATTCTAAAAACAAGGATTCCCCATTCTCGCCGTCGGTCGCACGACCAGTGAACGTATACATTGGCGGTGTTGAACATGCCATCCTTCACCTGCTGTACGCTCGGTTCATCTACAAGTTTCTGTCTCAGTCAGAGCTGTTCCCGGCCATTACGCATGTTGATGACTCTGCTGAACCGGCAGAGCCTTTTAAGACCCTTCTTTCTCAGGGCATGGTGCACGGCAAGACATTTACAGAGCCGTCCACTGGTCGATTCTTGCACCCATCCGAAGTGGATCTCACCAACGCCGATAAACCATTAATTACGGGAACTCAAGTCGCTCCCAATGTATCTTATGAGAAGATGTCGAAGAGCAAGTACAACGGCGTGGACCCGACCGAGTGCGCAACCAAATACGGCGCTGACGCTACTCGTGCACATGTTCTCTTCTCTGCGCCAGTCAGCGAAGTCCTGGAGTGGGACGAAACTAAGATTGTTGGTGTTGAGCGGTGGTTCGGGCGGGTGTGGAAGCTTGTCCTGGACGCCCAGCAGCAACTGGCCGGGTCCTCGTTAGCAGTCTCTGCGACCGACTTGGATTCTCCGGGCCATGCAGTCTCTCTTCCATCTTCCTTGCAGGAATTGAGTGGCTCCGATGCAGATGCAGTCTTGGCTACTCACAACACCATCTCATCCGTCACAACGTGTGTCGAGAGCAACCCCTACGGTTTAAACACCGTCATCTCGGACCTGACGAAACTGACCAACGCCCTGTCATCCGCTCCACCCTCCTCACCTCTTGTATACTACCTCTCCGTCTCCGCTCTCCTCCGCCTCCTTTCACCCATCGCCCCGGCATTAGCCTCCGAGTCTTGGGAAGTGCTGCACGAGCCCTTAATCAAGGACTCCGACTCCGTCCGATCCATCTTATCCTCGCCCTGGCCGACAAACCTCCTGACCTCCGAGCAAGCTGAGATTCTCGCTGCCCGCGGCGGTCAAATAGTAGCCGTTCAAATCAATGGAAAGCTGCGCTGCGCCGTCACCATCCCCCGCATGATGTCCCCAACCACCACTTCTCCCCAAGGTAAAGGCCCATCCCAAGAGGAACAGGACTGGATCATCAGCCGGGTCTTGGAAACTGCCGAGGGCAAGCTGTGGCTTCGAGAGAAAAATGATTGGGAAAAGAGGCGACGGGTCATCGTTGTCAAGGGTGGTAAATTGGTGAACGTGGTTTTCTGATCTCAGAGTCGGCCCAACCCATCTTCTCCATTCTTCAGCTTGTATTTACATGATTCTGATAGACTTGTACATTACTATCAACACATTGAAATCTGCATTATCATGTACCCCGAACCTTTTGCACCTGAATTCCGATTTAGCTTAGGTAACACCCCACCTTCCGGGGTCAACCTCAACTGGGGAACGACTGAACGACTGAAAATTCGACATAAGATATTATGCAAGTGTTTCTTGATTTGCCGACCAAAATAACGAAAGCCACCCGGGCTCCTAAGGAATACCGAACATTGCTTCGCCCGTCCACTAAATCTATTGCATAGCACAGCCAGGGGCGAATGATACCGGGTCAGGTAGAGGGCACGAAAATCCGGGCTCGCCAGTTACACAACGAGAGGCACATACATATTTACACGGTGCAGCGACTTGAATCAAACCACCCATGGACGATTGAGTCGTCAAGCTATAAATAGCCCGGAGGCATCACTTCCATGCAACTACCGCTCCAAAGCCACCGACAAACTCCGACTAACCGGCAAAATACCCAAGCGTGATATCCAACTTCTAACCGGGGCGGTCGGTTCCAATAGACAAATTCCGACTATTGATGTGGTGGGAAATGAGTGTCTTACTCTGTCCCGACTACTGGATTTGGAGGGGGCTAGGCAGGAACGCGCTGCAAGGGTGCGACGGATGTGCGCGTGGAGAGAGCACGCAGGTACTCAATTGAGTTCCCGAGGTCCGCTAGGAGGCTGTTGATCTTTATCTCTATTGGGAGTGTCTTGGAAGCTTAGCGGGTTTGGGTTCGTTCTGGTTTGGTTGGATCGACTAGTGGCACGATGGCTGAGGGGTTTGGAGAGTGGGGTGAGGGGGTGAGGGGGAACTGGACCTCGAGAGGAGCCTTGGAGTGTTTGCGTGATGACTTTAATTTGCACTTGAAGGTATCTATTAGGCTCAGTTGTAGTCTGAAATTACTTGGTAGTATTGTTTTGGTTGAGTTTTGTGGTTTATTTGTTGTTGAATACATCAGTTGAAGTTGGAAGAGGTGTAGATATACGGAATGGGGTTGTGATATATTTTGGGTCAGGAACGGGCGACTGACTTTGTTCCAACCGCAAACTCGACTTGCAACGAATAATTGTTGAAATTACATCGGTCCTACAAATTAATAAACAAATATTTGATCTGACTCGTGAAATTGCTCGGAGTCCTTTCATTATAAAATAGTGTCTACTGGAAGTAGACATACAAAGGCCCCAGCCACCCCCCAAAAAAAGAGAATCAGAGAACCAATCGAGGTAGTGACGATCGTACAGAAATTCAACCCAATGAGAGCTTGCAGTTCACGCAAAGTATTGATTATCGCCAAACGGAACCGTGTCGATCAAAAATGTACAGCCATGCATAGATACAGAAAAGAAAAGAAAATCCAGACTCATGAAGCTCATGCGAATCATCTCGAGCTGGTCTTCGATGTCGACGAGAACGAGACCAAAGCGTTGTATGAATTAGTCAAGGGCCACAAACATTGGGAGAAAGCGACCGCCCCGACCATCAGGAGTAGGTAATACGCGACGGTCCAGCCGATACTCAGCTTGCCATCATCGAAAGATGCATCTGCCTCATCAGCGTCCTCCTTGCCACGGGTCATGGGCGGACCCTGCGGCTCGGCGGCCTCAACGCAGCCCCAGAAGCGAGGCAGGCCGCACCAGTTGCAGAAGCTATGAACCAGAATGACGGCCGGCAAGGAGCCCGTTCGCAGGTAGATGAAGCTAGCGTACCAGCCGAAGATGGTGGTATAGCCAAACTGGAAAATCGAGCGCAGTAGCGCAGCCAGAACCGGTGTATCCGGGTGAGTGAGACGAAACTCGTAGAAGTGGTGGACATGCGCGATGCCAAAGTACAGCGGGGAGACGAAGACCACATGGCCGGGCGAGACACGCGCCAACAAGTGTAGAGGGATAATGGCGGAGCGGAACATGACCTCCTCGGTGACGGGACCCTGACAAACACGTCAATATCAAAATCCAATCGCAACGAAGTCATGGATACATACAGCGACATAATTCCTCCACCCGATCCAGCCACTCAGGCTTTCAGACAACCTACTACGACGGAACCAGAAGCGCCATTCACCCTCCACAATACCGCGCTCGAAGAGCGGGCCGATGAAGAGAATAGCCGTGAGTAGGAAACATCGGGCAATATCGCCAAGATCGAGAGGCCACCAGCCCAAGGAGGACAACGCAGCGCCGAGGGACGAATTACCCTTTTCGACAACGATCCACAAGACGATGAGTGAGCAGACGATGCAAGAGCCCGTGACAACGCGGATGCGCGCGCGAATGACGGACGGGGCATCGCGGCTCAGACTGGGGGAGGGGCGCGTGGCCGGAGAAAGATAGAAAGGCACCACATAGATGCAAGTAAGGGCGACCTAAATAGATCGCGTTAGTGGCAAAGTTTGTTTTTTACGCGGTAGCCTTAATTTACAGAGAGGAAGGCGACGGTGTGCACCGACAGAGACGGCTCGTCTGAGGACGGGTTAGTGACCTGTCAAGATTTGAAGAGTTCAAAGGGGGACAAACGACGTACCTTGGTGCTTGGCGTATAGGCTCTTGAGGCGAGTCAGGATGCCGTCAACTGGAGCCATGAGGACTGCCTTGAGACGGTGAGAGAGTTGATACTCGATGGATTCGAGGAAGGCCGGTTTATCAAGGCGCAACTGCCAACGGCCGTCTCGAGACGAGACTGCCCGTGACAATACATACAGGGACCGGGGCCGTTGTATACGGGTGGTGGTGGCGCAGGTGGTAATACGGTGTAAAGTACCGTCAATGGCTCAGGTCAATGGAGCCGAGCCATTGTTTTCGCCATTTTACTCGGTTTCTACATGAATTCAGAGTTTGGAATTATGAAAGGCAGGATTCAATAGCCAACCTTGGCCATGCCCAGGGTCGTTTCCAATGTTCTTCCGAACGGGTGGACCGAGCGTCCACGAGTGACGCTCGCAATTTAGAAAACGCCCTCGTCTGAAGAATCATATGCAGGTCACCCCCTGGGGTCCATCCCAATTAAACCACGCAGGGAGGGCATCGTGGATGAAAATTCTCCGACTTCACGAGTGTCAATAGCAGGTGGGCAGAATTGCAATATTTGAGTGAGGGCCGACGGCCCATGAAGTCAGAATCAGACAGGGCGCTAAGTTAGGCGTGGAGTGACAACGCATGGGCTCCACGGGGCCGCAGGGCGCACAAGTACGTCCCCGAGGGCATTCGCGGGTACCGCACCCCGGGGATGCTTTCTCTACGGGTAATATGTACTAGGGAAAGAGAGAACGAGGTCGGCAATGAGAACCTATGTATCACTCGCGGGCAATGAAAAACGAAGGTCTCGATGTCTCAGGGCCGTGCATCACACTGCAGGGGGTCCAGAACGCGGTGATAGGCGCTGCATCGCCGTTCACCGCCGCTGGGCAACAAAATTCCTGGCGCCCCCCCTTGTCTGAATGTCTCATGTTTCGTGCTCGGTGCTGTCCTTTCCCAGTCGTTGTCTGCTTTTTGTCGCTCTTTTGAAACTGCTTCATGTCCCTTTAACGCTTCTTTACGCTCTTTTAATGGCCTTCTACGCTTGAAACGATCTTTAATTGACCCCTCCTGACGATATTTTACGTCTGACGCTCTTTTGAACCACTCATTCCGGCCATCTAGAAGTCTTCTTGGATACCGATCGACTCGACCCCAGGGCGAGGCATTCCTTACATCGATTCAATATCCAATTTGGGAAAACAAAAACAAGTCCCCATTTCGATTGACATCACTTATATTGTTTGATTGCTGGATTGTTTATCCAGCCGTGCACATTCTTTTTGTTATTACCTTCGTCCTCGACCATGTTCTAATTTGATTTCGCCAACATGCCTTCCAACGTCCAGTCGCACTCGCCTCCCCCGCGGAGGCGGAGAGCTTTGCAAGAGCGTACTTCAGCACACAATAATGAGAGGTCGCCAACCCGGTCCCTGCGCATGGTCACCGAACAGGAGGATGCCGACTTCTATACTGCGACTCCGTTTCCTACCAAGCCAGAGCAGATTCTGTTGCCAATTCCCGGCAAAGGTCAGCAACAACAGCAACAGCAACAGCAACAGCAACAAGAGTACATTTCAGACACCGGTTTCAGCTATGCGGGTACACCAGGTCTGTCCACGTCGACATGGTCTTCACCTTCCTCCGGCCCCGGTGCGGGGAGCAGCGTGCGGGCCCAGTCCATTGGCGACAGCTGGGATATTTCCTCTACCGTCGATGCCGGCAACTCACCGCCACAAATGTGGGATGATGACCCATTGTCCAGTAAATCTTCACTACCAGAGATCTCGTCTGGCAAGGCAGTCGACTATAGTTCAGAGGGTTCGGACGCCGACTTCTCGGATGACGAGATGATCGTGTTGCCCACCGCCACGCCCACTATCAAAGCCGTGGTGTCTGAGCCGCCCACGTCACCCAAGTCTGCGAGCTCGGAGGAATCAATTGGCTATTCAAGCCCTAATGTTCAGCGGATTGGAGCCCCCTCCAGCCCGAATTTCGTCACGCTGGATAACTCTAGCGTGAACTTTCTCCCTCCACGCACCTCCCACTCCGATTCGGACCCTCGCTCAAATTCCTTGTCCTCGTACGGGACGGTAGTGAGGCACCCCGGTGCTGCTCCGTGGATCCATACGGCCTCGTCAACCGAGCACTTCAATGGGAGCACACCCTCCTTCCATTCAAGCCCGCCTCTGCGGTCCGTGGCATCCTTCCGCTCTATGTCTAATGGACCTTCTGGAAACCGGTCACGCTCTGCGACATCTTCCTCGCGCAGCCTGCGTTCGGTATCTGATATTCAAGCTGCTATCGACAGCGGCATTCCTATCCAATACCCGCGAATTCGTGCTCCGTCTGCAAGTTCGCGGGCAGAATCGTCCATGTCAAGTGATCGTGATTTTACTCCCGGCCCTGTGTCTGGTCGCTGGAACCCTCACTTGTCAAGAGTGTCATCTGTCTGGTCTGATGATGAACTGCCCGACGGGTTCATTCCTCGTGAGACCTCCAGCGCAGAGATTTCGGAACCGACGGCCCCAAACCGTGCTGTTTTGAACGGGAGCAAAGACGAAGATGAGCACCTGGACAGCCTAACCAATCTTCCAGTTCGCCCGACATTCCCGCACAGCCTCTCCTCGGGTTCAAAGCGTAGCAACAGCATGCGGAGCACGAAGCGTCCTGGTACCAGCTCAAGCAACCTGTTCCAAATCATTCCCACCTGGGCCAAGGTCTACTATTGCGCAGATGCCCTCGGCCTGAGCTCAGCTTTGTCAATATTTGATCAGAGCCGGCCATCTTCCGCGCGTCCGGGCACGGGGAATTCGAGTGTTTTTAACTTGATGCCAACGCCACTCAACATTCCGCGGCCACGCTCACCAGAGCGACCTCGATCACCACAAAGACCCGTGTCACCGCCACAATCGGTGTCACCACCACAACCGGTATCACCGCAAATGGCCGCTCCTCCACGACCTCGCTCGCCTGAACGCGTTCGTTTTGGCCAGCGGCGCATCGAGAGTGACCCACGGGACCCGCGTGCTCACTGGGTCGCGACCCCCGAGCCCGAGGAATACGATATTGTCGGCGCTCCTCGCAACCGACTACGACATAGCTGGTCTCCCCACCTGTACCATGACAGACGCACCATCCAGCACTCGGCTAGTGCGTGGACGTGTCCTTCCATGGATTCTACGACTGAGCCCATCTTTGGACGGAGGAACATCCAGGTTTACTCTTTCGTCTTGGGATTCATCTTCCCTCTTGCTTGGATGATCGCTTCTTTCCTTCCCCTCCCACCCAAACCCAAGATGGGCCCGGAAATGCTGGAATCCGATGACGATGTCGAGATGGCCATAGAGTCGCAGCTGGTAGACCTGCAGCAGCGACGATACGACAATGCTCGGTGGTGGAGGAACCTGAATCGCTGGATGATCTCCCTTGGAGTTGTGATCATCGTCATAATCGTGAGTCGAGCCAAATTTTCGTATAGGAACCACCCGTCTAACATTCTCCAGATCACAATGGCTGTCATCGGGACCACCACCGGTTTCTAACGTCTCACATATCTGCTCTGACCAACCCATTCCACCTCTGATTTCAATTTCCTACGCTCTCATGTTTCGGATAATTATTTCTTCCGACCTTTCACGCCTTCATTAACATTCAACCTTCATTCAACCGAATTTCGGGACTCGTATTTCCCACACGACTGTTCAGTTTCATTTCCCATTTATTCCCATGACCTGCAAGATCTCCTTTTGTTACATTCTCACCACCCAGCTCGGGGCATTTTGCACCCTTCGAGCAATTTGTCATTTTCTTCGCTTCTTTGCACATTTTGACACGACTGCACGATATGATACGCACCACACATAATATCCCCTTTTGTTTTTATTTCTTTCTTTCGCCGTCTTCTTGTGACGGTATTACATTTCTTTCTTGACACTTTGACTTTGATTCTTTTGACCTGGCATTGACATGTAACTCATAAACCGTGCCTTGAATTTGTTTGATAAACTTGAGCTTGAACCTGACTCGTGTATTTCATATGCATACTACTCTTTACGTGTAATATTGATGACAGTAAAGGTATATTTCCGAGGAACAAGATGAAAGAGAAAACCCCTCCATATGGGCAGTCAGTGCGTAATTTCTATCGAGCCATGATCTACGCGGTACGAAAGATCGCCCCTTGTTACTAGTCTGGAATAGGACTAGGGTCTCTGGGAGCCGCTTCTTCCACCAACGCCAGATCGGACTTTTGTCGACAAAGATGTCCGCTTGGGCATGGCTACGGGGCCCTTGGTTTATATCTAAGCTCGTGCGAAGATGCTGGGTATTCAGATACCGTCCACCACCAGAATCAGTCCCAGTACTGACAAATGAATACATGACGGATTATTAATTAGGTCATTCGACGTAAGTTACGTACCTATTCACTCCCAGCCAACGCTGTGTTATTAATTGCGAAATAAGTTTGATCCAGTGAGCACAATTTACACCGCTCGAATCGACCGCGGCTAGACAGGAACTAGATCCATGTAGGCTCTGAGTTTAGCTAAGCATTGGGCGGATACTCGGGTGTCGGGTACTCCGGTGTTCCATGGTACATAGAGGCCTTTTCGTCATCAGGATCCCGAGAACGAGTACGAACTTTCAATAACGAGCTGACGTCCTGAAACAACTGTTCATCCCATGTTCGTTGCAGGAGTTGTCCGCGTCGGAGCTCGCATCCGGATCATCGCGAGATAAACAGACGGCTTCACGTGGAACCTCCACATCGTTTGCCTCGCTTACAGATTACAGATACTCATCGGATCCACCGCTTCGGCATGTCCGTGCAAGATTGTGTGCTTTCTTCGGCTACCTACCATTCAAGGGGTATTCAGACTTCGAGCCAGCCTTTGGCACACGTGTAGATTTCACATGATATACTCTATTACGGCCATTATTGACGTTAGAGCGACTGAATTCCGTTTACGGTAGCATGTGGACCTTGGCCAGATTTCCCATGTGATCGGAACCGCGCGCAATTATTGACTTACGTCGATTATGTCATTAGACTTCAACGCATCGGCGGGTCTGATAGGCGGGTACAAGCTTTATCGCGACTTTAGTGGCGATTTGTCTCTTGTTCGGTGGGTCCTTAACTCCAATAGTGATGCAGATCTCAAAAAAGCGAACGGCAGAAATGTCAGAGATGAGGAAACCGCCTCGAGACGAAAAGTTTGTTAAGAGGAGCAAGGCTGTACCCCCTTATCCCCTACAGAGGGGTATAAGTCCAGTCTGCCACGAGTTTGTGAATTGACTACGCTCGACCTGCTGGCGTTCCCTACCGAGATCACGACAATGCGCTCGTTGCTAATACTGGCTCTAATATCGGCGGGTCTGGCGTCACCGCTCGCCACTTCGCAGTTAGTTGCGAGGGAACAAGCTGTTCCTCAATGTGCCGTATGAACGAAAGTCCATCCGTTTCTCATGTCCGGATATCTAAAACTCGATCAGATTGATTGCAAACGGCAAATACTTGCTGATTCCGTCACGCAATGCTCCACGAACGACACATCATGTCTCTGTGCAGATAAGACATACCAGGCAAAGGTTGCTGATTGCTTGTTGACGAATTGCACGATGAGAGAGTCATTGAGTATGTTTCCCATCATTTCACTTCAGAGGCCCTCTAATGTCTAACGCCATACAGCGGCACAATATCTTAATTCTCGCGAATGCAACATTCCTATCGTGCAACGGTATTCTCCAGTAGATGCCGGTACACTCATCCCATTTATAGTTGCCAGCATCCTTTTCACGATCAGAATGGCTGCCAAAGCCCAGCGGCTGGGTGGCGGCTGGGGTGCTGATGATTTCACTTTAATAGCGGCATACGTGAGTCCGATCCTTTCCGGATGTCGGTGTGGCCCTTCCGCTCATTGATTTACAGGGATTTGCCGTTGTGATTTTTGCATTGAACGTATCACGTAAGATCGAGAGCTCCGGAGGGATAGTCAACGCCATTCTAACCGTCCTCAGTGATTCAATATGGCTTCGGAAAGAACATGTGGGATATCGTTCCACAGGATGATATTACAAAGGCTTACAAGGTTCGTCTGTGTTGTATCGCGGAAGAAAACACGCTGAACTGGTTTCTGCCAGCGCTTTTACGCCTTCATCCTAGTGTACAAGGCACTTATGTCCCTTGCGAAAATATCCGTATGCCTTTTCCTGCTGCGTATTTTCCAGTCCCCGGTGTTCCGCTACATCACCTATACCATGATCGCGGTCAATTCTGCCATTGCAATCACATGGATCCTCGTCGACAGCTTCCATTGTATTCCCGTCCACCTGGCCTGGGACGGATGGGAAGACCCGACAGCCGGAAAATGCATCGACTTTATCACCTCGACTTTCGTCAACGGATTCGCCAATATCGCGGTAGACACCATCATGGTATCGATGCCCATGTACGAAGTGATGAAGTTGAAGCTGTCCCTTCGCAAAAAATTGGGAGTCGCGGTGATGTTTGGAGTGGGTCTAGTGTATGTCAAAGAAGGCTTGCGTTCAAGTATCTCTATGTTCGTCATTGCTAAACTCATTCCTGGCAGATTGACGGCCGTCGGAGTTGCGCGCGTAATCATTCTTTCATCCAACGACTCAACCCAAAACCCCACCTGTGAGTACCCGACTGGAATATTTCCATCATCACTTGATTCCGTGCCCGTGATTGACCATTTCCGCAGTCGAAATGGAGCCGCTCAACTACTGGTCCGTCATTGAATGCCAGGTGGCCATTATTTGTGCCTGTTTACCCGCCACTCGGGCTTTCCTTGTCCACTATCTTCCGGGCATGCTCGGCCAAAGTGAAAATGCTTCCAGCGGAGGATTCCAAACCTCTTTGAACACCCGCTCAAGGGTCAGACCCACTCTCAATACCTCTAATTTGGGCTCCATTTCCAAAACGGTGTCTTACCGCGTCGATTCTACCGCCACGACTCCACAAAATGCTTCAGACAGTTTTGTGAAACTGGTGGAAGTTAATTCGGAACGGTCATGATGTATCTATTCTTTCATTGTACAATTGTCTCTTGCCTTTGGCTCTCATTTGCTCATGAGTATAGCGGCCAATCATTGGCATAAAGGTCTCTGGGCGTCAGCATTATCATATTTTCATGAGTTACCTCCCACGAATAGTATTCTTTGATATCACTGGTCCTTTCAAGCAGCTCGGGAAGTAGATATGGATATCGGTTGATACACTATACTCTCGGCGCACAACCGAGGTCGCAGATGGCACGTGGCATTGGCCGGCCTAGGAAGACGGTTTAAAACACAACCGGTAAAGGCTCTCTCGAGAGACAAAGAGGCTTATCCTCATGTTATTTGACAAGCTGAGGTGGGAAAGAAAAGTAACGAAAGATGATAAGAGTCTATATTGTAACGATGGGCTGCTGCGACAACCATTAATCTACTCGCAGAACTATATGTCCTAACCACAAAGGCAACGTCGATATTATAATGCATTCCCTTCTTGGTACTGGGAAGATGAAAAGAACCGAAAAGCGGGCTTAACCCCACCATTGCAACGTCTATACAATTTCCCACAACGCCTACAGCTTGCGACCAATTTTCTGCTCGACGGCAATCTTCAGCTCCTCGCCGGAAGGCATGGTAACAACGCTTCCACGGCGACGACGAGACTCAATTTCCGACTTGATCTCCTCGACAACCTCGTCGAAGTCTCGCTCGGGGTCGTTGGGCAGACCCAGAGTCGTCGGCGGGATAGAATCTGTGCTGGTAGACCGAGCCATATGGGGTCGGCTGCGGCGCTTCAGCTGGCGGATCAGGTAGGCCTTTGCGGGGGATGCAAAGAAGACGATTGATGAAAAGGTGGCGACGATGCCGTAGAAATAGACGCGGGACCAGACGGTCATGGAGTCACCGAAGCTGAGCAGGATAAAGGGAACGGTGGTGAACGCCAGTGTGAGCTGCGTGGCGAGCCAACTGAGGATGTCGTAGTATCGCTTATATGGCGTAGGTTTGGTGCCGTCCGGAGTGAGGAAGAAGGGGCGGACGTGGCGGCGGAAGTCTGATGATGGCATTAGTATACGCATAAAGGGGTTGCGGGAAGACTGAACATACTCTTTGCGGCGGTTTGAATGAACGAGCCCAGGACGAAGGTCATGTAGTATCCTGGATAGAAACCGTGCCAGAGTGCGCTAGTCGCGAAAGTGGCCATACTGGCACGGAAACCTGGCTTCTTGCCCTTGGGAGTAACGCGCAAGTAGACGTAGTTGCGCAGCCAGTGGTTGGTGTTCTTGTTCCAGCTTCCGAGGTAAGCGTGCGAGTTCTGGGCAGTCTCCAAACTCCAGGGATCAACGTTCTCCAGACGGTTCCAGAAGACCTTGCCGGACTTTCCGTCGAAGCCATTGTACCCCATGCCGGACAGGATACAGGCGCCCTCGGTGAGGGACCAGACGCCATAGTACTTCAGGCGAGTGACGAAGCCGAGCATGTACACGATCCAGATGCGGCGCGGGAAGGTATAGTCCATAAAAGAGTCCGACAGGACGAGGTCCGTCGTGTAACGTGAGCTCAGCTGGAGAAAGAGGAAAATCCAACCCAGACCCACGATAGCCTTTTTGAGAGCAGGGGTTCCACTGCGGGGGATCTTGCGCTTCTTCTTGGTCGGCGGAACTTTGGACGGATCCGTGCCCGGCGGGATTTCAAAAAGACTGGTGTCGAGCCAACGACGGTAGTCCACATACTCGAAGGATGGACCACCGAACAGCGACGGGAAGAACAAGATGTAGCCCGCATAGTTGGCGATGCTGGGGAACTCGTTGATGGCCGAGTACTTCTGTGAATCGGACAACTGATCCTGGGGCAGACGGCCGTCATGGATGTTCCAGCAGAATGAAGTAAGCTTCATCACGAGGACCATCTGTGCTCCCGTGATGTCGATCACCTGAGGATCGTTGAGGATCTGGCGGTAGATATGGCTGATGGACATGTGGCTCATCAAGAAAAAGAACCCGATCCAAGGCATCAACGATCCATCTACATAGTATGCAATCGCATAGGTACCAGCAGCACTGTAGAGGAGTGTGCGCAGTCCATCCCACAGGTCGAACAGACCGACGATGTAGAAAAGCGAGGCACCGATGATGAATGCATTCTTTTTCCAGGGTTGGGCGTCGGGAATGCGCTTCAGCAAGGCAGCCAGCGGAAAGGAGAGCAGGAACGAAGTGATCAGCTTGACTGGAAGGAGGGTTAGAAGCTTGCGAAGTTATGTTATCGAGAGTCGAACGTACGCTCGTCCACAGAGGCGCCGGTCAGCTGTGCTGGGTAGATGAACACTGCGGGGGATCAGTTCGAGATCTTGGAGCTCCGTGAGGGGGAAAGGAGGTACGCACAGGAATCTATGTAGGGCAACATGGTGTCGACCCAGAGAGAAGACTTGGAATCAGAAGAATCACCGCATTCAAGCTGAAGACGAGAAAAAGAAGGGAGAAGAAAGGCCAAGCGATCACCGGGAAAAGTAGTGTCATGTGGAAAGCGGACGCCCAACATTCAACCAACTTCACTTCTCCACCTTCTCCCCCGATTGGACAAAACACCATCTTGTTTCAACACTCAAGCTCTCTGTCTCTATTTGCCCGCGCCCGGGCGCCCTCATCACCATGGACGTCGTCGCGGCCGTCTCCGGCTACGTCTCCAAGATGGTGACGGCTGGCGAGTCGGGTTCAGGGTCATCGTCAACCAAGATGAAGATCCTGTTACTCGACAGTGAGACAGTGCGAAATGCGCTTCCTTAATTTATCATCGATAACGACGGCTAATCCCTTCCTCTACAGGTTCCGATTGTCTCGACCGCCATCACTCAGTCTGCCCTCCTCAATCACGAAGTCTACCTCATTGACCGCCTCGACAACGCCGCGCGCGAGAAGATGCGACATCTGCGATGTCTGTGTTTCGTGCGCCCGTCCCCGAGTTCAATTCAGCTTCTCGTTGACGAGCTCCGAGAACCCAAATACGGCGAATATCATATCTACCTGAGTAACATGATCCGAAAGTCATCCCTCGAGCGGCTTGCCGAGGCCGACAGTCACGAGGTCGTTCACACCGTACAGGAACAATTCGCTGATTTCCTCGTGATCAACCCCGACCTCTGCTCTTTGGGCATGGGATTCCCCCTGTCCCGACTATGGAGCCATTCGCCAGACCTATGGAACCCCGACTCGCTGCAAAGAGCTACCGAGGGGGTCCTGGCACTACTGCTGTCGCTGAAGAAGAACCCTTTGATTCGCTACGAGAAGAACAGTCTTTTGGCCCGGAAACTCGCGACCGAAGTTCGATATCATATCACTCAAGAGGAGCAATTGTTTAATTTCCGCCGGACGGATACACCACCAATCCTCCTTGTTCTTGACCGTCGAGACGATCCTATCACCCCGCTGTTGACGCAATGGACATATCAAGCCATGGTGCACGAAATGCTCGGAATCAATAATGGACGGGTGGATTTGCAGGATGTTCCTGAGATAAGACCGGAGCTTAAGGAGATCGTGCTGGCCCAGGATCAGGATCCGTTCTTTAAAAAGAACATGTATCAGAACTTCGGTGACCTGGGCCAGAACATTAAGGAGTATGTGGAGCAGTATCAGACCAAGACGCAAAGCAGCATGAATATCGAGTCGATTGCCGACATGAAGCGATTTGTGGAGGATTATCCGGAGTTCCGCAAGCTCTCGGGCAACGTCAGCAAACATGTCACCCTTGTGGGTGAGCTTAGTCGGCGGGTCGGCGAGGATTCTCTTCTGGATGTGAGTGAGTTGGAGCAGAGCTTAGCCTGCAATGATAACCACGCCAATGACTTGAAGGTATGTTGGAGCCCTCCCTACGTTTGATCAATTTACTCATTACATCAGTCATTGCAACGACTCATCACCCTGCCGAATGTTCCCGCGGAGAATAAGTTGCGCTTGGTGGCTCTCTATGCACTTCGCTACGAGCAACAATCGAACAACGCCCTGCCGATTCTCCTTGACTTGCTGGTGACGGCAGGCAATGTTCCGTCGAACCAAGTCAACATCATCCCCAAGCTCCTCGCCTACCACCACTCTCTCCAGGCCCCACCCGTTGCCGGCGGATTCACCGATCTTTTCGAATCAACCTCATTCTTCTCCGGCGCCAGGGACCGTTTCAAAGGACTAAAGGGCGTCGAAAACGTCTATACTCAGCACTCACCCCGTCTGGAGGTGACACTCCAGAATTTGATCAAGGGCCGCCTGAAGGAGCTGCAATATCCGTTCCTGGAAGGAAGCGGGCACACTCGGGATAAGCCGCAGGATATAATCATCTTCATGGTTGGCGGTGTAACCTACGAGGAGGCCAAGATGGTGGCGCAGGTCAACGCCAGCTCCCCGGGTGTACGCGTTGTCCTTGGCGGCACCACAATTCATAATAGCACGACCTTCCTGGAAGAAGTTGACGACGCTGTCGGCAGCTGGCCAGAGCCGAGTCCCTCGACAGCTGCAGGACGGCTGCGACGGGAGCTCGGGCGGTAACTGGACTAGGAATTTATATTAGAAATGGCATTATGACAAAATGTTAAAAACTGATGAATTCCGCGTAGGATGAGAACCTTTACGAACTTGATAGAGTTAGTGGTGGACAGGTCCTATCGGGGAGGGCGAAGCGATGCCAAAGTACAAATACTTGAAGAGCAATAAGTACCGTGAGAGGGTGAGGGACTTGCCCTAACAGATAGACCACCTGGGTTGCTTATTGCTTGGAAGAGCTTGGAGCGTGGTGATGAGCCCGAGGTCGTTGTATACTCCGTACATAGTGGATTTGGTGTTGCTCAAGTGGGTCGACCCCGGAGCAAAATGCGGAGGGGATTTGACTCTCACCTTTTCAACCACACGATGGAGCAGACTTCTCCTTCAAGGGGAGGACCCTCCTCTCCAGCCGCCTCTCGCGAGCCACGATTGCATCTTCCTTCGACTACCGATCCCCCAGGCCCTCAGAACCCGCCAAAGCCGCTCGTCTGGCTGGTACGTGCTCCCCCACTTCCGCCCTGCGCCGCTCGCGCAAACCACCCTATAGCTAGCATTGCCCCTAACAGCGCCTGATTTTTTAGATTTTCGGTGCAACAGGCCACATGGGCCGCTCGCTCGTCAAAAACGCCCTATCTCGCAACGACCTCGTGGCCGCCGTAGGACGCACCTACGAGAACAGCCCAGAAGCCATGAAAGAGCTCGAAGAGGAGCACGAGAACTGCCTCGGCCTACTCTGCGACGTGCGGGCCCGCGAGACCGTGAAACGCGTCATCGACCAGACGATTGCACGATTCGGCCGCATCGACGTAATCGCCAATTGCTCCGGGTACGGCGTGATCGGAGCATGCGAGGATCAAGACGAGTTCGACATCCGCAACCAATTCGAGACCAATTTCACGGGCACGTTGAACATGATCCAGCTATCATTGCCACATTTCCGCGAGCGGCGCGCGGGCCGATATCTGATCTTCAGCTCGACCTCTGGCGCACTTGGCGTGCCGGGCCTGGGGCCTTACTGTGCGTCGAAATATGCAGTTGAGGGGCTGATGGAGAGTATGTTGTACGAAGTGGACAGCTTCAATATCAAGGGCACGCTGGTTGAACCGGGTCATATGCGCCGTGATGATATCGGGGACTTGGTCTCGCCTTCTGCTATGGCTGCTAACCACTCTGCACACAATCTCTCTTCGCCGCTGCCGCTGTACGGGCATTTTCTGGTCAAGCCGCCTAGCGAGCCGTATAATACATCTACATCCCCGGCAGCGCATGCGCGGCGTATGCTTATGTGGCTTGGAGATAAGCAGCCTGCGTCTGCGGTGAAGGCTGCTCATCTTGTCTGGGAGCTCGGCCATTGTTCGTATCCGCCGTTGCGACTTGTTCTCGGCACCTATGCTGTTGAGAGTATTCGGGACCGACTGAAGTGTATCATCGAGGAAATTGAGGATTGGAAGTATCTCAGTTTTCCGCTGGGAGAGTCGCAGCCTGCTGTGATGAGTCGGGATCGCGCGTCCACGCAGCCAGAGGGCGGGAATGATGTGGCAGGGTGATGGCCATGCAGAGCACCGCTCTCGATCCAACAATTCAATGGGTCTGAATGCTTTTCATACCTACAGCCTATGTGCTTTGATACCCCTCAGCAAGGGCTTCCCGCAGCCTAAGGTGGACTTAATGGCTCACTCCATTTCAGCAGAAATCCTTGTCGCTCGAGACCGGAATCTCGAGTAGCGCTCCATGTCATATTGAGTCTGAGCTTTGCCTATGAAGAGGTTCAACCGTTTGCAAAGCTCTCCGAGCATTTCCATTTGGGGCTGGAAACAATAAGTCGAGATCTAGGAAACAAGTCCCTATATTAGACTACTTAAGTATTTGGAACGGGATGGTTATTCTAAGATTAATTCTCTCACATAGCCATCTACACTGCACAGAATTTCACGCACACATGAACATTCAATCATCAAACAGATATTTCATTTCATTTCCGAACTCGTAGAACATTTCATATGTACCACGCTAGAACTATGTATCAAAAGAAAAGCTTACAAAAGACCACCATGCAACATGACCCATGATATTAGGCTCAAAAAGCAAGCCATGACAAGAATCCATAGGATCTATAAGAGAACAGAAGACAGACATGATCATAGGGGCCTTGGAAACATTTCCAGCCAATTAATCATGAGCATGTATAACACAATTCTCCTTCGCATGCCAGATGCGTCGTCGTCGCACCACATCCGCACCGAAGGTATCCTTAATGCCGTCGTGATGGCGACTAGCCTCGTCTTCTCTTCCCTCGTGGTCGTCGAATGAGTGCAACAGGCGTGCTTCTTCGACGCTTGCTCCAATCTCGTATTCTCCGCGGCATAGCACCGTCACGCCGATGGTAGCCTGTGTAGACTCGCCGCTGTGAAGAATTGGGAGGGACTGCTGTAGCATGCCAGTCCACGCCAATCGGCGGGTGAGATCTAACGCGATGTTACTAGGCTGGTGTCGCAAGCTAGGTTGGAGTCGGAGGAGAGGGTGAATGGGGCGAGAGGAGCGGTTGCGGATCTTGACGGACAGTGTCAAGAGGTCGTCTGTTTTAGCGCGGAAGCGAGAGCGGCCGGTTTGGAGGATGGGAGAATCTTGCTTAGGCGATGCAGGTGAAGAGAGAGAGAAGGTCATTTCGACATCTTCCAGACGCATGGCTTCAACCATGCGGGTATTGAGACGGATGTTTCGGAGATCGATTGTTCCCTCGCGGCCCGAGGTGGGTTCGCTCCAACCTCCCAGGACGCGTTTGAGAAGTTCTTCGCGGAACCAGAAGGCTTCTCGCGAGGCTGCTTCGGCTTCAAAGGAGAGCTTGTTGGCGCTGACGACGAATTGGCGTCTAGTACCTGTATTCACGACTGGGATGGCTGCGTGTGGGTTGTCTAGGTAGACGCGGGGGAGCACGAGGACAAAGCGGGAGACTTGGCCCGGCTGGAGATCCCCGTCGACAGAGTAGCGGCCATTGTTATCGGTGGTGGGCGATTTAGGTGACCGAGGAGATGAAATATCGGTGATGGAATATTCACTAACTCGTAGCCACACGGACAGCGGGCTTGGCCAAGCATTGCGAAGATCGAGAAGGACCACACAGTGATCGGGCCCATAGGCACCATTGCCGAGACGAGCAAGGACTTGAGAAAACGGATCATGGTCAGTTGTAGACAAAAGGGAGTTCGGATCTTGGGGTGCATCGGACGGCGCATCGATGTTATTCTTCCAAGCGAAATCGCCGCTGAATGGAAGAATATCACAGCGAGCAACTTCCACGCTCGCATTGACCGTGACTGTCAGCGGAACGAACAATTGCCGAGTATAGAATACATCGGGTAGGTCGGCCTGCTTAGCTCCCAGACACGAGTAGTCGATCTGCACCGTCGTATCTTGCAAGCCGGGCTTACCCAGCACATCGACGGTGAATGTGGCCTTGTCTTTGGGTGCGATCGAGCAGTCGCTAGTGTCAGGGCCCTCGCGGCGCCATCGCACGGCCGGCTGAGTGGCAAGCTTGAGTTCCAGCTCATAGATCTCAACCGGCAGCAAGTCTTTGTTCCTCAGAGCCGCTTGGAGCTGCCTGGTTGTAGAGTCTTGGAAAGTAAACAAGACAAAATCCACGGGGCAAGATGAAGTGTTTTGAAGCGTGATTGTGAATGATTTAATTTCTCCTTCGAGAACCATCAAAGCCGACTGTGATAGCGACATGGACTCAATCACAAGAGATGGCTGTTTGCCGATGACCTTGACCTGGCATGTTCCCGTCTCAGGACCCTTCTTAGCCTGGATCTTCCCATCTTTTGATGTGGTTGAGCTCCAGGACACCGGACGATCATTGAGAGGCCTCTTCGATGCCAACCCTGTACGTTTGAACTTGACCTCGGGCTCGGGTTTCCAGAATGATTTGAAAATAGGGAATCTGCGCATCCTGCAGTTTTGTACTTGAACAATGCATCCGGTAATGTTGAGGTTTCCTTCCTCGTGAGCGGTGCCAAGGACAATGACATCCTGCAAAGAAAGCGGAGGAAGGACGATATTCTCCGCCACGGCTTCAAAGGCGACTCCTTCGCTTTCCAGCCGCAGGTGTTCGATATCAATTTCAAACTCGTACGGATTCTGGAGGGTGACTCGGAATGAAGCAGCCTCATCAGTTACCGTGAGCATCTCCAAAGCCTTGCTGCTGGGCTTTGCAAAAGGATTGTAAAGGAACGGGTCTTTTTTCGACTTCTGAGATTTCGTGGTGACGGCGTCTAGCTCGGACTTGGATCGGCGAACAGGCCGTCTGGGATCTGGCATCGCAAGCAATTGGACATCACGCACGAGGAAGTCATCCCAATACTCTGCAGCCATGCTTGATGATCCAAGCCGGTTAGCGGCTCCGACAGTCCGTTTGATGTTGTTCAAGAGACGGACTTGCTCGTCTGGTGGAAGATATGGCGGCATTTTGTTGTGCTCGGCCAGCATCAAATCGCCTCGGATGGTCTGCAAAAGCTCAACCGTGAATCGGAGTACACCATCAAAGTCGGGAAGCGCTTCACAGCAGTTGATACACGCTTTAAGAACATCAATCTTCAGGTTGAGATCACCATATCGATCCAACACGACATGCCGGAAAGACCGTTCTGCGATGCCGGCAACCGAGTCATACTCCGGACATTCACCAGGAGCAGATGAATAGCTCTGGCGCTTCTCCCACTCGTAAAATGCCGAGGGTTGGACTCCGTAGATCTCGCCCACGGTAGCAAGAAGATGACGTACACTAGCTTCCATGTTCCCTGGACCCACGTCGAGAGCATTGACATCAAACGCGGTATCAGCGAGAGACGCAAGGCCGGCGGCAGGGTGAATACCCACCTCTGCGGCGCCAATCTTTCTTGCTTGTACCAGACTGGGTACCATGACAGAGAGAAGCTCTCGCATGAGGAAGGCCTTCTTCCGCGGAAGATCTAAAGCATTAAGAACGGAAACGGCTCCCACAATAATAGGCACGGCATCGGTAGCAGGGAGGTCTGCGTTGGCGGCAAGTGGAAGAGCTCGGAACAAGAAGCTTGCGATTTCAGACTTCCGAAGCAAAATTGTGCCGCGCGGCAGCTCCGGTTGGTGGAGAGGGATTAGGGGCTCATTCATCACAATGTGTTTGAGAGCGTTATCATCGAGAGCACCGTCTCGAATGCGAGCTGCAACCAAGAGCCTGGATAGTCGAATGACAGTCTCAGAAAAAAGCAGCTGAGGTAGCGGTTCATCGGTGATGTTGGCAGCGCGATTATAGAGATTCAAGATGGTGTTGGCAAGGTCCGGCAACAGGTTGGCCAGATTTTGGAGGGAAACAATGCGGTTTCCGGCAGGGGCTGGAGAAGCAGTTGAGTCGCGTTGCGATTTGGAAGACTTGTCGGCCACAGGATAAAGGACAGAAGGGATTGTAAAATCCATACCCGCCCACCCCATCATCAGAAGGCAAAGAAGAATGGACTCCAGTGCTTTGCCATGCCAGATATAATCACTGCCCGCTCGAGCGTTGTTTGTCGCTTCTATCAGCTCCTTCAGGGCATCTGGCCATCTTCCTGCCTGCAGGAAAAGGGTGCCAACAACTACCCCAGCCCGGCCCTTGATGCGATTCTTAGTCCTGTCCGTAGCACTCAATCCACTGACAGACATTCGATCTCGACTATGTTCCTTGGGCGAAGCAATCGAAGGGCTCCTAGCCCCGGAATTGGTACGGGATAGATGAATCGATCGAGTAATTTCGTCAAATGTTGTCGGGGTCTCCTCACTTGGAGCTGGCGAGCTAGCATTTGAGCTCAGAGGGGTTTCCGGTGCACCGCCATTGGGATTGGATGGCATCTGTGCTGGTAGTGTCATGCGGCTCAGTAATCGGTCCACTGGCCGAGGTCGTAATTCTGGATTGCGATGAGGTCCCCACGATGAGACTTTAGGTGATTCAATTGACGGTATACTTTGAATGGTTTTTGCAAACTCGTCCAGCTCCGAAAGCAACACCGATGTAATATCACACAAGACCGTCTTCATAGTGGTGGCTTTGGAGGCCTGAGGGCGAGGAACCCAAAGCACATTATCCGGTCCGTTCGTGAGCTTCTCGAGGCCATCATAGTCAAATACCAGAAGTTGATTCACCAGTGCGCGTGGGTTCCTCTCCTTCACCTCATCCAGTTCCCCAAGTAATTGATCGAGACCCTCCGGTGTGGGGTGCTTCTGCTTTTCGTCGGAGCTCTGAGGTAGTTCCGTCCCATCAGCGATCGCAATAATCACCAGTGGCTCTCTGTATATATCAAACGGGAACAGCTCAAGGTGCGAAGTGGGGGGAACGGAGAAGGACAGATCGTAGAGAATCATTCCGGTGGGAAATGCTAGCGGAGAGAACATATCTGTAGAATAGAACAGTCAGTATACCACACGCTATACTTTAACGCAGCGACTGGTCACCGTGGAGAGCAGGGGTATTAAGTACTTCGGTTTGGCCGAGCATCCGGACTGATGTCCCCTAACCGCACCACATTCTCGGCTTGAAGCCTAGCGGCGAAGCTCAGGAAACGCGAGCGCCTGATCTTTCCAATTGGCAGCAAAAGCGCCCTCAGGCGCACAGGCGCAATGGGAGACAACGAGTCGACCCCCATCTTGTCATGAGACCGGAGCACAACTTGACGATATCCCGCATCGACGACAACCGGTCAGTTTCCAGATTCACCCGGGTAGCTCTGTAGAGGAGATATTCTGAGGAACGGTAAAGACAGGACCTGCCGCGAAAACGAGCAAAAAAGCCCCAGGAAATGCAATTCACGAAGCTCCTGAAGCGATGAGAAACAAAGCTTACTAAGGCCGCTGATCTAAGCCGCCGATAAGCACTCGATAAGACCCTCCGCAGTCCCCGAGGACTCGGTGTCTCGTCCGTGTTTATTCCTCCAGTCTTGTTTTCCATCCGTTCTCGCGTCCTTTGATTGAAGTTGTTTCTTGTCTGTCATTTGATATCCAAACTTGCACCTCTCCGAAAGCAGATATACTCCGCTCACGTCATGCGGTAGGCATCCGCATTTCTACACGCTCCGATACACCTTCAGATCCAATACGCCACACTACAGAGCCACATGGATTAGACATCAACATGGCTATGAACGTGGACTTTAATGCGCTCAAGGCGCAGACCATGGGGTCTGGCGCAGACGAGGAAGCAGTGACGGTGGACACCAGAGGACTGATTTCCAAGGTTCTTGCTCGGTATTCGGGGAAATGGTGGGTTTCTTGGGTGTTCAAGAACGTGGACAGATGCTAATAGACTGGAAATAGGACTGTCTTGCGAGAGATGATTCAAAATGCCGCCGATGCTTCTGCGACCAAAGTGACCATTAAATTCGAGACTCTGCCGTCTACAACAGTACCGTCGCCGTCCTCGACTGACCAAACGGCACTTCTCAAGCATACTATTTCGAACCATACTCTGAGCCGCCTGTTAATATCAAATAACGGTCTCCCATTTAGCGAGAAAGACTGGGCCCGGTTAAAGCGCATCGCAGATGGTAACCCGGACGAGACAAAGATTGGTGCATTTGGTGTTGGTTTCTACAGCGTTTTCGATGACTGCGAAGAGCCGTTCGTGTCGTCGGGGAGTCAGGCCATGGCCTTTTACTGGAAAGGCAATGGTCTGTTCACCCGAAGGCTAGATCTGGGTGAAACCTCGAACAAAGACACGACCTTTGTGTTGGATTACCGCAACGATTCATCGCCCGTCCCGTCTCTGATGTCGCTATGTCAGTTTTTGTCGAGCAGCTTGACTTTTGTTGCCTTGGAAGAAATAGAGTTGTTGTTAGATGACTGGAGTCTCTTGCGACTCCGCAAAAAGACAGCCCCTGGCGTCAATGTCCCCATCCCGAGGGACATTGAAACCAAGACTACAGAAGGTTTGATGAAAGTCACAGGTGTCACTCAAGAGATTGCGCAAGTTGATGCGGCTTGGATGCGGATTGTGGAGTGGAATCCTAACGCAAGCTTATTTCGCCTCGACAATCTCCGGGATACAACAAGTTCTCTGCGGAGTTTCTTCTCCAAGTTTACAGGCCAACCCGAGAAGCCATCGCAGGTCCAGAAATCTGAGCGCACCGAGGAGCCGAGTAACATGTCATCCATGCAGATGGCAACCGTGTTCTTGCACATCAACACCGCATCTATAGTGCCTTCAATCAGCCATTCTCTCAGCAAGGAACTTGAACGCGCGACACGAAAACCGCCACCCAAAAAAGCAACGATTGCTATCTTGACACCGTCATATGATGCCAATATTGCCACAGGAGTTTCCGCGTCCCAGTCAGAGGTTCTTGCTTCTATCCTCCCTACCAAGTCAGGAAGAGTCTTCATCGGGTTCCCCACTCAACAGACTACTGGTCTAAACGCCCATGTATCTGCGCCGTCTGTGATCCCTACAGTCGAGCGAGAAAGCATTGATCTGAATACCCGCTACATCAGCAAGTGGAACCTTGAGATGTTGCGCGCAGTTGGTGTGGTTTGTCGGATTGCATGGTCTGCAGAAATGACCACCATCAAATCCAGACTATCCGCCAAAGTCGGACCATCACGCACCTCGAAAATTCGGAAAGAAGACATCGTGGATGTCCTTCCGGAAGCTATCCATACTGCCAACCAGTTCGTTTTCCGTGAATCCACGCCGTCGTCTGTTTTGGGTCAAACTATCGAAGATGCGTTCTGGATGTGCAACAAAAATGCATCCATTGAGATCTTGTCCACTTGTGGTGTGATTCCCAGCCACCAGACCCGCATTGCCCCCAAAGATCTGAGCTTCATGGACTCCATTCCTGCATTGCCAGACGAATTCGTACTCAACGCGAAGGAGTTTGTTCAGAGACTGACAGACTTTGGGTTGGTCACGGAGATCACAGTTTCGGATATTAAGCGTGAACTGGAGGCAAGCACATTACGCCCGAACCAGATAGTTGAGTTTCTCACATGGCTGGGTCGCAAAACTGTTATGGGACAACTCGACCGACTTTCGATTCAGAGCCTTCTTAGGGTTGCAGTCGCAAATGATGAGGACAAGGAAGGACAGCCTTCACGGCTCATCATATTTGCTGATATTACCAGCTTCCTAAATCCTCAACGCGTTCCGGCCGATTTGCCGGTGCCGGCGACAGTAATGCCCTTCCGGTTTACCAAAGCTTTGAGCAAACAAGAGCTTGAAGCGCTGGGGTGGGGTGAGTTGCAGGTTGTCCCGTGGCTGCGCTGGCTAGTCAGCAATGCTGGGGACCGGAGTCTTCTTTCTGCAGATCAAGACATCACACAGAGTGCGGCTTTTGCTGGGCAGGTGTTACCTGTTCTGTCAAAGCAGTGGGAAAGCCTGAGCTCATCCTCGAAGCAAACCATTATCAATACACTACGACCACAAACTGTGATACCAACAAAGCTTGGGATGAAGCAACCTCCCCAAACATACTTTGCCACTGTACGGCTATTCGATGATCTTCCCGTCGTTCATGGCCTGAATGGTGTAAAGGAGAAACTGCTGATGGCGCTCGGGGTTCGCAAGACCGTTGAGCTCGGCGTGATTTTCGATCGCCTCATAAATGCCCCCGAGTCGGGAGATGCCAAAGGTCCGCCTGCGAGGAAGTGGAACCACGTGGATCTGATACGATATCTCACATCTGTGCGCGAAGACATTCCGTCGAACGATGTCCAAAGACTCAAGGAAACGGAAATATGTACTGCGGAGAACAGGAAAGGTGACCGGCTTCCGCCTAGTGGTCGCTTCAAAATTTCCCAGTTGTACGAGCCGAAAGATGTCTTCCGGGCATTGGACCTCCCCATAATCGAGTGGCCTGGGATCTATAACAGTGCCAGCAACGAGGGGAAGTTCCTCGCGATGATGGGCTTGAAGAGCTATCCAACTGGATCGGACCTTGTCCGGCTTATGGTGCAGAGTGGTGCACAGAAAGACTTTGCTCTCAAGAACAAAGCATTGTCATACTACATCAACGAGTATCATAACAATAGCTACGGTGCATATGATATTAGTGCAGTTGGGGTGGCCTTCCTCCCGGTCGAGGGGTCCGAAACCTTCAGTGCGCCGAAAGACTGTTTCACGGACGACGGCGCAAACTTGTTCGGCTTTAAGATTCTCAAGAGAGATCTCCATCGACATGCTTCGAAGCTGGGTGTTAAGCCTCATCCTCCAATGAAGGATTGCATCCGAATTCTCATTCGTCAACCACCAACGACACAAGTGGATGCCAAGACCGTCTTCAAATATCTGGCGAGCAGAGCGTCGGATTTGAGCCCACAGGACATTGAACGGGTTGGCAGTTCCCCCATCATTCCCATCGCCAAGAAAAGCCACACAGATAAAGGTTCCCAGACTCGCTTTGTTTCACCGAAGCTCTGTTATCTGGGCGATGGAGAAGACTACAAGGATATCTTTGACTTTGTAGATTTCGGCCAGGAGGCGAACTTCTTCCTTCTGGCTGTTGGGTCGAGGAGAGAACCCACCAAGACGGAGATTGCTCGGATGCTGGTGAAGGAACCTGCTCGCATTTCGGCGGCATTCCAAAGCTCCGACAAATATCTCATGCTTTTGAGAACCTTGGCGGAGCACCTCTCAGTGCTTAAAAAGGACAAGGAGCTTTTCAGCGACATGAAGAGGGCAAGATTTCTTTTGGCCAGTCGAGATATTCCACCTAGAGCACCAGGTCAAGATGGCAAAGTAAAGTCCTCCGAGAAAGAGTTTGCAGACCTGGAGGATGACCTCGATATTAGAGAGTGGAGTCTTTCGGCTGCGAAAGAAATTGTCATCGTGGATGATTTCCAGAGCTTCAATCTCTTCAAAGAACATATCCTTGCTGCACCGCAAGAGGAAGTACTGGAAAACTTTTACGTCGCCCTCGGCGCCCTGCCATTGAGCAGTTTGGTTGAGGAGCAGGCGCGATTTGGAGGTGTGGCAGTTGATCAGACATCGGGCGTCAAACTACACAAAGTGATCCTGGAACGTGCACGTCTTTTCTTACATGATCAACCTGCCGACTCGATCCAGCATGGAACCCGGTGGCTCGAGCACAGTTTCAGCGTGCAAGTGGTCAATTCCATCAACCTCACACGATCTCTCAAGGGCCGCCGAGTGTCTCACACACAGAAGCGAAACGCCATCGTCGCCCGCCTGTCCAGCAATTGGGGTCTGTGTATCTGTCCAGGCAAATATGATCTGTATGAGATCAGCCAGTCTCTGGTTCATCTCATTCTGAAGCGTCCTAAACTCCATTCAACTCTGACACTGGAGATGCTGTTGAAAACGGATCTCTTGGAGCTCCGCGCCCGAGGCTACAATGTGGAACGTATCCTCAAACAAAAAGCTCAAGAGGCTCGAATGGCCGAGGATAAGCGACAGAAGCAGTTGGAGGAGGAAAGACGCGAACTCCAGGAAAAGGAGGCTGCATGGGCGGAAACCCAAGCCCAGCAAGCCAAAGAAGCGAGGCCTGAGACAAGATCCGAGTCGAAATCGCAGTCACTCATGCCTGGTGTCTTCCCCGAGTCACCCAATGGCAAAAGTTCCGTGGATGAGACTCACGTCGCACCATCCGAACCGATCATGCCAGAAAGGGCTTCCCGTGGCTTGTTTGCCAACTTAAGTAAACGGTTTGGACTGGATGGGAAACAATCGAACTCCTCCCCTGCGGGTGAGCAGTCCCGTTCTCTCCTTCCCGAGACTTCCACCGCGCCTCCTCCACCTCCTTATTCTACAAATGATCCACAAAAGCCTCGCCCGGAGCAGACTGTCAATGCCAACTCCCCGCATCGATTACACCAGGAGCTCCTCTCTGCGGTGCAAGCTTGTCGCGCCCATGGATCATCGGACGTTTACAGCCGGCCCGAGACCAACCAAATCCAAGAAAGCAAGTCCTACTGTGACGAGCGACCAAGTCATGACCTGGAGTTTGCTGCAACTCTTCCCAGTGGTGTCAACGTATTGTTCGTCAAATCCATTCCCGATCGATCGTCCTTCCTGGCCAACAACCGGGCTGGCTTCAATCTTTTTGCGTCGATTATCCTAGACTGCGGTTCCATATTTTCGATGCGCGCAGACAGCCTGAGCATTTTCTACGACCCGGGGGGCAAGACCATTGCCTTCAACCGAGCGGGCAGCATCTTCTGCAACTACTTCTACTTCCAGCAGCTTCACGAGCGGAGTGCAAGCCCCGACCGCACCGACGCCATTGTCTACTGGTGGGTGATTCTGTGCCATGAACTAGCGCACAACCTTGTTGCCGACCACAGCTCAGCGCACAGCTACTACACCGAAAGCTTCGTGGCCCAGTATTTCCCTAAGGTTGCCGCCAAACTCGCCACTCTGCAGCTGCAGCCCGCCTCTGCACCTCCCGTTGCGTGATCTACGTCCGTCTGTGATGATATTTTTGCTTCCTTGACCATATTGGCCATGTACAATACCCGAGCCTTGCACAGTAGATAGAAATGCAGTCTAGCATATCTAGAACAATAGAAACAGGCGTCGCCACCCGAAGTGGCTCCATCCGATTTCCGGCTGTACCCGCTTTTTTCCCTTGCACTCCATCCAACCTTAATTTTTTCATTCCCCTCGCCTGCGCGATACAATGCAGTCTCGACTCTGGATACTCCTCTGACCAGTGATATACGATGCGTCACTAAGTCTCTCCGTCCGTCTTACTCCGCGGGAACGGAAACGTGGAAGTTACGTCGTTATCGATCGCCGCTCCCAAGACACATGGGATGAGCTCGGGGATCTCGCGAGCCTAAAAAAGAAAAAAATTCCCCGAATCTTGCGACGCGTGATCGGCTGCATTGCGCATTTTCTACCTTCGAAACAGTCAGGATTCTTTCTGGCGACTCAATTTCATGATGGCGCCGCTATTAGGTAGCTGGGATGGATCGAAGCCCTCACAGTCGTTGATGGTAGGATCTAATGTCCTGAAGAGCATCCTCTACGTTGACGCATACGACTCATTCTCCTACAATGTCGTCGCAATGTTGGAGGAGACACTCGGTGTCAAAGTCACAGTGATGACCATCGACTCTGAGTGGCCCGATGGCAACATGCACGAATTCCTGCGCCACTACGAAGCGGTTGTCCTAGGACCTGGTCCGGGAAATCCCAACTTGCCTAAAGATGTCGGCATCATGCGCGATATTTGGAGTCTCCAAGATACGGAACTGCTCCCGGTCTTCGGAATCTGTCTGGGATTCCAAAGCTTGTGCTTGCATAACGGCATTCCCATTGATCGCCTCCCCTACCCACTCCATGGCCAGGTGCGACACATATCGACTAGCTCGAAGGATATATTTGAGGGTCTTCCTGCTGTTGAGGTGACACTTTATCACTCGCTCTATGCCAAGTTGGATACTTTGAGTCATTCTCAGCGTTTATCGTCGGAGAGCCTGGAATTTTTGGCGTGGTTATCTCTTGAAAACTCTGGCTCGGATAATGAAATCCCGATGGCGGTTCGTCACCGCCAAAAACCATTTTGGGGGGTGCAGTTTCACCCTGAATCGTGCAAGTCGGAGAAGGATGCCTGCAAGGCGCTGCTTCACAATTGGTGGCGGATGGTTCTTACCTTCAACAAGGTTGTCGGCCGTGGCGGATACGGCACTCTTTCTGATGCCATCATCAGCCCTCATCATGATATGAGCACTTTTCCGGATGTTGCCTACGAGATGCTGGGATGGAGCTCAGCGACTTCGGCTGTTTCGGCGTACTGTTCTCTGGAGCGAAGCTGTCTGACTCCGGAAGATGTCAGTGAGGTTTTTAACAAACCCGGGGCGCCGACGGTGCTGTTTCAGTCTAATGGGCGTTATAGCATTATATCGGTTCCCAGTCCCGGCTCCTGGAGGCTTGAATACAGCGTTGAAACTCAGCAGCTGAGTATGTCTCAGCTACATGATAAGCATAAAGTGGTCGAGAAGTCTCTCACGGTGCCTCAGGTCTGGGATGCTCTGCGATACTTGATGGACATGAAAAAGGTCAACTCTGGAAGTCCCGAGTCTCCGTTCTGGGGTGGTTTCCTCGGATACTTCTCCTATGAATTAGGCCTTGCCTGTCTTCCTCATCCCAAGGGGTCAGACCAGGTCTCTGCTTCATGTGAATATTCCACTGGCAGCTCATCGACCCGTTCTTTGAAAGACCCTCCAGATGTCAGCTTGTTATGGTGTGACAGGAGCATCGTTATCGACAATCATACCGGCAACATTTCCATTCAGTCCACCCGCGAGTCTGATGAGGGCTGGCTTAATGAGGCATTGAAGCTTCTTCAATCTCATTCGAGCGGTTCTGGGGCTAGCCAAGAAGCCGATAGTCGGTTCCTGGATTCTATCCTCCGCGAAGGAAAAATTGTATTCCCAGAGGAGGCCAACTATAAACGACAAATTAACTCCTGCAAGGCAGAACTGGAAGCCGGAGAATCATATGAGCTGTGCCTCACCTCCGAGACATCCATCACCCTGCCGACACCCTCAACGCAAGAAGGCCGTATTACATTCCCTTGGAAACTATACAAGCGGCTGAGAAAATACAACCCTGCCGCATTCAGTGCCTTCGCAGACTTGGGAGATGCAAAAGTTGTCAGCAGCAGCCCCGAGTGCTTCCTCAATTGGGATCGAGAGTCTACTTTGGAGATGAAACCGATGAAAGGCACGGTCCGCAAGACACCCGAAATGACGATGGAGAAGGCTCGAGAGATTCTGGGCTCGACGAAGGAAATGGCCGAGAACCTGATGATCGCAGACCTCATTCGGCACGATCTGTACGGCATCTGTGGATCTGGCGGCGTGCATGTCGAGAAGCTGCTTGAGGTTGAAGATCACGGCCGAGTGTACCAGATGATCACCCATGTCAAGGGTATTGTCAATCCTGATCACCCTGGATTCGCGGTCCGACATATGCCCCAGTTGAAGTCCTCCAATATGGCTGTTCACGGCCTCACGGCTCTTCAGCAGTGCTTGCCCCCCGGGTCCATGACTGGCGCACCCAAGGAACGATCATGTATGCATCTCCGAAATATTGAGGACAGGAGGCGTAGCATCTACTCCGGAGTGATGGGCTACTTGGATCTGGGTGGCGGTGGCAGCTTCTCGGTTCTTATTCGCACGGCCTTCACTCGCTTTACCGACCCTCAAGGTCCACAGCAGACCTGGAGGATTGGTGCTGGCGGCGCAGTCACCACTCTCAGCACAGCCGAGGGTGAATGGCAGGAGATGTTGACGAAGCTGCGTACCGTCTGCAATGTCTTCGCTCCATCCGAGGGTGAAGGGTGCAGTCGGTAACCCGATACTCATTTCTTATTATTTACGCAAAATCCTCACTGCAAAACAGCTCATTGTATCTTCAACATCGGGACAATGAGGTGGAAGTGAAGAGTTTCATTCAACATTCAGCGTTGGAGTTGGGGGATTTTTGTACTGTACTTTGAAGCCATACATAGATAGATGCAAACAACCAAAACATCACTTTTCTCCGCCGCGGCCTTAACCTTTTCCTCGAATCTTCCCAAATCCACTCCTCCCTGCTCGCAGAATCCAGATTAATCCTACTCCAGCTGGTCTGAATAGGGTTCCGTCTGAATCCCGGTATGGCCAGCCAAGATGCGATGGAGGAGATCCTCTGGCGGTCTCCCCCGCATGTACAGATGATGGGAGGTTTCCTGCACTCCAACAACAGTGAGTCCATTGCCATTGACTCGCGATTCCCAGACTAACGAGCTTGTCAGTTCTCTTTTATTTCGCCGAATCCCCTTTCTTTGACCCCACCTCGAACAATGCCTCGCTAGCCATCCAAGCCAACTACAACGAGGCCTTCCGCCACTTTGTCGAGACGCGCGAAGCTTTCGAAGCCCGCCTGAAGACCATGCAGGGCCTGGAATTCATTGTCGCCTACGACCCCTTACAAGCTGCCGCACAGTCTGACACCCGCTTCGCGCACGAGCCGTCCAACATCTGGGTGATTCGGAAACAGAACCGACGGAAGCGCAACGGGATGGAAGACGAAGTGAGCGTAATCTCGACCTACTTCGTCGTCGGCGACTGCATCTACATGGCACCGTCGGTCGCCAGCGTCGTGGGAAACCGAATTGTAAGCTTCCTTCTTATCGCCGGTATTTCGCAGAGCGCTAATTATCTCTCTTACGCAGCTATCGGCCGTTACATCCCTGTCCCGACTGATGAAAACCGCATCGACTCTGCCCTCCTTTACACCGTCTTACGGACACACATACATGCCACCGATGGCCCGCGCAACAGAGTCCGGCCCACAGGCCCAACAAAGCAAAGAAAACACCCCCATGCCCGACGTTCCACCCTCCGCCACCGTCGATACACAAACATCCAACAAAACGGGTCTAGGCATCTCCAGCACCAACACAAGCACCAGCTTCCAGGATACCCGAAGCCTAGGCGAAGCATTCAACCTGTTTACGCAGTACGGGGACGAATTCATGGACGAGAATCCACTTGTGGGCGAGCCAGGCTCATTCATCATGTCTCGCGCTGGCGAGACTGATCGTGTGACCGGTTCAGCTCAGCCTGCATCCAGAGCGGGGTTAGGTGCCACGGCTAATACACCGGGACCGGGTGGGCGTGCGTCTACGCCGCAGGTTAGGGTGGACACGCCTGGAAAAGCGTCGGACAAGAGCAATACGCCGCCGAGCTCGGGTGAGAATAAGGGGAAGCGGAAGAAGAGTCGAATTGCGAGCTGAGCTGAAGATTCGCAACTATGATACCCCCCCCCTCTCTGAGATAGTCATTGGGCTTTTTTTTGGTGTGCTTTATACGGGAGTTTCTGGAGTCTACAGCATGGATTGCATATTGGGTGTGGATAGATCATTTTGATCGGAGAGTCTCGACGTCGAAGGCAAGGGCTATGCAGACCGAGTATTGCAGTTTGCTAAATGCATCAATACCCGCAGTGAGAAAGAAGTCAATTCCCAAGGAAGACCTTGCTTAACCGTAGCCAACCAGATGCTCGAAGCGGCAGGCGTGACTCAATCCATCTTTATCTCTTATCGCAGTGGAGACCGTCCGCGGTGACGACTCTTGTCTTCGCCACTTATAGATCTCTTCTTTCCTCTACCTGGAGTAATCTCTCTATAAACTCGACATACTTGAGACGAAACTACCTTTCATCCAAGCTACACCATGACTCAGGACAAGCCCGCCGTCGTCTGTGTCTTGTGAGTTATCCCTCCCCTCTACCGCGATCTGCACAGCTCCAACCCGGCCTTCCTACCCCTCCATATCATACCTTCCACCTCGAAACCCCCAAGGTGTACATGTATCAAAGCTAACCAACCCCAATTGGGGCTCCAGCTGCGGCTCAACAGCAGGTAAAGACCCAGTCCACCTCGAGGCAGCCCGAACCCTAGCCTATGAATTCCACAAAAACAATGTCCAACTAGTCTACGGTGGCGGCACGACCGGCCTAATGGGCGAAATCGCCAAGACCCTCGTCTCCCTCTCTGGCCCACAAGCCGTGCACGGCATCATCCCGAAAGCCCTGGTCAAAGTCTCCACCAAGCCTGCCGAGAATCCCAGCAACGGGGCGTCCGGCGAAGGCAAGGCCGCCGAACGAGTCGTCTCCGAGACCAGTGAATCAGACGGCATCCCGGAATCAGAGTATGGGATGACGACAATCGTACCAGACATGCATACGCGCAAGCGAATGATGGCGACGAAGGTAGTTGAAGGCGGACCCGGGTCAGGCTTTGTGTCCCTGGCTGGCGGGTTCGGAACGATCGAGGAGGTCATGGAAATGACGACGTGGAACCAGCTGGGGATCCATCGGGTCGGGGTTGTGTTGTTGAATGTGAATGGGTATTGGAATGGGTTACTGTCGTGGGTGCGCAATGCTGTGTCGGAGGGATTCATCACTCGGGAGAATGGGGCTATTCTGGCGGAGGCGCGAGATGCTACGGAGGTTTGGCCCAAGCTTTTGGCTTATCAGTGTAGTTCCGATCGGATGCAGTTGAACTGGGGGGAGGAGTGAGGTTTTTATATCCAAGTCTGGAGTTTGGTTTGAGGTGACATATAGATCCGGAGTGTACGGATATAAATCAGCTAGTTTAGACAGCAGTGCACAGCATCAATAATTCATGTCTATGCTCATTAAAACTTCAGGGAAATAATTATGAATCCACTTCCATGTTCTCATCCTCAACTGTACCAGACTGCTCGGAGCGCTCCAGCGCCTCCAACAGCGGCACCGTCTCCTGGCCTTCATACAGCTTGAAGCTCTCAAAACGGCCCTTAGTCCCCTCACCAGCCAAACCAACAACACCGACTGAGGTATTATCCACCGTAAGCTCCTTATCCTGGCTCAGACTCTCCTTGAGCGCGCGCAGGCCGTGATTGATCAGCTCGTCACGACTGCAGTCGTGGAACTTATCCAGATTACGCTCGAGGTACGTACGAGCCATCTGCGAGCGAGCACCGATGGCACAAGCGACCATCTCATGGGTCAGACCAGAAGGCTGGAACTCGAACAAGTGAGGCCCGGCCTCGTCGACGCCGGCTACCAACAGGCCAACACCGTAGGGCCGTTTCCCGTATTGCTGGGTGTTGGTCTGGGCGCGGTCAGCGATCTGTGTGACGATGCGGTCGAGCGGGATTGGTCGGCCGTAGGTCATCTTGGAGCCGAGAGATTGCTGCTTCATGAAGTTGGAGAGGACGCGGGCGTCGGAGGCCAGGCCTGCGATGGCGATGGCCATGTGCGAGTCGATCTCGATGATCTTCTTCTGGTAGGAGGAGAGCTCTTCAGCGTTGCGCTGTATTTGGGATGCGCTTTTAGCTCAATGTTCTGAATTGTTGTCCTGGGGTAGAGCGAACCTTCAGGCCGACAAGGACGGCATGTGTCTTGTTAACCAATCCCACGACGACGGATCCTTGCTTCACAGCCTCCTGTGCATATTCAACCTGGAATATCCGGCCTTGCGGGGAGCTAATGGTCCTCGAGTTAGGATCTGGCTGTTCCTGGCGGAGACGGGGGAGATCTTACAAGGTGACGGCATCGTTGTCGTAGTTGTTCCTGAACATGACGGAGGTGGAGACGAATGAGACCGGGGAATATAGAAGGGAAGAGGGGCTCGGTCTGGCAAAGAAATGAAAAAGCAGACAATCAAGATGGGAGCCCGGAGCAGAGATGGGGAAGCTGGACCAGGCAGGTGAAGGTGACGCGGTGTGAAGCATGAGCTCTTGCAGCCTGAGGCAGCCACACCCAGTGACCGTCAGGCGCCAACGTCACTCATTCCTCGCAACACCTCCGAGCTCCCTCCCCTCGATCCCTCTGGGGCTGTCATCCCTGTGCTACAACCGAGTCTTTCGTCAGAATACTGTATCGCTACCTATCCAACGCCCCCTTTATCGTCCCGCAGCTTCGGCGACCCCGCAACCATGGCGGCTGGACTCAAGACCATCATCGCGCTTTCGTTTGTACGTCCCCATGCCGCCTAGCTAATGCCACTGGACGGGAACACAAATATTGATCTATTTCAGGTGCTCGCAATCGGATTCCTTCTCGTTATTCTCTCCTCCGCGCTCTGGCACAAGTACTGGCCTCTGCTGGTTGTCGCCATCTATGTCATTGCGCCGCTCCCCAATTGGATCTGTGGACGAATTGCAAACCCAGATGATTTCATGGACAGCTCGAGTAACTCGGCGATGGACTTCGGACGGTTCATGACGGGTTTCCTTGTCCTCACTGGAATTGGTGAGTTCTCGTCTCATTGCGGTTCCTTCCGCCGCACGTATCTCCCCGCACGTATCTCTCGCAGCGGGTTCTGGGCTCTGTACGAAAGGACATTGGTCTTTCCGGGTGGCTTTAATTGTTCTTTGGCTGTTTCACCGTTGATACGAGTCTACATTTGCTGACAGCCCCTCCCTCTAGCACTCCCCGCCATCCTGGCCCACAGCGGAGAAATCGGTCTCCCGGCCATGATCATGTCGATTTGTGGTGGTCTCTTGATCTACGGAACAATTATTAGCTTCTCCATGTTTTTCCAGGAGCAAGAGGAGTTCTGATCGCGAGTGTACGGCCGGGTGCTGGTTCCCAGGCTTTTTAGTCTATTTTCGGTGGTTCTTAGGCATCTGACTTGCTTTTATCATGACATCTGCTTTGCAACTAGCTTGGTTTTCTTGTATGCACAATATGCTTCGGATGAGTGGCTGGGAAAGGGTCCCAGCGTTCATTACGCTCAATGCTTTCGCATTTCATTGGCTATGATACTCCGGGTGTACGTTTAACACAGTGTATATATAGATATTCCTGGTTTATTTGGACTCTTCGCATACCATCAACGTTAACACTCGACTGTCTTTCTAGTCGCAATGTCTAGTAGATCTAATTCACGTGACCGCGCGCGATCTAGCGCGTCCCGCGGCGGGTGTCAATAGACGTAATTGTGGACCGCCCACTTCGACATCAGAACAGCAAAATGAACCTGTGAAACGGCTCTTTTGTTGAACTGTTGAACATGAATATTTGGTCAGGGTCCATTGCCCTGGATTCAGACCGCCAGCTGGAAGGTAACTCTACCGACGCGCCTTGATATCTGGCGCTCCTCGCTGACTTTACCAGGGATCCGTTTGGTCGATCCGACCTCCCACTGGCAATGCGATATATCCAAAGACTCAAAACTCCACCTGCGCAGCTTCGTGAATCCGTCGCTCATTCCACTACACGCACGAGCTGGCCCCAGCCTCGAATTACACACAATTCACGAAGGCACGTCACAATGGCTTCAGAACAAGCTCACTGGCGCTATCTGGTTGAGCGAGGACGAATTAGACCTCCACCAGTCACTTCAATGCCCGGCCGGTCTTCTGATTAGTGTAGATGGCACTAGTGTCAAGAAGACCAGTGTCGTCACGTCGGATCTTCTGATCTATGGCGTATTATCCAGAGCGACATCGTGTGCACGCCCGCCCACACCACCACATTCGTCGCCATCTGAGATCAATGGCCAAACCATTACCCCACCAAACAAACCGTACGAACTCAGGATTTATGCGGCGCCTCTGTCAACTTCGCTCCTCACCCAAGCACAAGCCTTTCCCTCACCACCACAAATCTCCGATGGCGAGCAAGTTTCCACCCAGGCCGAGTTCCTTCCAGATATCAGCTCACCCAGTCCAAAGCGGAAAAGAGTCGCAACTCTCTTTGAGTCTGCAGCACAACACCACCGGCGCGTACGGCAGCGAGGCGGGGAGGCCGTCTCTCAATTAATGGCCACATCGCGACCATTGTCCTCGTCACAAAACCTCCAACCTCTCCGCGTGAAGCGCGAACCGGAAGACGAGCAACCGACACTTCCATCACTTGACCGAATAGCTGCACGCAGGTCACGCTCTGTATCCATCGGCGCCAACTTGCACCGTCCGGGTAGCAGGCTCGGGGCGCGTGCGACTCCAATTATAAATGCCGATCCACAAAAGCGAGTACCGACACCAAACCCATTCCTTGATTCCAACTCCGCCCGCGGCCTGCAGCAGACGCAACCACCATCAGATCTCTCAAGCTCGATCGAAGAAACTCCCGCGATGCCCAGCTCCCCTCCCAAAAGTATGGAAGCCGTCATTTCAGAGAATAAGAACCTCATCACGAGGACTATCCTCACTGCTATGCGACTTTATGGCTTCCACCGCTCGAATACTCGAACTTCGACCAAACCCGCCTCTGGAGACGACTCTGAAGCGTTGAATGCCACTCCTGCCCCAGAGACACACCGCGCGGAGATGCCAGCACCAGGGGCTTCCGCAGACGACGACGAGTTCAAGTCTATGTACCACGCAACGTACAAGGCAGCAGCATTCGCCCTGCGCAAGTATCTGAAAGGCTCTGCGGTGGGACCGCCTCTCTTGCTGGAGAAGAACAAAGCTATGATCTGCATTGACGAGCTACTGCGACTTTTCTGCGAGGGCCATTGAACGGCGATATACGTGGATTTTGAAAACACCATAGTATGACTTTACGGACTAATGCTGCATCTATTTCGGACTGGGCGTTTCACGGGATTACATGGCCTAGTTTTGTTTCCCATTTCTCAACACTCGTCTCCACTGTTCGAGTAGCGTTTATATCATTGCGTTGATAGTATTACTTGCATTGTACCTGATAGGAAACAATCTACGAACCACGCTCGACTTCAAAGAAACAAGAATCAATTCCAATTCATCGACGCTAAGTCCCAGCTCTTAAGCCAGAGATGCGAATGCCCAAGCCAAATCATATCAGCGCATAAAATACAAAGCCAAGCCACCGCCAGATCAACCTCGTCTAGGGTATCAACCTTCATCACAGCGCAAGATTGTAGGTATAGTCATCCTCGATGTTCTGCGAAACCCAGAGGACCACCGAACTCATCATAACCAGACCATTAGCAACCACATTCGCAATACCGAAGTAAAGTGTCTGAATTGGGTAATCCTTCATAAGGTACTTGAGCACCATAACAGTCTGCAATTGAAACATTAGCCACTCCATCCTCAATCTCCACATGAAATGAAGGGAACAAATACGTACCACACTCCCAGCAAGCCCGCCAGCCAACAGCGCAAAGCCAAGGAAAAGGACAAAGCGCGCCTTCCACGCAACTCCACTCCCGGAATAACTAAAGCTATCGGCCTGAAGCCTCGACTTCTCGATCGAGTTGATCACCAGCATGCCCAGCGCGGAGCAGATACCGGGGATCCAGTCGACGAACTTGATATGCACGTCTGAGCCGTTGCGGGGGCTGTGGGAGAAGGCGGCCACGTCGACGAGGAAGAAGAAGCCTGCGGCGAACTGTCATCCAGAGTTAGCTTGAGCTTTGAATTACATGGTTGGCAATGGTGAAGGGGGGGTGTGCAATTGGACGGTGTCTGGGATAGCTGCATGCGACTCCCGACTCGGGAGGTTGGGAGTGGTCGGGGTCGGGGGCCTCACCAGTGCGCCGGAGGTGTAGACGCCGGCATTACGGACAGCGGCGTTGTTGAGCCATTCTGGCTTGGAGAAGCGAAAGAGGCGGTTGCTTGAGACGTCCATGGTGTTTGTGTATTCAATGTTGCAATGGAGTTGGGCTGAGTCGGCTGATGACGATGGTTTGCTGGTCGGGGAAACGTCGGGCCGGTGGAGTATGCAGCTTCGGGAGGCACCGTCATGCATACATAGCTCGGGTACAATACGTCTACGGCCTGAT
Source organism: Penicillium sp. S103-07 (assembly GCA_037042055.1). Taxonomy (NCBI): domain Eukaryota; kingdom Fungi; phylum Ascomycota; class Eurotiomycetes; order Eurotiales; family Aspergillaceae; genus Penicillium; species Penicillium sp. S103-07. Next base: position 159,509 of record JAXQJQ010000049.1, read on the forward strand.
TGGGATTTGGTTTACTTTCCATGGTTACGGCATATTTGGAATATGTCTGCCTTTTCTTTCGTTGGGTTTGAGAGTTGAAGTCGTCGTCAGCTACGCTGTCATGGATCTTTTTTTTAGGCAGCGGAATATATTTGCAAGGCTCTACGCGTGGACGGATGCTAGGTACCTAGGTAGCCCGTTTTCTTGGAGCATTTGCATTAAGTAAATGTACGGTAGGACCACAGTCCTGGGGTATATACATGTCAAATTCAAACCACTTTTCTTCTGCCTAGCAGGCTTGCGTAATGAGTCGTGGTATGGGACCATGGCGACGGAATAGGTCCGCCTGTTCCAGTGCATCCTGAGATTATCGACACTCTAAGGTTTTCCATGGACCGGCTCGAGGTGTGGAAGCGTGTCCGATGGTCAACCTGCAAGTGACCTATGTCAACCGGGTGTTGTTCGCATTGATGGAGGTGACTCGGCGCCAATATTCCAGCAAAGGCCAACCCAGGCGCATCATCTCCGCACTCGCCGGTATGTAGCAGTTTCGGAGGTATGTCGTAAAACATCAATTTGCCCTCGAAGGAACAATTCACGCGGAGGCGACGGGAGTCTCCCGCAGCTTGTCCATGATAGAATCCACGGCCTCCATGTCGCCTGAATCGACCTTCTCAGTAGGATATCCATCCGGGAGGACCTTGACCAATTCGTTCATGGCGGGCTGGTAGTTGCGCACGGCAGAGGAGAGCGCATAGATAGACTTCTTGCGCGCGGCGGGATTCGGGTCAGTGGTGGCCATATTGACAAGGGCAGGAATAGCGTTCAAGACGACAAGCTGTGCAAAATTGTTAGCCTCAACCCGCCAATTTCAGATTCTGCGGAGGTTCCGGGAGTACATACCTTATCTTGCGCCTTCTCATTGTTCTGCACGGCAGTGCCGATGCACCAAGCCGCATAACGGCGCATCTCAGCCTCCTCGTGCTGCAGTAACTTGACCAATGGGGTCCATAGGCCCAGCGGCTCGAGGTTGTTGGCGTTGTCAATGCCCTCGATGAGTTGCTCGAAGTTGTCGAAGGCGATCAACTTGTTCTCGAGGTCGGATTCGTCAGAATGCAGCACCTCCATGGCAGCCTTCATCAGGTCAGCCTCGCTGGGGCCACCGAACAGAGCATTGATCATATCCGGGGTCAGATTGCGGCCGGCTTCGTCGGTGGGAGGAGGGCCAGTGGTGGTGCCATCCTCGTTCTGCTGCTGGGAGTTCTGGACACTCCACTTAAGGAGCTTGTTCATTTGAGGGTCCATGTTGAGTAGATCGGTAAGGTGTAAGTAGAGTAACGGGGTCCGAACACAGCAGCGATACGTAAATATGAGGGACCGTGAAATTATATATGCTGACATAATCGTACCATCGAGATGCTTCGTGCGACACCCAGCGGTTTCTAGCACGTGACTTGCCACACCGTCTGTTTCTGGGTCGGCATTGCCACCTTGGAAATGGCGGTAGACTGGATTGCGTGTACCGTGCACCGTAATGACTTGTTGAGCACATTGAGCACATTGAGAACGACGGTGCTCTGTACAGTGTATACTGCAGCACCATGCTAGCTATGTATGTCTTAAGGATGGTCTGTGCCGTGATGTATTCCAGGGTTCTAGGTATTCCCCAAGTACCTCTGATGACCCTTCGTGCCCCATAGCGGCTGAGAAGGAGGGGTTCTATACTTAGAAGTGACCTCCCTGCTCTCCTCTAACGGGTGCTGTCTCCCCCGCCACATGCGTCAAACTTGAGAATGTCGAATGGGCTGCACCACTCTGGACATTAGATATTATTTTAGGCATCCTAGGTATTTATAGGCGCCAAGGTAATTGTAGTGCTCTGAGGCCGCGTACTTGGGCTAGCACTATGGGCTGCACCGAGCCCCGTCTCCGGGATCCGGGGCGAAAAGAACCCTGTGCCTTACGAGGATGCGCAATTGCATTGTAATGGACACGAAGGCGGGTTGTTTCTGCCTTGGAATGAAGTTATAAGTAAAAGAGGCGGTCGATCGGGGGTGGCTAGTCGAGACCAGGCGCACACACCAGGTCCACGTCCCAACCATCACAAACCCTCCCCTCCTCTCCACTTCTCCCTTCCTTCTCTTCCTTCCCTTCCCCTAACTCTTTCCCCATCCCTATAACCTTTCCATCTTCTCTTTTCCCTTCAGTCTAGCCCTCATTCACCATGGAAGGTATGTTTTCTATCCTCATTGTGGCCACCTCACCCACTTGGAGATGACCCCCTCCCCCCTCTTCCAGAGCTGGGGGCCATCTACCCAAGCTGACCGGCGGTCGCTCAACCCCCGAATATCCCGGACTCGTGGCTAACTCATTATTTCTCCTACAGAGGAAGTTGCTGCTCTCGTTATCGACAATGGGTACGTGATGCATTGCGGTTTACGTGGGAGCTCAGCCTGGTTGTGTTTGGGTACTTGTCATTTCGGTCGCGGTCCATCTGTCATCTCCCCCCCCCCCCCCCCCCTTTTCCGCCGCCACCGCAAATTGAGACCCCAATCGCTTTCCAGGCCCCTCCCAGCGTCGACGCCGAGCAGACAAGATTTTATCTATGATCGAGGGATCCATTTACTGATGAATTGTCTGTAGTTCGGGTATGTGCAAGGCCGGTTTCGCCGGTGACGACGCACCTCGAGCTGTCTTCCGTAAGTGCGACCCCACAGATCCCGACACCCCTCCTCCTTGCACGGCGTCCCGCCCTTGCGTCGGCGGTCACCACCTCGTGCTTTGTGGCCCTATCTTGAGGCTCTGCTTTTCACTCTGGTATCGAAAATGTCAAAATTTACTGACCCCACTTGATTAGCCTCCATTGTCGGTCGCCCCCGTCACCATGGGTAAATACGACCTCCCCTTTTGTTTTCCATTGCGAATGGATTGCAGTTTGATAGAACTCGAAAAAAACTAACATGCGCCCAGTATCATGATTGGTATGGGTCAGAAGGACTCCTACGTCGGTGATGAGGCTCAGTCCAAGCGTGGTATCCTGACTCTGCGCTACCCCATCGAGCACGGTGTTGTCACCAACTGGGACGACATGGAGAAGATCTGGCACCACACCTTCTACAACGAGCTCCGCGTGGCCCCCGAGGAGCACCCCATCCTCTTGACTGAGGCTCCCATTAACCCCAAGTCCAACCGTGAGAAGATGACCCAGATCGTTTTCGAGACCTTCAACGCCCCCGCCTTCTACGTCTCCATCCAGGCCGTTCTGTCCCTGTACGCCTCCGGTCGTACCACCGGTATCGTTCTCGACTCCGGTGACGGTGTTACCCACGTTGTCCCCATCTACGAGGGTTTCTCGCTGCCCCACGCTATCTCGCGTATCGACATGGCTGGTCGTGATCTGACCGACTACCTGATGAAGATTCTGGCTGAGCGTGGCTACACCTTCTCCACCACTGCCGAGCGTGAAATCGTCCGTGACATCAAGGAGAAGCTTTGCTACGTCGCTCTCGACTTCGAGCAGGAGATCCAGACCGCCTCCCAGAGCTCCAGCCTCGAGAAGTCCTACGAGCTTCCCGACGGTCAGGTCATCACTATTGGCAACGAGCGCTTCCGTGCTCCTGAGGCTCTGTTCCAGCCTAACGTCCTGGGTCTTGAGTCCGGTGGTATCCACGTCACTACCTTCAACTCCATCATGAAGTGTGATGTTGATGTCCGTAAGGATCTGTATGGCAACATTGTCATGGTATGTCTAGACTCCCTATATGATATGAACCGCCCAATGCTAACTGTTCCAGTCTGGTGGTACCACCATGTACCCCGGTATCTCCGACCGTATGCAGAAGGAGATCACTGCCCTGGCTCCCTCGTCCATGAAGGTTAAGATTATTGCTCCCCCCGAGCGCAAGTACTCCGTGTGGATCGGTGGTTCCATTCTCGCCTCCCTGTCCACCTTCCAGCAGATGTGGATCTCCAAGCAGGAGTACGACGAGAGCGGTCCCTCCATTGTCCACCGCAAGTGCTTCTAAGCGTCTACGCGTGGTTGATCGTCTTCGCTCGTACTTTACTGGTGTATCAAAAGGCAGGATGGAGGCACTGGTGGATCACAAGCGTTGTTGGACTCGCATTATCCAGCGAATAGCCTGAAAATGGAAATTCTCGATTTTAGTGGAATAGAGTCGGTCTTTGTTTTATTTTCTCGTCTTTTTGTTTCTTTGCGAGTCCGCCTCTTTAACGCCCCTCTTTGAATCCCCTTCCCCCCGCCGACCTTCACGCCGAGGCGACACGGTGTAGGTGAGGATGTGTACATGGAGTTGGCACAGGTTCGCGTTCCTTTTCTGTTCTAGCCTTACTATCTTCGAAATTGTTGAGCCGTACTTTCCTCCTGTGATTTTTAGAGTAGAACCAATATCTAGGTGCCCAGAGTAGCTGCGGGTGAAGCTAAGACTTGACGTCTTGATAAGGTACTTATAGGTGGAAGGAGTAAACTCCTGCCACTCGACGAATAAGATTCTCAATATTATGCACAAGGTGTTCGTCTGATATAAATGAAGAGGAACCCGTGGGGCAAGAACCGGTATCAGATATTATGCCGTGGATTATTCTTGGAAGATAGCTGGCGCACTAGCTAAGTATACATACAAGGAAAAAGTCTAGTAAAATCTTCATTGCTCAAAGTGCAGGAGTATATATCATTTATCCATCATACAGGATCAGCATCAGTCATTCCGGGACTCGCAGTCCCAATTTTGTTTGAAACGTAAAAACAAGAAGAAAAAAGGGTTGGTGAACAATCAACAAGAACGACAGCGGCAAGAACATCAACGTATAAACAAGAATGCCATCTAAGCCCACGACTCGAGACCAGAGAGGACACATCCCTCGTCATTGCCACGAGCCTGCAGTTCACCAATACGGAAGACAGCCTCACCAGCAGCCTCAAAGCTCTGGCGGACAGCAGCCTCGGAGGCAGGATCAACAGCGATGATCATACCGACACCGCAGTTGAAGGCACGGGCCATTTCAGCGGCGGAGACGTTACCGGCGCGCTGGAGCCACTGGAAGACCGGGGGCTGAGCCCAAGTGCGCACGTCGATGTGGGCGGACAGAGTCTTGGGCAGCATGCGGGGGACGTTCTCGACGAGACCACCACCGGTGATGTGGGCAAGACCCTTAATGGCAGCGGGGTGGGCGTTGAGAGCGCTGAGGATGGGCTTGACGTAGATGCGGGTCGGGGTGAGGAGGGCACGGCCGAGAGAGACGTCCTGGGGCAGGCCGGGAACAGTGAAGGGGGCCGGGTCAGTGTAGCGGAGGCCAGCACGCTCGACGATCTTGCGGACGAGCGAGTAGCCGTTTGAGTGCGGACCGGAGGAGCCCAGAGCGAGGAGGACATCACCGGCGCGCATGGAGTCGGTGTAGGGCAGGATCTGGCGGGCGTTGTCGCCGGTGGTGTTGATGGCACCGACGGCGGCACCAACGGCGTCGTAGGTCTCGTCAACGAAGAGGCCGGGCATCTCGGCGGTCTCGCCGCCGATCAGGGCACAGCCGGCTTGCACGCAACCGTCCGCGACACCGGTCACGAAGGCTGTGGCCGTGGGGACGTCCAGATGGCCACAGGAGTAGCAGTCGAGGAAGAAGAGGGGCTCGGCGCCTTGGACGACAAGGTCGTTGACGTTCATGGCGACCAGGTCAACACCGACAGTGTCGTGGATGCCGACGGTGTGAGCGATCTTGAGCTTGGTGCCGACACCATCAATGGCCCCGATGAGAGTGGGAGAGTGAGGGTGATAGGCGGAGTTGGCAGCGGCCAGAGAGAAGAGACCACCGAAGCCACCGATGACGGCGTCAGTGCCGGGGCGCTTGGTGCGGGCGACGGAGCTCTTGATGCGGTTGACCAGCTCGTTACCGGCGTCAATGGAGACACCAGCGGCGGCGTAGGTGAGCGAGGTATCGGCGGTTTGGCGGAATGCGCGGTGGGCAATGTCCTTGCGGTAGAACATGTCCTCGAAGTGGATGGTGGCAATGCCCTCGTAGGACTTGGAAACGGCCTCCTCGAGGGTCGAGGCAGTGGCCGTGGCGGCAATCACACGACCGCCAGATGTCTGCAACTCGTTGCCGGCAAGAGTGGTACCGGCGTGGAAGATGAGAGAGCCAGCCGGGGTAGGATGAAGAGTAATGGCCTTGCCCTTGGCGTAAGACCCAGGGTAGCCGCCGGCGACAGCGACGACAGTAGTAGAGTACTTGGACTCGACCTTGACGGTAACACCGTCAAGCCAGTGCTCAGTACAAGCAACCATGATCTGAGCCAGATCGGTATCCTCGCTCAGCAGAGGCAACAGGGTCTGTGTCTCCGGGTCACCACCACGGACGTTGTACTCCAGGACCTTGGGTCCGTTCTTGGTCATCATGAGACCAGTGAACAGGATACCGACAAAGGGCATTCCATCCCGACGCATACCGTCAATGGACGGCTGGATAATGGTGCGGTCGATCTCCTCACGCACCTCCTTGGGGGCAATGCGAGTAGGCGCATAGCAGCCCATACCACCAGTGTTGGGACCCTGATCACCGTCAAAGATACGCTTGTGGTCCTGTGCCGGGGGCAGGGAGCGAATGGTGTAGCCATCACTGAAAGTGAGAATGCTCAGCTCATCACCCTCCAGGTACTCCTCAATGACGACCTCGTCACCGGCCTTGCCGAACTGGTGGTCCAGCATCATCTCCTTCAACGCCTGGTGTGCCTCCTCCTTGGTAGTGGGAATAACCACACCCTTACCACCGGCCAGACCATCAGCCTTGATCACGACGTTATGCGAAACGGAGTCGAGGTAGCGGCGAGCGGATTCATAGTCGCTGAAGTTTCCAAACGCAGCGGTGGGGATCTGGTGGCGCTGCATGAAGTCCTTGGAGAAGGTCTTGGAGCCCTCCATGCGAGCAGCAGCCTTGGAAGGACCGAAGCACCGGATACCGACTGTTGATAGAAACGAAGGCTTAGCAATTGTGCAAGAGGAAGAAATTCGTTGGGCTTACCAGCCTGGAAGTATCCTTGGATACCGTCCACGAGAGGAGCCTCAGGACCCGGGACAACCAGGTTTACCTGGTTCTGCTGGGCAAAGGCCACCAGGCCAGGGTAGTCATCGCCCTTCACGTTGGCATTGGCGATCTTGCTGTCAGTACCCAGACCAGTACCACCGTTTCCGGGAGCGACGTAGACAATGTCGACGAGGGGCGACTGGCTCAGCTTCCAGGCTAGAGCGTGCTCACGGCCGCCATTGCCGACAATGAGGACGCGCAACTGATCTTGGGCCATTGTGGGGGAGGGGGGGAGCAGTGTCTCGAGCGACTAGTGAAGTTAGTGACCGTATGAGTCTTCCGCGGGGTATGCCCCTCTGCCAGATTTTGAGGGTAGAGATGGAATTGGTGGACGTAGAGGGGCAATGAAAACAACGATTGAGGAAGCCAAGCGACTGAATTAACTCACCTCGCCGAGAAACTTGAGAATCAACTGCGTAAAAAGTGGATGAGGAGTCGTGAAGTCTGGTGCAGCGCTGGATAACTTTTTTTTCTGCCGGCGGCGGTGTTTCTCCGGGGATCGGAGCCGTAGAGGTAGATTGGAATAAACTCAAGGTGCGGTATTGAAGTTTGATAAGGAATGTAGCTTTTTTCTTAAGGGTTAAACAGGACCAAAAAATACGACGATATCCACTGGAAGCAATAATTGCATCTAATTGTTAGTTTATACTGTAAAGAAGCCTATTGTTCAGGTCTCTCCAGGAGGATGTTCGTGGTTTAGGACTTGATAAAATACTGTGTATAGAAGGAAAGAACCTGATTACTGCAGATGCTTTCAAGGATAATTTTGCTTTTGGAGACTGCTGTCGATATCCAAATATTCGCGATATTCACAGTTGCGCTGTAGAACCCATGCCTTACAGCCTTATCGGGCGGTGTATATTGGCAGAAAAAAACAGCGCCGCGCGACGCTCCGTCGATTCGGACCAGTCACGTCTCGAAAAGTTTGATACATTCTGTTCTGTTTCTTGTTTCTCGGTTTTTCGCATCCAGTGGCATGTTTCGGGCCTCTATCCGGTCTGCTTCAGACCCTCTCCGGGACCATGTGTGCCTCTCATGTTTAAGCCATCGGTTTGGCGCGCCGTCCAGGTTGCGTCAATTCCACGCCCGGCCTGCCTTGCGCGTCGAAGCAGGCAATGGGACATCTGAGAACAATTCGAGAGATGCACCGCTACCACCGAAGCCAAACCAGGGAATTGGCTTGCCTAAAGAGGTACAGTGCCAGCAATCGTGGATAGCCTTTCGGGGGTGACGTGTGACGATAATACTAACATGATGAAGAATCAGAGCGATGCACCCTCCAATCAGCCCTCGGACCATGCGTCGACTTCGAAACCAGCGCCTCCGAATCCCGAGAAAAAGACACTCAGCAATAGAAATCGTCGGGCACACCAAGCAAAGAATCAGCTGTTGAAGAAATTAGAGCATCTGAAAGCAAAAAGCGAACTCCACAAGAGGCAACAAGAAATAGCAACCAATGATGAGCCAACCAAAGCGAAAAATACAGACAACGCGGCCAAGACGGAAACCTCAGTGAAGACGGTGACCAAGCTGCCCGAGGGGACCAAGAAGACTCAAAAAGACAAGAACGCTGAGCAGCCAAAGCGCAAGCTTACGCATGTTTCAAGCTTCGTGCGCGAAAAAACCGCCGGGTCAATAGAATATGATGACGGAAATGTTAAGGGTAAGTCCCTTTGTGTGGCTGAACTGAATGCCAGCTAACACATTGAAGCACTGGATTACGATACAGCTCCGGTTCCTCGTTTGTCGTTTGGGCTCGATCGAGTTCTCTTTAAGTAAGCCTGCCAATCTCCAGTCAATATTCGACGATCTAACGCAATAAAGCCCCGGTGTTTACCAATTACGAGACCCCCGGTCCCGAGTCTATAACTTCGACCCCTACCTGGGTCAGATCATGCCCGTGACGGAATTCGACTTCAATACCCTTAAGGATTATATCACCTCGTCCAAGGATGAAACACTTCGCAGCATCGCCGTCAAGGAAAAGAAAAAGTACGTGGGATCTTCCTCGAGTATGACCTCGGTGCTTTCCCACTTCCATTACCTGCTTTCTGCCTGGAGGCCCGTCGACACTCGTACCGTGTCTCGAGGCTTCCCCGAGACATTGACGACCTTTACTCGTCTGCTCCGGGCACCGGCCGCGATGTTCCTCCATTACCAAGATGGGGTGTACGCGATTGACGCAGACAAGGAATTCGATCACGCCAATATCCTCATGAACCTGGGCAAGTCAATGGAGAAACTTCTTACCCTACCGAAGGAGGATTTCGAACGCTATCGACGAACCCACGAAAACAAAATCTCCGCCGAAGAGGAAGAGGCTATCCCGGAATCTTACCATTTCTCGAGCTACGGCGATTTCATTATGCGGTCCCAGCTGGACGCATATGACCATCGTCTCCCTGGAACGGGCATGTTCGACCTGAAGACACGAGCCGTGGTCTCGATCCGCCAGGATGCGAAGAACTTCGAGCACGGGCTGGGATACGAGATCAAGGACAGATACGGAGCCTTTGAGTCCTACGAACGTGAATTCTTCGACATGATCCGTGCTGCATTCCTCAAGTACTCTCTGCAAGTGCGCATCGGCCGCATGGACGGTATTTTCGTGGCCTTCCACAACGTCGAGCGCATCTTCGGCTTCCAGTACATCGGTCTTCCGGAGATGGATCAAGCACTGCACGGACAAAACGACACTGCCCTCGGAGATGCCGAGTTCCAACTGAGTCTGGGCATGTGGCAGAAGATCCTGGACAAAGCGACAGAGAGGTTCCCTGAGAAATCCCTGCGCTTCCACTTCGAGACCCGCGATGCCGTGACCCCCTTCATGTACATTTTCGTCGAGCCCGTCACGCAAGAGGAGATCAAAACCATCCAGTCCAAGAACAAGGCCGCGATCGACGCTTACCAGCAACGTCTCTTGAACCTGCAACCAAGCGAAGACGACTCCGACCTCGACGCCCCTCCTGCACCCGAGCCCGCCGAAGAAGTACCCGCCGAAAAGGACCAATCAGACGGTGAAGACAACCTCCTCGCAATCGCTCTAACAGTCCGCAACAAGGTGAACGACATCTACGTCGAGCGCCCGATGAACTTCACAACCTCCGACAAATGGTCCGCCGAATACGAGATGAGCGAGCTATCCCCGGTCCAAGGCCGCACACTGTACAGAATGTGCCAAGCGCGCCGACAAAAGGAGCTCGCCGGCCGTGGCGAGGACGAGCAGGATACCACGAATAATCAGTATCTCCGTCGTCTGCGGCAGATTGCCAAGCAGGGGCGCCGGTATCGCGAGCAAGAGAATGTGCTCGATAAGGAGCAGGGTATTGTTGTTTTGGGAGAGGAGTAAACATGTTGCATGTTTCTGGCATATTGATTTCAGATGGTGTTGTTTGCGCTATCTCTGTACATTAGACGCGATTCCCTTGCATCTTGTATTTTGTCTTCGCGGTGGGCGTACGAAGCCCTTGTATAATGAGGATTTTCTTGGGAGTTGTGGTGAATTTGGATCTACTCGTCTTTTGCATGACACCATGAATAAAGATTTCTCGATAAAATCTCTCGTTCAAGAATTCCCAGGTCCTCGAAAGAGCCCTACCACGGCCAACACATAATAAGTATGCTATTAGACCTAACGATTCGAGGCCACGTGACACCAACAGCCCTGGTTCGTATTCAAGAAGCATGCGTTTACAAACTCAAAGCCCAAAACTCAAGCATTCAATCCGATACTGCATTAACACTAAGTACTGATCTGATCAGGAATTAACAATTACCCCCAAATTCCAGTAATCCAGCGTCAGAGAAATGCAAACAAGGGAAGCACATCGATCCATAAGATATTCACGATCACATTCAAGTTTCATCAGTCACAATTACCGAGAAGGTAAAGAAAGTAGACCAGCAAACGCCACGATGCGGGGTCCTAACGCCAGGTAATAATCTAAGTGCGCCAAGTAAAGGACCTATTCAAAGGTCGGAACCGCAAAAAAGTCATAAAACGCCTCTAAGGATGGATGGTAATTTCAAACGGAAATGAAGCGGGTATCAGTGCCAAAGGGCGGGTCTGCGATGCAGGGATTGGAGGTGGGATGGGGACCATAGGAGAGAGGAGGAGTGTGCACACGAAGCCGGTCATATATATGAATCGAGGAGATGTGATTCATGGAGGGAGGGCGAGAATGACGGGTGAGAATCCCCGTCTGTACAAGTCGTATGTACACTTGTAGAAGCTACTGAAGCTCCTGCAAGTCAAGCTTTGGCGGCGCCCAGTCCAGCTGCGGGGGTCCGTCGTTCGTCACACAGACGGGATGTACAGGATCGACCCCAGGGCGTTCCTTCAAGGCGCTGCCTCGAAGGAAACCCCGCAGAGCAGAGGATGCTGTGCCGTAAGCGCTGCGTGCGCTGACAGTACCAGTTGAGTTCGTACTCGAGCTGCGTGCACTGCGAACACTGTTCGCTTTGGTAACTGCGGCTGGCACAGCGGGAACGGGAAGAGGCAAGTTGGCGGTTGAGAGGCCGGATGGGCCGTACTCCGGGGGGAGGATTTGGGCGGCACGAGCGGTTTGAGGCCGTCGCAAGTTAGGAACGCTTTTCTTTCGCAGGTTCTTGGGTGGGATTTTGATCTCAGGTTGGCTGTCTTGAGAGTCTGTGCGGAGATGGATCGATGTTGCAGATTCGTCGGGTGGAGATGCGTGGACTTCATCTGCTGATACGGCGACTTCGAATTTCAGGTTCTCGAGCATTGTGCCCAAGCTTGCTGCGGTTGCGGGTCGTCCGTCACTGGCTGCATCGTCGATATCGGTATCCTCAATGCCGTGAGCGATGTTGTAGTTGCGTAGGAGGTAACGGCGTAGACGTGTTACTTCGGTGTCCCACCTGCGCTGCAACGATTGCAGGACCAAGTCCACATTCTGAGCAGCAAATGGAGAAGATTCCACAGGTGATGCGGTCACACTAGCCGGCGGTGCCTTGCTCAGCCGGTGACTTGCCGCACTAGGCCGGACTCCCATCGCAACATGTAGAGAACGGCGAATCGAATTTGCTGTGGAGCTCTGGGCAGGGCTGTTATCCCAGCGGACGCTGTCAACTTCCCTGCGCACCTTGTCAAGCGACATCACCCGGTCTCGGTCCATGCAGGAGAGGCTGAGAAGAGTGCGGTTGCACTGAAGACCATTGACGAGCACAGTGAACGATTGAAGGTTGATATCATTGTTCTCGCAGTGCACTTCACGCAGCGACTCGTTCTCCTCCAACACAGACGCCAAGGTATTCGCACCCTGAAGCCCTAGCTTCTGGTGTTCAATCCTTAGCACTTTAAGAGAGGTGTTTTTCTTCAAGCCAGTCAGCGCAAGGTTAAGGCCGATTCCAAACCTGGCAACATCGAGATGCGCGCTTTCGCCGCTGATATCGAGAGCTTCCAGAGTCTTATTCTGTTCGAACATCAACTGCAGCATCCGGCACGTCTCAGGGCCAGCGTCATACGGAAGAGAGGCCTTGGAAATATCTAGGTACCGCAGAGTGCGATTTCTGCGAAGGGCATCCACCAACTCCCGGAAATGCTCTTCCTTCTTGAAATCAATCATCTGCATAGAAAGATGCGACGGAGTCATATTCTTGGCAATGGCATCGAAGAGGAACGAGCAGCCATTGTCAAGCCGATTCTCATTGACATGCAAGTGAAGGCTGCGTGGAGAGTCCGGGTCAGCGGACATTGAATGCATAAACATGGCAACATCCTCGCCGCTCAAACCACACTGATCAAGTCGAAGCATGCGAAGGTTCGACGACCGGTCACTGGCGAGGTAGGTGGCGATTGAGTCGACGGTTTCGCGATTGACGGCCGTTCGACTGAGAACCAGTTCTTCGAGCTTCCAATTGAAGAGCATTTCTGCCGTAATGAGCGGCTCAGCGCCAGATGTGCGCGAGATGCGAGACAGGTTAATTTTCCGGATCTGGCCAAAATACCCGATGTACTGTTGGAGCACGTCTGGATTCAAGCGACCCTGCACACCAGAAATATTGATTGCTTCGAGAGATGACTCTTGAGCAACAATGGTAGACAGAATGAGGTCGAGGTCATGCACAGACAGGCCACAGTCCCCGACTTCCAACGCACGTAGATGACTACGTCGTTGGGACGCGGCATCCACTAGGTAATCAAGATCGGACTCGCCTAGTTTGATTCCGTTCAGTACCACCCAGTCCACGCTCGTCAATTCTCGACGACATATTGGGAAAATAGCTTCTGGAATTCCGCAACCCGGGTCTCGGCTGCCCTTGTCCAAGGTGGGTGTTCGGGTGAGGCAATAGGAAAAGTCCAGTCGGCGCAACCACTTGCTCTTCAAAGCCAATGCGCGCACCTCTTGCGACAGAACGGTCAAATTTGCTTGTCCCGGGATGTGCACGAGGGATCCTGCCCTGTCGAGATGTACATCGGGATCCACACCATGCACATCGCGGAGACCTTGCAAGGCATCAAGATTGATGCCGCGGAATGAGATTGATTGGAACGACTCATTGTACCGAAGGGCGCGCATGACTGCAATCAACTCAAGAGCACTGTACCGTGAGTTCTTCGAGGAAGAAGGCCGGAGAAGCCGGAAGCAAGGAGCCTCCTCGCAATCCAAGTCGATAGTATACCGAATATTGGAAGTATCGATATCGTAACTAGCGGAGTAGGCAACTAGCGTTCGATCGAAGCAGCCATAGTCCTCATCCAATGTCACGGGCGGGAAGTTCTCAGCGTTCTGTAGCTCGCGTGGAACAACAAAGTCATACGGCTGCCTTGTCCACAACGGACGCAGGAACTCGGTGTGTTGGCGGATCCAACAGGCAACTTCAACCGAATGAACGGAAGCCAGGAATACGTTGAACGATTTCCGCAGCGGGGCTCTAATTGATATTAGCGAATGAACGAGGCTGAGTCGTTCCAATAATGGACTTACCGGAAAGTCAAGTGGAGACTGTCATCGCCGTACTCCATGGATAAACCAGTCAAGTTCATGAGTCCAAAGGAAGTGGCTGTCTCCAGATCGGACAAGGATACAACGGACGACCGATTGGCCGCCTTTTGCATTGGTATCAAATGGACCTTGTGCAAGCCGATTGCAAGATAGCAGCCGGTAGGCGACAGTTTGGTGAGATCGTCGGAAGACGAGCGAGTCGGGGACTTGCTAGAGGCAATCTGTATAACTCGGAACATTCGGAACGTGACCGGGTCGTAATCTCGTTCGTGTTCCAACATCTTTGTTACATACCCGACCGAGCCCCGATCGAATGGCTGCGGGTCATTTGATCGTGTCATCTGCGCGGCCTGGCGAATACCCACCATCCAGAGGTTCAATTCTTGAAGATCAGCCGTCTGCATCTGGACCAATGCGGCTTTGTGCGTGCGTTCATCCAGGTAGGCCACCTCGACTGTAGGAGATAGCCGTGCATCTTCAAGCATGTAGACCGCGATAATACTGTTCAGCGGAATACCCGCCGACGTCTCGTTCGACACTATTAGTTGCATATCCTGCAAAGAGCTGATCGAAGCGACAGATTGGCGGTGCGAAGGCGGAGCTGGCCTGTTATAAGAATGCGGAATCGAAGGAAAGGCATCAGCCGCCTTGCTCTGGTTTTTGAAGCGAATCAAATGCGTATCGGTGAGGACGAGGTACTGGCTCTTTTTCCTCCACATGCCACCCGTTGTCTGGACTTCTCCATGATGTAGGATGGCCGAAGACCAGATCCCATTTCGGGGACTGATCATACTTTCATCCCCGAGAGAACCAACTGAAGCGCTGAGGAGATCGTCATCCTCCAAGGAATGAAGCGATTTCAAAGAGCCGAATACTGAGGCACGCTTTTTCTGAAACGACTTCCTTCGCGGACGAGGGATTTCCAGGGTAGGCGTTGATGCAGACATGGCTGCGGACCAGGAAGCGATCTCCCCGTTGGCGGTCCCAGGTCGGCGCAAGACATTGGGTTTCGGGCTTTGGGACCGGCCAAAGAAGCCTGAATTGCGGCGGGTTTTCTTGTCTCGAGAAAGGGTATCGTCTGAGGGAGTGCGGTCATGCAGGACAGGTCTGAGAAGCGGGGCTGAGCTCGTGGAGGACGGGCTGAACATGCTAAGGCTTTTTCTTCGCTCTTTCTTGCCATTGTGGTCGGCCATGGCGAGGTCGAGAAACGGGTAGACAGGAGGGATTCAAGGTTAAGAGTCGAGGGAAGATCGGAGCAAAAGTGGTAGCAATGGGCTTATCTGATCTACGACCCGAACGTCGTTCTCACTATAGGACGAGTTAGTGAGAAACTTCGGCCATGCTAGGCAAGGTAGAAAGGAGAAGTAAACAGATCTCGACGGAGGTCTGGGGAGATGGGAAAAGCGGGGAGAGAAGGTTCTCGTACGGTTGAGCTTCGCGGCGCCATGAGAAGCAATTGACAGGCGATAGCTAGGGATAGCAAGGTAGCTCCACCTCTAGCGGAACCAGGGGATATATCGTAGAGAACCCCAGACGCGTTTGGCAGCTGTCAACAATGTGGCGAGGAGAGGGGTTTTGGTTGCACCGGGGGGTCGCCGGAAAGGGAGGTCTCCGGAGCCGATGCGCCCAAACACTACCAAACACCAAAAACGGCGAGATGGGGAAAATCAAAAAGAGCGGTGATCAATTGTGATCGCTCCGATAATGAAAAGTGCCCTGCTTGCGAAAGGTTATATCCGACCGAGGGTGAGGTCAGAGAGTGCCGATCGGCGCGGAGAGGAGTCTCTGGAGGCAAACGAGAGTGGAGAGGGTGATGTCAAGGGGACGAGAGGACGCGAAGAAAATGAACGCGAACAGAAAACAGATCCAAAAAAGGGTAACGAGGAACGAGAAACGAGTGGGCTGAGAGAAGCGGAGGAAGGAAAAGGAGGTGAGAAACGAGGAATGGACGGATGCAGTAAACGGTTGCCCCAACGCTGATACTTTTCACCATCTCACCATGTTTCAGATTTGCTATCTTTTCTTTTATTCCCAGGCCGATTCATTACTTCGTAATTAACGGTCTACTCCGTAGATATGGATGAGTTTCTAAAATAATATCCAGCGTTTATGTATAGCTTCAACACACGCCTCGCACGCCTAGGGACACGGGTCGAATGACATGATCGAATAACATGTCTCGAGTGGCATATCCGCATTCGAATGAGTGGAATCCCGCCACGTAAGAGGCGTACTCCACCCTCCAGAGGTGTGCATCGGCTAGGAATACTAAGACTACCGTGCAGGTCCCGACAGGGATTGTGCCTGGGAAGACGCACCGCATGAACCACGGCTCCCGTCTTGCATAATTAGGCTATCTATTCTTTCAATGACCCTAACCTCCGGAATGGGCATAGGGTCCACACCGGGGACGATCGACCTCTCCACGCGAGGTAGTTCAGGGGGATCAAAGCCGGGCCCGCCATGGAGATCACAATATAGATCGACGCCACCACAGGGGAAGCTTGACTCCCCCGGCGGTTCGTTCTGCGTCATATCCGTATCCCTGGTTAATACGTATCTAGCCCAGTACGGATATGTAAATCGGAATTGTTGCATTTGCTTCGTCGCGGGATGTGCTCCGAATTGTGCCGGTTGATCCACACACCGGAGCATGTGTAACCCGAGATATTCTTATTATTTCTTATTCTTTATTTCTGATTTCTCAATTATCGACGGGTACCACGCTCACGCTCAGCCTGATATCGCTCTGCTCGTTTAATCTTCCGGATAAGATCAATGTACTCGTTCACACGTTTCTCAGCCCAGATGCAACCGCCCAGGGTCATGATCGCTATTTGTATGAAGACCTTGAACTGCGGTGTCAGTCCCTGGTAAATGCGAGCTTGGGGTGAAATCCACTTCGAGAAACCCTCTAGTGGTCGGTAGAAGAGGCGTGAGCGGATATACTCGCGGGAGAAGGGTGACTGTCGAGGACGCGGTTGTGACTCGGGAGCAGCGGGAGGCTGAGGATTCGCAAAGGTGAAGGGATGAGGAAGGATCATGATCATATGGGCGAGAATCGAGACAGACCCGAACTGCAAGAGTAAAACGATCAGTGTCCGGTCTACTTTGGTCTGTTGCATGATGAACCTACGCGGAACACGCCCGTCATGAAGCCTTTCATAGCTTCCGTGGTGAGTTCTTCGGGTGGCTCGATGTCGGCCCTCTGGCTTGGTGGTGGTGGCATTTCGATTATATCGTAGGAATTGAGGTATTTGCAAACGTTTGTGACCAGTTCCAGATCAATTCCCAATCAACGTTTCTTATCGTACAGCTCTGGCCGCGGGGAACTGGATGAGAATGTGTAGATGGCTAGTTCGCTGGGCGTGCGGAAGTCAAAGGAGTGAATAAACAAAAGAACTGGATGATTCGGTCTCCAGCTCTGGATGATCAAAATCTCTGGACCAGCCAGTGCAGACGAAATAAAGTGACGAGCTAAAAGCAAAACCCGAAAACACCGAGTGACGCAAAGCGGATCAACAATAATCCGCGATAGCGACTCAGATAAAAAGGGAAGCCGATTATCAAGCCGGCATCGGATCCCATACTTCAATTTGCAACACTCATACACTCGCCAACACAGTCGCAATGGCTCTTACCGCACGCACCGCGACTGTATCGCGGGTGACCAACGAGACCAAGATCCAAGTCTCGCTCTCCCTAGACGGCGGCGTCCTCCCAGCCTACGAACCCACCACACACTTCCCCCCACCGAGCGACCCCCAAGAAGCCGAAGCAGCCAAGAAGGGCATTGTACCTCCCAAAGATGCCGGCCACGCAACACAGTTCACTCCTACGCAGCAGATCACCGTGAGCACAGGAATTGGGTTCCTGGACCACATGCTGCACGCACTGGCAAAACACTCCGGCTGGAGTCTGGCGGTGCGGGCCAAGGGCGATTTGTACAGTGAGTCACTTCTCAATTCTTAATTCCCAGCAACCAAACACCCGCCACTAACCACTTGTTACCAGTCGATGACCACCACACAACAGAAGACACGTTCCTCGCGCTCGGCACAGCCTTCACAAAAGCACTCGGCGCCCGCCAATCCCTCGCCCGCTTCGGCCGCGGCGACGCACCCCTCGATGAGGCCCTCTCCTGGGCCGTGATTGACCTCTCCAGCCGGCCCTGGGCAGTCATCGACCTAGGCTTCAAGCGCGAGAAGATCGGTGCTCTGAGCACGGAGATGATCACGCACGGTCTGCAGAGCTTTGCGCAGGCTGCGGATGTGACTCTGCATGTGGGCTGTACTTATGGTGATAATGACCACCACCGCGCGGAGAGTGCGTTCAAGGCTCTTGCCGTTGCGATTCGGACTGCCTGCGCGCGCAGAGTTGCAGGCGAGGTTGGGGCCGGGGACATCGTCAGTACCAAGGGTGTTTTGTAAAGTACTCCGTACACAGGGTATGAAAAGTTATGGGTGGATGTGAGATGTGATATGAGTTGATACCTATACCACGCTTTTCCTTTCTATTGGAAGGTACGAAGTGTACAGTATGGCAAAAACAAGACAATAGAAAACATAATTCATAAAAAAGCGTCTATCCGACCAAAGGAGACCAAGCCCAAACACCAAAACCCAAGTCCGAAGGACACCAGCTCCGACAAAACCAAACACAATCCGGGACCTAGACACCAAGAGCCTTGACAGCCCTCTCCCAATACTCCTTCCTCTCATCCGTAACACTAGTCCCCACGCAATCACTAATGTACATCTGCCACCCGGCCTCATCGCCCTTCTGCAACTTAGCCCTAACATCCTTCGAGCACTGCGTAGTCAGGAACCAAGCCCCGGACCCAAAATCATAAGTCTCGTCCCCGCGCAACAAATCCAACAAATCAGCCGGATCGCTGACCTTGGCAACCTTGTCTTTCAGCGCGGGGATAGACGAAGCATATTTTTTGTTGTAGGATGGGGATTGCATATTGCGCGCTACAAACACAAATCAGTACATGTTCCAAACCAACAAAGCATCAATATGTCGAAGAAAACTTACTCCCTTGCCCGGCAACCCCCGGGAAATGATTCTTGTTATACTTGAAATCATCCGATTCAAACGCCATCAGACTGATGATGGCAGCCTGCTCCGCCTTGGAGGTGACGCTGTACGTATTGAAAGACTGAGCGGTGAACTTGGCTGCTTGTTTGGCGGTTGCGCATTCGCCTTTTGCGGGGGCGTCGTCGCAGGTGTTGGATTTCGGGGCGATGGCGATCATTTGGGATTCCGTTAGGGAGTCCCGGGCGATGAGGGGGAAGGAGAAGGATATCGGGGTGGCGGTCGTTATCGTGAGGAGGGAGAGAGTAAGGAGGGATATGGCGGTTGTGCGGAGCATTTTGACGGAATAGTAAAGCAGGAGTAGATTGGATGACGTAGAGATGGAAGATGGAGGAGGTGATATAGTGAGCAAGCAACTATATCAATCTGAGCCTTGAGTCTGATGCCCGGATGGTTTGTTATATTCCAAGACAAGAGCGGCGGGAAGAGCACCTTTATAACCGGCTCTGCATATCCGATGGAGGATGAGAAAAGCCCAAACATGAGCATTCACCGATAGCATTGCAGGACCACGCTGGGGGGCATTTGAGGCCCAACCCTGGGAAATCTACAAAGGGGTTCGGCGCGGGGAATGCAAAGGAAGTATGCGATCCACCAGCCGACTCGTCGGGAATTGTGGAAACTGAAACGCGGCGCGTCATTGAAGAACCCAGTCAGCAAGCTCATTGAGTAATGCTCCATTCATGCAGTGGACAGTGCAAGGCACGGGGGCGCTGTTATTGGGTGGGTTGTGGTGTTTCGGGTGTCACTGAAACTCTGCCCTGACGGGAGTCTGAGGGGATCGACGTATTAGTGCCTTCCAGTGCCCCCACCGCCTTTGGCTAGTGGGTGCACCACACCGATCGGGCATTTCACAGCGAAAAGGCAGAATTGATGTTATTCCCTTTATCTACCCCCTTTGTCCTTGCGAATCCCAGATAAAACCTATATTCTCTTGACCTTCTGCCACTGGAATTTCTGGCAAAGTAGCTTGTATCTCTGTAGGCGCTTTGGGTGGCGGTTGGCCATGTATTTTTCGCCACTGCTTGTCCAATCTTCTCTTCTCTTGTATAGCCTCTTTTTCCCTCCTGGCCTTAATTGATCGATTTGCATCTCGTGTGCTAAGTATACCAGTGCCACTAAGGCGTGGAATCTCCCTCTTAGAGACTTGACGCCTTCGAGGGGCCTGTATCTCTCTCATTCGGCCGACAGTATCGCTTATCATTGCAAGCTCCTCTGCTTGTCTTTTGTGGTGATAGAACGTGCGTTGGAGGCCTCGCTGGAGCTTAGGAGTAAGTTCCTTAGTACTAAAGATCTTCGAAAGCTTCTGCTGGTCTTTTGCGAGGTCCTGGGTGCTCTTTGGAGGAGTGTTTTCCACGCTAGAAGAGGAGAGATTCGGAGGCGGGGTGGTTTCTCCATACGCGCGAAGATCGGGTGCGTAAAGTTCTGGTATTGGAGGAAGTGCATCTTGAAGCTTTTGAGTGATAATAGAACCATCTGGAGGGAAGATCCCACGCTCTTTAAAAGAATTCCGAATGATTCGTTGGTTAAAAGTCTTCTTTCGTACGTGGGCGATATCCGCGAGAAAATCTGCCTTATTCGCGGGTAGCCCACCCCACTGCGCAATAAGGTTATTATGCCGACGGAAATGTTGTTTATAAGCAAGAAAAGGTTTGCCATCAAGAGGCTGGCAAATATGAGTCGTATGAGCCCTAAAACAAAAAGGTAGAATATCGTAGGTCTCGCAGAGACGTAGAAATTCTACCGTTTTATGGGACTTATGGCCATCGAAGATCAACACCCGTTTTTCACCCTTTTTCGTCCGATCTTTCGTTGCCTCATGGAATTTTTGAAGCCATCCAAGAGCGAGCTCATCGTTGATATAACCTTTCGGAGAAACACCCGTCCAAAAGTGGGGTAGGTCAGGGTGATCGTACCAACTTTCCATAAACCTCTCGCCCTTAAAAATAAAAAGCGGATCCATAATCCATCCATCGGCAGCGATACACTCGATCGCAGTAATATTCTCGGCATGGTCAAACTCAGTGAGATCAGGACATTTTCCCTTTGTACCAATTACCTTCCGGGATCTTCCCTGGCCAGGTTGGAAGCCACATTCATCGAAGTTGTATACAAGGTACGATGGGAGATCGTTGACCACGTTCGCAAGCTGATTATACCAATGTTGTAGATATCCAATATCCTCAGCATCAAGTCGCTTCTCATCCTTCGTTTTCTGAACCACGGGGCTGAGGCTAAGATGGCCCGGTAGCCTCTTCTCGAAGCGATACGCCCACATCTTACTGACGCGTTGATCCGATCCAGCGCGTGAGAGCGTGAGGTTTGCCCACACTGTGAGCATCTCAGGGGTAATAGGGAGATAAAAATCACGCATACGAGTAATCCACTGGATCAAGGGTTCCTCTTGATAGTCTTTGAGGGCCTTATTGACGGGTGTGTGGTTCGTACGGGCTTGTTTTCCATCATGAAGCCGGCCATAGAGTGTGCGGTACGGAACGCCAAATTGTCGCGCAATCTGCGCTATATTCGGCTTTGCTTCGAGCTGCGCGGCTTCGCAGGCTTTGATCACACGTGTTTCATGATCTTCAGTTGATTTAGGCATAGTGGGTGGATAGGAATAACCTCAAGAAAATAGAGAAGTGGATTTCTGCCTTTTCGCTGTGAAATGCCCGATCGGTGTGGTGCACCCACTAGCCAAAGGCGGTGGGGGCACTGGAAGGCACTAATATCATGTTCAAGGTGGGATCGGCGCCTGGGGTTCAAGTGTTAAAGTGGAGCGAAGAAAGACTGCTCATAGATTAGATGAAATTTGCTGCTGTTTTTACTGTTACTGTCACTCGCTTTCAAGAGAATTCCTGATATTTATGGCATCGCCATTGATTCGTCATTGCCTCAGAAATCTGTCCAAATCACCCTCATCCCAAGAATTGAAGTCTAGCGTGTTTACAAATTGATAACGTGAAAATAAAGGTGGGGGAAAAAGCAGAAGAAAGGGGAGACCCAGAACAAGTCTGGTCTGGCAAAGTAAAAAGACCCCAAAGTGCTCCAGGTGAAGCAATCAATCCCGGATCCCGCAGGATTGAGACACCATGCATGTAGCGCTCATAAAAAGAAATCGAGAGTTAAAAAAAAAAGCTATACACTAAATGCTGTCGGGTATGCAGAGGTCGAGTCCGATGCCGTATCGATACAACTGAAGATTGCAGCTCAGTCGTCGCGGCGATCGAGTTCGTACGAGGTCTCGGTGACTCCGCCTGATTCCTCGTCTTCTTTGAAGCTTACCCTCCGCAGGAGCGTGGGCATCATGCGCCGTGCGCGCCGCGTGGGTGAGGATGATAGGCGGGACGGGTTGATGATCGTGGGAACCTTGGTGTAGCGGTAGCGGTACTGGGCTCCCAGGAGTACGATACGACCGTAGGTCCAAAAGAGGCAGAAACCGACGATAGCGGCCAGGAGGAAGCCGCAGAAGGTGAGGAACATCCAGTGTTGACCCATCTGTTTGCTCGTTAGCATTGACCCATGGCCCAATAGATTGCTGATCATGACATACCCAGAAAATCAGGTGCGCGTCCTTTCCGTGCCAGCTGTTACCGGTGTGGTGGGTAAAGAAACTCCAAGAGTGCTTGTTGTACTCATCCTGCATGAGAATCCGTACGCGGCTCGAGTCGCTCGGGTGATCCTGCATATACTCCTTCCAGATCACCGACAAGAACAGCGGACCAGTCGAGTACATGACGGTGATGTAGGGGAGGAGCCAATGGCGGTCGTACTGCTGTAGCAACTCGATCACGCGCAGGAAGAAGGGATGTTGGGGCACAGAGCCCATGGCGTCGTTGGAGATACCGGTGGGCACGGTGCGGCGCACCCACGCCGGATAGGCGAGCAGGGGGTCCAAGCGACGATTGCAGCCCTGTTGGTCGTTAGAAAGATAGACTATAGGCATCAGGGTCAATACGTACGTCGTCCAGGTCGATATAGGTTCCGCCATAGTGGGCCAGGATGAAATAACGGATAGAGTCCGCGCGCTGGATAGGGTATTTGTAGCCGTCAAAGGTCTCGAGGAACCAAGGATATTCGGCGGCGATAAACTCGCGCGACTTTTCATTCGTCCACAGCTGGAACGATGGTTAGCACGGGTTCACATCGGATTACAGCGGAGACGTACAATATACTCGTAGTCCGGGTGCAAGTCAATGCAGCTCTGCTGGGCTTCGACCCAAACCTCGGGGATGGTCTCGTTCTTGTAGGTCTGGTGGATGATCTTGGGAATGATCTGGGGCCGCTGTTCGATCAGGCTAGAGTTCGGCGAGGGCAACTCCGCACGGTGAATCGCGTCGGCAGCGGCATCCTCCACGAGCAGCGACAGCAGGGTCGAGACGCTACGGACCAGGAGCGACAGAACGAAGAGGTTGACCAGGAGGAAGATCAAAAGACC
Source organism: Penicillium sp. S103-07 (assembly GCA_037042055.1). NCBI lineage: Eukaryota > Fungi > Ascomycota > Eurotiomycetes > Eurotiales > Aspergillaceae > Penicillium > Penicillium sp. S103-07. The sequence goes on from JAXQJQ010000049.1 coordinate 183,077, forward strand.
GCGCCTCATGATGGTGGTGGGAAGTCGAAGAATTGGGGAAGACCGAAGCGGAGACAAAATGCAACAAAGCAATTGAACAGAAATTCCGGGGGGTCGTCACGTCGTTTCGAAGTAGGCGAGTCTCACGGGCCTTCTAGGCCGGGGGGGAGGAGGCGAAGCTCGAGTCTAGCGGGTAAAAAGGACGGGGGTGAATTATCGTAGTCTAGCGCCGAAACATGGGAGTGGTCGTGAAGAGAATAGGAAAAGATCAAGACCACACAAGTTCGAGCGCGAGAAAAGGGGACGATAATAAGGAGTGACGAGTGGAGACAAGCAGAAAGGAGCGAATTATTGAAAAGGGAAATTTTGAGGGTGAAAGAGTGAAGAGGTGAGGGAGTAATACCAGTACAGAAAGGGGCAAAGAGCGTCAACAGTAGAGTTTACAGGTGCGGAGGCTGAGTTGGGTGGCTGTACCCGTCATTAGTCGAGGTACGTACGCCGCCTCGTTGCTGATTGGCGGCCGGCGCTGTCCGGTGGGGCGAAAGGGGCGTATTTTTTGGCGTGCCACGGGCTTACCAGACCTTACACCGGGGAACGTTGAGATTTACTGTGTTGCCTGAAGTGCGTTCGAAGGTGCCGTGTTTTCGTGGTACGATCGTGTGGCAGCGACTAGGCAGTAGAATAGTGCAGTCGTGAATACCGGGGTGGTGACGAGTGGAGGGCGGTGTCCACTTCCTATAAAAAGACCGAGGTAACTGATCCGTGCTCGGTACCTCCTTGGTGGTGCGACACGTAATGTCGAACTTTGTACTGGGTACTGAGCCGGTACACGTACTCAATGGCCGTCCGCCCGTACGACCGTACATCTAGTACACGTATCGTCGTGTGGCGGACCCCATTGCGTCAAAAGTGATAAGTAGGCCGGGGTGTTCGAGCGCCCCCAACAGAAATCCTGTGGAGCGTGCACGGTGCAAGGGAAGCGTACTCGTATCACTATCCCCATAAACACGTTGAAGCTACCTAGGGCCCTGGTGGTGCAGACGCGCCGTGAGTGGAGGATGGCGAACACTTGGAGCCAGAACTCCACAGCGCCCCCACAGGCCCAAGGAACCGCGAACAATCGTTTGCTGGTACGCTCGCGAAAAAAGTGCCCGGTCACCGTGCCTCCACTGATGCGTCAGTGCAGTGCGAATCCGCTTCGTCCTGCCCACGGTTGGCTTCTTTCGGTACTCGCTGCTTGGCGGCTTGGAAACTGGAGATAACGAGGGGACCTTCCCCATCCAGATCGGCAGGACGGAGCAAGGTTCCCCGTTCTTCTGTAATCTAGAAACGTCTCCAGATTTGTCGCCGGGATCAACGAGTTCATTGCCACGAATGACGTGAGTGGGGGTTATCACTTGCCGTGGCCCTTATTTTCCACTCGATCGGCGATGTCTGCACTACTTTAGGTATGAGTTTCGTTGCCATGACACTGCTGTCGAGTGGTGCCGCGATAAGGACCATGATAATTACCGTGGTCTGGGAGTCTGGGGTTCGGCCGCGAGAACTCTCTGGCCCCGCCTTGGCCGACCTCATCTTGCGGGGATCAGCAGCCAGGACTGAGTGGCAGTGCTCTGAGGCTGTACGGCATCTATGTCATTGTCTGGGGGCCGAGTGTACACTCTGGCTTTTTGTTTGTTACATGTAACTACATATGTATGTACATATACACCTCCGAACGTACAGTAAGGAGTAGACAGTCGCCTTGCAGTGGCATGGTTACGGGTCACATGCATAGGATTTAAAATGAAGGGTATCTATCGCTATCAACGCTGGATTAAAACATGCACCTCCCACACTCTTCCAGTAGTCCAACCGGACTTATACTTCCATCTTACCGCGAAGAAAGCTCTTCGTTTGACCGGGTGGGCTGGTCTTCAACCCTCCCCTTGCTCATTCATGACGTAGTCCTCGTTCGACTCGAAGCCAGTGCAGCGGTTCGTTGGCTCCTCCAATTGCGGACATACCACCGTTGATACTCGCATGCCATGCTTCTGCACCATTCGGTACATAATCAATTGGCCTGCCTTGATCAAAGTGCCACGTGCTCCGCGGCAAAGCAATGTAAAGACTGACTAGTCAGTCTTCAACGTCTTGGTGAACATTCAACGAACCTCCGGCGCGGCAGCGGCCGCAAAAGCCTGACCGGCATCAGTCCGGGACGTTTCCTCCACCGGCTCAAACAACCGACGCCACCACAGCGGCGGATCGAGAGGACGGTGACCACCATGCAGCGGCGGATAGACGTCATTGAAGAAATACCAAATATGGCCGACCACAATACCACACATCTCATCCTTAGGAATTTCCCTGCGCACAACCATACTGAATCCCATCAGAACCCACGGAAGGTAAGGAGCCGTGAAGACCAGCAAACCGAGGAAGCTCAGCCGAGTTTCCGGGTTCCGGCGGGCCCAAATATAGACGAGACTGGACGACAGGGCGGTGCCGAGGAATAGGAGGGAGAAAAAGGGCGAGATTATCAAGAGTGCAGTCATGGCGTAGGTAACCAGCCAGGCAAATTGCGCGGGCGAGCGGCCGGAGGATTCTTCGAGGAGGCGAGAGTACCGCTGGAGGAAGAAGACATGGAATATGAGATCGAGACTGAGAGGACCGAAGTATATGAACGTCGTGAGGAGCCGCCAGTATTGAGATTTGGCGTAGACGGCACGGAAGCTGTAGAACAGTTGGAATTCCGTCACGACGTGGCACTGCACCAACACCGACGTGGCCACGGTAGCTACTGTCCACCACCTGGTAACCGGAGGCATCTCGTAGAACCATTGTTCAAGAGGAAACTGGCCTATCTGGCCATTATTCTCCCACAGAGCAGCCATTTTGAACAGTCGTGAGAAGATGACGAGTTCAAAAGGTCAAAGATGAAGCCAAGTAGACCGTATCTCTTATCAGTCACGTGTCACTTCCGCGACGCGTCGAAAATCACGGGGCTGGACGCTAAGGACGAATACGTTCATATTGATTTCCCAGCCCCCTTCGGCGATTTGCAGTTTTGTCCATTCCGGCACCGTCAATTCCTGCCCGAGTGCCCGTTGACCCCTCCACGACACCTCCTCGAAACGAAGTGGTTTCTGCAAGGGCACACCGTCGACGCGTGCTAGCTGCAGGGCGCAAAAACAATCGCATCCGATCTCAGTCAACTCGAGCCTCACTCGCACCCCACTATAAGACCGCGCGGATCGCGCACACCACTCGTCCACCACGATGGTGACCAAATCAGCAATCAGAGCAGGCCCCTCAGGCACCCCCCAACGCGCCCGCGGCCGACCGGCCGGGAAAACAACCACCACCGACTCACCAGCGCGCGCGTCCACGGCTGGAAAAACGAAACCAACGGCATCGCCGCGAGGAAAGAAAGCCGGCAAGCGCCCCTCAAACGTCCAACGTACGCTCCTCACCTTCACCCAGAACCGAGAGAACCGAGCTAACAAACCATAGCCGGAGACCCAACCCCGACAGGTCGCCGTCGCCGCTACAAGCCGGGCACGGTAGCCCTAAAAGAAATTCGCCGGTACCAACGCTCTTACGACCTATTGATTGCCAAACTCCCATTCGCAAGACTAGTCCGCGAAGTCGCACTTGATCTGCTCCCCGCAGACGTGGGCGCGGAGCTACGGTGGCAGTCGCACGCGATCCAGGCGTTACAGGAAGCGGCGGAGGCGTTCCTAGTGCATTTGTTCGAGGATACGAATTTGTGTGCGATCCATGCGAAGCGGGTGACTATTATGCAAAAGGATATCCAGCTTGCGCGCAGGATTCGGGGAGCTTGGGGGGGTCTTGGTTGAGGTTGAGTGAGGGGATGGGGGTTTAATCTTAATCCAGCTGCCCAGATTGGGTTGGCTGATGTTTTCGGCGTATGGGCATGGAGTCGGGGTTGTGGTGTTGCTTTGATTTTTGATTTTGATGTTGCGCGATGCGCGGCTTCATGGGTTTGGTCTTTTTTTTTATTTTTATACCAGGGGTGTGTACATTAAGCATGGATGTGGGTGCTTTTGCCTTCTATAGGATCAAGTCGAATGATGAGTGCTGGCGAGGGTGTGCCACAGGACACTTACCCAGTTCAACTGAAGCAGTCCACAAAGTAGCAAGCTTGAGGTGTGACTACGTATTTAATCAAGAATTCTCGGAACGTAATCGGGTATAAATATTTCAAGGTTTAGGTAGCAAGTCATTTTGGACTTTTCAATGCAAGACATACATGAGATTCGTGCTCCTGTATCACCCGCGTTTCAAGATCAAAAGGAATCGCAGAAACGCCTTCCGGTGTAGCCATGAATTGGTATCATAAACAAAGCGCCATCGTAATAAAATAGGCATTAAAGTAGAAAGGCAGATCAAGCCCGTTTCAAGCCCGGTGGCAGGCCCATGATAAGTCGCTGACCCTCTGCGTGGACCTCACGGGCCTCTTCGTTCTTGCCTTGTCGCTCGAGAGTGTCGGCGAGCATCTCATCAGTGACACTGGCCCAGAGACGGTCGTTGGCTCGACGAGCCATGGCGCGACCGGCTCGGGCGCTCTTCTCGGCCTGCTCGCCGACGACGCCGCGGAAGTATTTCCAGCTCATGAAGGTCAGGGTTATGCAAGTGATCTGGGTATTGCTGATGGCGGTGGCAGACTGCAACGCCTGCTGGAGGTATTGTTTGGTTTGGACGGTGGAGTCGTTCACGGTAGCGCAAACCAGGAAATAGGCTGCTTGGATGTACTTGCTCGGGCTACCTTGGCAGAAAGATTCGAGAGTGGCCAAAACATTTGGGAGATGGGAATGAGACGGGTGTGCTGGGTCACGGATGATGAGAACGGTGTTGAGGGCTGCTAGAAGGCATGTGTCGCGGCAGGGGTCATTGCGAGCGGTTTTGCTGGTTGAGGGGGAAAGCGATAGCAAGGGCGATTGGAAGGTTGCTAGCGCGGCTGACAGATCACCAGTGGCCTGGGCAATGGTCCCAGCGGCGTATTCCATCAAGCATTGAATGGCTCTGGGGAGTTGATTTCCAATATGTTGGGTGACCTGCCGCAACTCCTTCAAGCTCTGACCAGCCAGATCCCAGTCGGTCCGGGAGCACGCCAAGAAAACACGCTGCAGAAGGAAGCTGCAGTAGAGGGATCGGCGCCATTCAACTCTTCGCGTCGCATTCACCATGGACTCGGCGATCTCTTGAGGGGCCTTAAATTCTCCTTGAATCATCCGAAGTCCCTCATCAAGATACTTCTCGGCCTTGCGGCCATCATAAGAATTCTTTGAACTCAAAGTAACCGAGCTCAAGAAGTAGGAAAGAGCGTAAAGGTCGTGCTGGGGAAGCCAGTTGAAGCTCAGAAGCAGTGTTCCATTGTGGACCTGGAGAATGTCGCCCGTATCGATGGATGACGGCCCGGCCGATTTTCCATTGAGTGGCACAGAGAATGAGCCATCAGGGCGCCAGTTGGGGTCACTTAGTGTTTCATCTACCTTGGCCTGCATCACGCTTAACTTTTGAGAAGACTGGTTAACGTCGTACTCCAACAGACTGCAGAAGATGTCAACCATCTGTATGAGTGTGACCAGTTGTGGAATGTCGCGAAGTTCCTCGTTTAATTGGTGACTTCGCGCGGCAGCTACAGCGCGCTGCGCCTGCTCAATAGCATCAGATCCCGTCCCGTATTGCAGATGTGCCAGGGCTTCAATGATCGCTGCCATTGCCGAGACAGCCTTGTCCCCGTTTCGACCGGCCATGCTGGAAATCTTGTGGAGATGTTGTAATGCCTGCACAGAGTCCTGATGCGATGAAGATGATAAAGACAAGGACACTCGGAGGAAGCGAAATGCATACTCCCAAGCAGCATGACGATACCTGTGTCTGTTAGCGGGAAGTTTGCTTGAGGAGGGTCAATGCTACACACGCTTCGACATCTTGAATCATGCCATCGACGGCTTTCAGAGAGGCTTTGGAATTGGTTTTGTGAAGCATTCGCGCCAGAAGATGCTGCATACTGTACTTCAGGTCCAGCATGCGGTTCTAAGTAAGGTCAGTATTGGTCTCATTGCTTATCGAGATCTCTCACTCACTCGCTCACAAAGGTCAATCTATAAAAGACGTCAGTCAGATGCTTGAAAAGCAAATGTTATAAACATACCCCTTTGCTCAAAGCTGTCTCAGCCTCGAGATCATTCTCTGTTTCCTCAAACAATGTTCGCGCATATCGTAGTCGTACAAGAGCTTCTTTGCGAGGTTGCAATCGCCAATTCTGTCGACAGTCAATAATTATAAAATAACTGGACAAAAGCTGAGAAAGAAGACGTACCTTCAAAACAGCCTCCAAGCATCCAAGTCCAGTCGCAACCAACTTGTAGTACTCTTCAACATCTTCATGGCGGGTTGCCAAAGCCAATTTCGTTCCATGGCGATGCGCAGCATTCAGATACTCATCAGCCAAGGACAGCAAAAGGACTTGATAGTCCACCGGAGGTTTGGTGGGCTTTGCGACAGCCGTTTCAGTACCCGGCAGACTGGGGCGTTTCTGCTGTGGTTTTTTCGACTGTTGCTTTTGAAGCTGCTTCTGGACATCTGGGGAAGAAAGAGGGATTATAGCTTGTGGAATGGCATTCACTGCAGGCGAGGGGGTGGGCTGTGACTGTGCAGATACCTGCGCAGGTGTCGGCATCGCCGCGGGAGTAGACGGGGGACGTTTTATCTCGACGATGGGGGTGGACGGAGGTCGCTTCAATTCAACTTTGGCAGTAGAGAGAGGGAGTTTCGTCTCCATGCTCCGAGCTGGCGCAGACTCTATCTTGACGGCCTGTTGAGGCGGCTGGATTTGGAAGCTTGAATGTCCTTGAGCGTCTTGAGTTGGATTTTGAGGAATTGCAGGTGGGGCATTTTGGACTGCAGGCGCTAGCTGTGCTTTTGATGAATCCACAGAAGCTGTTGAAGGGATTGGAGGTAGATCACTGGCTGCCGGACCCGAGAGAGCACTGGGGTCGACGTAATCCGGAGGTGGGACGTATCGCGACCGTGGAGCAGCAGGAAGAGGCGGTTGAACAAACAGCTCCGCCGGATTAATGAACTGTTGCTGCGGCTCCGCGGGTGGGAGAGAAGAAGTTGGCGCCGGCTGGGGCTGGATCTGCGGGGGTGGTTGTGGTAGCGACGGTTGCACCTGCGGCTTCGGTGGTGGTGGTTGTAGTTGAGGAAGGGACACTGTTTGGGGAAACTGCGGCCGCGGAGACTGCTGCAGCTGTTGGCGAGGAGATTGCTGCAGCTGTTGGCGAGGAGATTGCTGTTGGAAATGAGGACGAGGAGACTGTTGTACATGCGAACGAGGGGATTGTTGCTGCAGTTGAGGAAGAGGGGCTTGTTGGAATTGAGGACGCGGAGATTGCTGTTGCAGCTGGGTACGGGGAGATTGCTGGTGAAATTGCGGGCGAGGAGACTGTTGTTGCATCTGCTGATGGGGAGACTGTTGGTATTGTGGACGAGGTGATTGTTGCATCTGAAATTGAGGCTGTTGCGATTGAATCGGAGGCGGTTGTGGCTGAGCTAACTGGTGCGGGTGGATGAGAGGCTGCTGCTGAGGTATCTGTTGCTGAGGTATGTGTTGCGCCTGTTGCTGGTATTGAGGGTATTGAGGATAGGGCATCATGCCCTGGGGATAGCCTGGCGGTTTGGCGTAGCCATTGTAAGGCGACGGCGACGGCGCCTGGGGAGGGCCGTTGTTGTACACCAACTGCGGGGGGACATGGCCGGGCTGGTACTGGGGAGGGATGTACTGCGGATACTGTCCGGAATGAGGTGGTGGGAAACTCATCGCCCCAAATGCGCTCTCCAGTCAAGCTGATAGTTCAGCGCGCGAGGTGAAGCGCCAACATCCGCCTCGCGCGTCGGGGCGGAGAAACTCGCGGCGGTCAGCTGATAAGCGATAACCTTAGATCCGAGGATGTATATCTGAGTTTGTATGACAGGGATCGTTTTGCCTGAAAATTGCATTGTTTCGTCTTTGTTTGGTCATTTGAAAAGGCGTTTTCTTCTGATTTGATTGATTCGTGCTTAAAGAATCTTTTACATCTGCTTACTACGATAGGTAATACCGCCTAATGGGAGATATCCGACGATGGCTATAAACCGCAACAGAGGAATAGTCTAGATCGACTTCAGATTGATGAAATATTAACGTAAGGGTCATCCGACTCAAGTTCGTGGACTCGGGTTCGCGGTGGCTATATCTAATACGAACGATCCACCCCAGAGCGCTTCCGTATTTAGACCCCGACGAAAGATTGTCATCGGTAAGAGGTTTAAATAACTGCCATGTAAAGTGAGATTCGCGTCCACTTCTATCCTTCTATCTACAACATCCCATTTCAACCTTTTCCACCGACATTCTCACCCAAAATGATGACACCTCGACTGGAACTCGTCCGGTTGACCGAGGACCACCTTCCCGGATATCACGCTATCTGGTCCGACAAAAATGCAACTCGATGGAGCTCTCATGGCTACTGTAAGACCCTCGAAGACAGCAAAAAATGGATGTCAGAATTGCTCCTCTCCACGAATCCAAACGGAGACAACTTCGCCGTCATCATTCGAAAAGACATCGACTCGGACAAACTTTCTGAAAAGAGCTCCGAATCTACAATCCTCAAACCAGGTGCGTTCATTGGATGGGTCGGGGCCTGGAAAACAAATCCATCACCAGAAGTCGGCTTTATTTTCCATCGCGGTGCATGGGGCCACGGCTTTGCGACTGAAGCACTGCAGGGATTCGTGACCATGTTCTGGGAACTCAGGCTACAATATTCTACTCTGGATGCTTGGTGTGACACGCAAAATGCAGCCTCGATCAGTGTCTTGACCAAATGTGGCTTTGTAATGGAGGAGGCTAAAGATGGCGACTACACCCTGCCCTGGATGGACCCACCTCTTCGTGATAGCCTTTGCTTTCGAGTGAAGCGAGGTGTTAAGATCGATATGTGGTCTTTGGCCAGGTGAAGCGTAAGGCCCACGAAGAGAAAGATAGTTGAAGCGTTATCGTTGCCGTCGGAATGAGACACTGCAGAATTTACGCATGTGGGATCGGAGTATCAATCAGATTCAAAATGTATTCATGTTCAATATAGTGATACCTATCCACCGATGTAAACGCCTGGCCATGCTTGTGTACTAAATTATATTAACAATCCACCCAATATGCACCCTGTAATTTATCTGCAAAGTAGAGCACACCGGTCTTTGACCCAACTCCTGTCCAGGTGCAACAAATACGACACCGCAAGAACACCTGAGCAAAAACCACCTCACATCATGCGAATAGACGAGTACAAAGAATTGATGGGTTGCTCATTCATAGCGGGCCGAATGATTTCGTCACCCAGACTAGGCGCAAAAGTAAGTGGGGGATGTTCTCGCACCGTCCAAGGGCAGAGCTCATTGCAATTCTCCACGCTAATCGAGGGCTCAGCAGGGTGAATTCTTTGATTCCCCCATGTCGCATCCGGGACCGGATCCGAGCCTCCAAGAGATCGCTCGGTCCAGAAATGATAAGTCGCCCTGCCCGACTCTTCAGAGTTGAACGGTTGTTTGCGAGGGCACTTCAATGTTGTATTGCACGCAGCGCAGACGGAGATGCGCTTACAGGATGAGCAGAATGAATCGAACAGCCGGCAGATGGTGGTCTGGTATACACTCGACAGCCACAGGTCGACAGATCGATGGGCACATCCGAATCGTGGTGTCATATATTCTTCTTTGCCCACCTGGCCCGACTCGGTTGTAAGCTGGTACTCTGTGCGGATGACCAGCTGATCGTCGTCATCGAGCTCGGGGAGCAATGATATTTTCAATTCGGTCGATGCGTACTTCTCGACACAGGAGTGCCAGCAGTAACGGTCTCCGACCTTGTCTCCGAACTCAGACTTGAGAGCATTTAAAGTGATCTTCCGTACCCGGAGATGATCCACGAGATCCATCTTATCTCGGTAGGTCAACTTCTTGCATGGGCATAAATCGACGATTCCGGCGAGTTCGCCCAGGTTGCATGTTCGGTGTTCCGATTTGCGCCTCAAGTCACGGGGAGAAAACGCAGCCCGAGGATGCAGTTTCAGGCATTTGGAGCACGCACGCCAGCGACTATTTTCCAATAGGTTGATAAACTGCCAGCGCGGCGTGACGAAGTTATGTCCATTTCGGTAGTGGTGAAAAAGCGGCGCAAAGTCTCGAGTGAATCGCAGGGACTTGGACGCGAGGATTTCGCCGGATATAGCAAACATGCGTTTGCAGGTCAGCGCAAAAGCGGCTTCCGGGATGAGGGTGAGGTGAGAATTGATTTCCAACAGCAGCTCGGTTGGCAGTTCCATAAGACGGCAGCGGCCTGAACCTTCCTCCTTCTGCTGCTTTCGCGAACGGGTTATCGGCCACGACTTCATTCTCATGGCGATTCTTAGTCTTTGGGTAGCTCGGTGGAAACGTTCTGGCATGCCAGATGGGGGCTCTATAAAAGCCATGGGGAGCACATGAGTAGAGTGCTCCTTGTATCTGAGACGTGGCGCTTTCGCAACACTTTTATGACCAGGCCGCATGAGAGGGAAAAAGTGAGATGTTTAAAATGGGTGTTGGCGTTCGAGGAGGTGAGCTGAAATATTATGGCTCAAGGACGAACGGCATCGCGTGACGAAGAGGCAGCATCTTCAAAAGAAAAAGGAAAGAAGAAAAAGGGTGGATCTCTTGACCTTGAAGCCTACTAGGGCCTTGAGACCGATAAAGTTGCACGAAAACGGACCATGAGATTGGGTCACAAAATGGTCAACGGTAATGCTATCAGCATAACATATAGGGTTAATCGACCAGATCGTCGCTGGGGCAGCCCGTTCGCCGTCCGATGATCCAAATGCAGTACTCCACAATATCTTACTTCCCCTTTCGATATAACCCTGTGGAATTTCGCTCCAGACAATATCTATTGTTGGAGGTCGCTGCCACGAGTTCGCCGGAAGCCGTTGAACTATCGAGGTCTTCTACCGCATGCGGAAGGCAGATTACCGCATCGAGCATCATCGCATCATCGCCTCCATTTTTGGTGGAGGAATTCCCCAGTCTCCCCATGTCCGGCCTTGCGGTGTTTTCAGTTATCAGAGTTTCTGCACAGACTACCATGACCCTGTCAACTGACGGATCAAAGTCGCGGTCCCATGACAGGCGTTCGTGGAGGGACCATTTCTGCCTTAGGCAACAATATATGACTAAGCCTTATCAGCCGGATAGTCATGTGATGTTAAAGATAAGATCGACTTAGTGCTTAGTCAGACGGGCTCGATCTGGAAATGCCGAGGTCCCCCGTCTTATCAAGGCTTTTTCTCTGTTGCCATACATTTTGAACTCATAGAAAAAAGTCTTCGTGCCAAGTCTTGGTTGTCGTTTCGCATTCATTTCTGCATAGTACTTCATGTCGGGCTTTGCAACAGACCTTCTTCGTTCATTCCCCGTATCGCTCCTCTTATCGGGGTTATTTGCCATGGGTCTACTCTCATGGCTGCGCCCTAGCGCGCGGATCTCGTTCTTCCACGCCAAGGACAATAAGCTCCTTCTGACCAAAGTATCGGGAAAGACCGGTGCAAAGGAGCAGACGACCCTGGTGGATGTCTGCCGTGATGCGACTCCGGACACCTGCCATCTGAACCCTTTTCTGTTCAACGGCCATCTGCAGACCGCCTGGACGGTGATGAAGCATGACAATGTCCCCGTTTACTACAAGCGGAAGATGTTCGAGTCGGAATCTCCCATGTTCACAGGACAGTACGCCATAGATTTCGTCGTCAAGCCTTATGACATGCCACCGGAGGGTGAACTTACTGACCAGGCCCGCAAATACACTCAACCGGAGGGTCTGCCAGCCCGGACCTCGTTTTATTCATCAGAAGAGCTCTCCACTCTGCCATCAGACGACACGAAGCCTATGCTCGTTGTCCTTCATGGTTTGAGCGGTGGCTCTCACGAAGTCTACTTGCGACATGTCCTTGCCCCTCTCATTGAAGATGGTTTGTGGGAAGCATGTGTTGTGAACTCGAGGGGATGCGCCCAGACTAAGATCAGCACCGGAGTTCTCTACAATGCTCGTGCGACTTGGGATATTCGTGAGGCGGTTAACTGGATCAGAAAGACATTCCCTAACCGACCTCTGTTTGGCATTGGATTTTCACTGGGCGCCAACATTCTTGCCAACGTATGCACCTGCGAGTTATTTGATTTAGTACTGTGAACTAACATGGATACAGTATCTTGGTGAAGAGGGTGACAATTGCCAATTGAAGGCTGCAGTTATCTGCGCCAGTCCTTGGAACCTGGATATCGGCTCTGCGTATCTGCAAAGTACTTGGATGGGTAAAGAAGTGTACAGCAAGACGATGGGTACTAGCATGAAGAAGCTTTTCGAAACGTGAGTCTTCTTTCTCGTTTTATGTCTACAAAGTTACTAAACAAGTGGATCTAGACACGTCGATCAGGTCTCCAAGAACCCTCGCATCGATGTTGACGCCGTGCGAAGCATCACGTACTTACATGAGTTTGACCGGTACGTACATCTCATTTTGTTTACGCACGGATACTCGATTTCTAACTGGTTTTGTGCAGTGCTCTGCAATGTCCAACTTGGGGATATCCCACCGAAGGCGCGTATTACCGGGATGCCGCATCCACCGACGCCATGATGTCCATCCGCATTCCTTTCCTTAGCGTGCAGGCCGAGGATGATCCCGTAAGTCTACCGTACCGGCAATATTTATCCAAAGCACCTACTAACATAAGAAAGATTGCTTGCCGTGACGCACTTCCCTTCCAGGAAATAGCCCAAACACCATACGGGGTCATGGTAACCACTTCATGGGGCGGCCATCTTGGCTGGTTCGAATTCGGAGGACACAGATGGTTCGTCAAGCCAGTGACGAACTTCCTGAACAAGATGGCTCGGGAGATCGACACCCAGATTCCGGGAGTTGTGGAGCACCCAGAGAAAATGCCCGGACGGATCGCCCACCACGCTGGTTTGGAAAAGGATCCCGACATGGCACCCAAGCCTGTCTTTAACCCTGTGCACCGCAGACTCGATATGAAGCTGGCGCAGTAGTTTATCGTGCATTTTGGAGACTTGATGGACAGTGAAAATTCAACATATGGCTCGGGATGGGGGAGAGGACAGCAATAAGATACGTACGACGTTGCTGCTCTGTATATAGACTATATTATAGAGGCATTTCCATAGCGTTGATAGTTTCGAATAAATAGTACTCTTCATTGTCTTTATGAGTCTGCTTTTGCTATTCCGCTCCAGTCGAGCTGTGTTTCTCCCCATCATGAACTCACCAGAAACAAAGTAAAGCCGCTGTTCATGTGGAATATTTCGCCCATGTGTGCCAGTTTGTGGATGATGCAGGGCGAGAGAAGCGCATAACATAATGTCTTGTTATATTGGAGGCTATAGCTGTGTTAACATGGTCTTGAACGAGATCTGTCCAACATTAGCTTGACTGTCTGCAGCCTCGCCGCATCTCACTCGCTAGCGTGAATCCGGTGTGTAAAGTTGGAATGCCCTATATGATTGAAGCAACAACTTGACTCCCGGGATCCCTGGCCAGCGTCAGCGCCCTGTCTTCCGGCCACTCTAACCTTAAGTGATAAATGAACAAAATCGAAGCCGAGGTACTTCAAATTATTTCCAACCCATCATCATTCCACAAATGAACATGCTTACTCTCATAGATATGCTTATTACTCTACACGCAGCGGTGCATACTTCTCCATTACTCCCGCCAGCTTATAGTACTGGCTGCTCGCGTTCGGGCTGATTGCCTGGTTTCCCTGCATATTGCTCCAAGCGGTCCATCCTTTCCAGACGTCCGAGTTATCCTCGAAGAATTCCAACAATTTCTCGATGATTTCTGCACACGCATCATTAGGCCCGCCTCCAAATTCAGTCAGCATGGCGGTTGCTTTATGGCTGCGTAATGTACTAGTAACCGTTTCGAATGGGAGATAGAAAAGCCCCCAAGTCAAGCAATCTGCCGATCCTCCATTAATAATGTCAAAGTACTGATGGAGGTCGAATATGATTTGGCCTTCAGGAGCCGTATCCAGCAGCGGAAGTAATGCCGGTGCGGATCGGAGCTCCCAAGTCGTCACTGTCGCCGAGTACGGCCCTGCGATGAGAATTCGATGTGAAGGTGCCTCCTTCAGGATCGTCTGGATTGCCTTTTTCATAGTATCGGCCCATTTGAAAGCACTTAAACCCCACGCTGTTTTGAGTTAGCTCATGCTGTCGAGATTTCCTTGGGATTACTTACGCTCATTCATCAACTCGAAAATCACGTTTGGGTTATCTTTATAATGTGTAGCGAGCTTGCCCCACAGATCCGTGAAGTTGTCGTCAGTCACCTCCTGGGAAGCACCGGGCAGATCCAGCAGAGGCTGTCCAATAACGGAACAATAGTACCGGGCATAGTTGTGAATATCTAGAATGACCGTGCTTCCGTTCGATGTGATGATGTTAACGAGGTTGTCGAGGCCTGACAGGGTCGTTTGATTCAGCGGACCGTTTAGCCCAACCTGAATATGTCCCCACGCAACAGGGAGCCGGACCATGTTGAAGCCCAAGTCGCGCCACTCCCAGTAGAGCTCTGGGGGATCGAGGTACGGATAGTTTGTTTGTTCTCCTCCACATGAAGTCGACTCGAACGATGTGTATGCCGTGCCGAGTAGACTAGCGTCGGCCGCAAGCCCAATAAGATTGACACTGGTTGCTTTCAATCAGGAACAGTGATCTCACCCCAGGGCATATCAGCAAGACTCACCCTGCATACTGAATAGCAGCAACTCCATGCATGCATGAAGTGACCAGAGTCGGTAACCAAGTGCCAATCTTCATATTGGTAATTGGCAATTGAGTGGAGAGTTGATGATTTTGCAGTTCTCAAAAGGCTGCAAGAACATAAACATAAGGCTGCAGAACAACCGAGGCCAACCACCGCCAAGAGTACTAAAATGAAGATCGCATGCACAAAAGCCCGCATGTGCTGTCATTAGGGATCAGAAGCAAGAAATCAATTAGGTAAGTCGATGAAACGTTGCTGTCGCGGTTGCGGATCATCGTGTCGATCCCCGCTCTGTCGACATGCGAAATCACCCCGGCCATTCTACGCTGCTATAAGCATCGATATCTAGCAGATACTTTAATTTGGCTAGGCATAGAGTAGTGGTAGTGTATATTTACCCCGACCACTCGTTGAGGTTGATTATAAACCACTACCCCTTAACTAACTAGACTATATACGGAATAGTCTAGTCGTTATTCAACTGTCGACATGATATGCAGGCTACAGCAATGATATATATCCATGTACGTACATGTACGTTGTACCATCTCCTGAAACGAACTTACAGCCTTGCCAAAACCTGCCGTGACCTAGTTACCGGTTATAATAGGCCGCCTTTGTGGCGCGCGCATTCGAAACCGCCGTGACACCTGGATGGCAGGGTGCCATGGAACATGCATGCAGAAGGATAGGTCATAGCAAATACTGTACAAGAACACCTTTCTCTATAGCTCTCTTTTTAGGCTATAGTACACTTTTCCACTTCTTTCTGTATTCCTCGTTTCTTCCTGGCTCATCCCTGGCCGATACAGCCGCTTTGAATCCTACGCGCTGTGCGAGCTGCTGAAAATCGACACCCTCCGGCGAGTTTCTCGTGATGCCATCAAAGATAGTCGCAAGCCTTTGAGTCGAGCCAAGCATGCCTTCAATTGTGCTGTTGATGACTTGCTTTTGCATCCAAAGCTGATTGACGGGAACGCTCTTGATCCTTTCGGTGAGAAGATTGACCGTCTCCTCCAGCTGTGTTGGTGGCACCGCTTTGAGAACAAGACCCATGGCCGCAGCTTCTGAGCCGCTGATGAGATCACCCGTAAAAAGCATCCTCTTGGCCTTTTCCGCCCCAATGCGATACGCCCACATTGCTGTTGTTGGGCAACCCCAGACCCTGCTTGGAGGATAGCCGATCCTCGCGTCGTCCGCCATGACAACGAGGTCGCAGCACAACGCAATGTCACTTCCTCCCGCGACAGCTGCTCCATGTACTTGTGCAATTGTCGGCTTGTAACTGTGAAACAACTCAGAATAGCAGTTTGTGCATTCCTTCATCGACACGTATTCATGGAACGGCTCATAGCCTTGACCGAGGTCCTGGCTGCCAGCTGTCTGTCCGCGCTGGGCGTTTGCGGCGTAAATATCGAGATCATAGCCACCACAGAAGCCACGACCATTGCCCTTGAGTACAATGCAGTGAACACTAGGGTTTGCGTTGGCGGACCGAACTGCCGCGCGTATCTCGAGGGGCATGTGTTGGTCAATAGCATTGTGTTGCTTTGGTCGATTTAAAGTTATATAGGCAACCTTTCCGTCTTCTGATGTATTGTAGAGCAAAGACTTGAATGTTGCTTGGTCCATTTCGACGAACGTTTCTGCTGTCGAGTATGGTATCTTGCGGTACGGCGTGGTGAATACGTTGTTCTAAAGTGAACTTAATCTGGGGAAGATGTTTCAAGGCTAAATAAGTTATGAGCTATACTGAATTCTGTCGCTACGACTAAATATTCACACAGGGGAGCCGTGACTACAAAATACCAAGGGCCATGTGGTCGTCGAGGGTCCACCTCGGCTATCCAGTTTCCCCTCGGTACGTCCAATTTCCCCGCCGTGTTTCTTTCGCCGTCGGTTCCCCGCAACTTGAATGACTACTATAGTTGTTTACTTTACCGCCGTCGTAGCACCTATTGCAATGTTGTGCAGTTGCAGGCAAGTCAGCTTGCGCGGGCGCATGTGAACTCGGCAACCAGTACGGCCAATTCTCTATAGGTGTTTACCGGAATATATTCATCGCACACGGCCGGTATGATTTGTGGTCGCCAGGACACCGAGCAACCCGGCACGACCGCTTCCAAAACTGATAAGGCAAGAATCAAGCTCTATTAAGATTCAATCTAAAGCCCAACTTAAATTCCAATCTACTTGGATGACACAACCACCAGTAAAGTGCTAAAATCGTGAACATGACGCCAGCCATGATACACTTAGGCACCTGCACTGTACCTATTTACAATCTCGAGACAATCCACTGTCAACATCAAATCAACCACTTCACGCCAAAATGCATCATTGCAGAAGCGAGACCTCATCCTCCAGCAAACCGGCCTCTTTGACCAATTCGTAGAACTCGCCACGATCCTCAAGCAGTTTCGCAGGAGTGTCGAACTCAACCACTCCACCTTTATCCAACACGAGGATTCGGTCAGAGTCAATGATGGTGTTGATCCGGTGAGCAATTGTGATGATGGTGCGGTTCTTGAAGATGTCGCTGCGTAGGGTTTGCTGAAGAGCTGCATCGGTTTCCACATCGACAGCGGCCTGGTTCGGAAATGATCAATATCTGGTGTAGTGCTTGGTTCCGGGATTCGATGACAACTTACTGTGGCTTCGTCGAGAACAAGGATATTGCTAGAAGTCAACAATGCCCGGGCGAGAGATACGAGCTGCCGCTGGCCTTGGCTCAGGTTTGATCCTGTTGATATAATTGTCAGAACCAGTCGCGAGTCAGTGGAATTTGGCTAGTTGTGGAAGACTTACCTCCCTCTTGGATTTTGGCATCGAGCTTGCCGTCCAACTGCGCGATGTAATCCTTGAGGCGAGAGTGTTCTGGATCAACGAGGTCAGTGAATGAATGTCGGCAAAACTCCGTGGATACTTACCAAGCACACGCCAAAGGTCGGTATCATCATGGACATTATGGGGATCAAGGTTGTCGCGGACAGTGCCTTCGAAGATGGCGGGGTCCTGGGGGATGATAGCCAGGCGACTTCGCAAATCGTTCAGGCCAATTGTAGAAACATCCAGCCCATCGACGCTAAAAACCGTTAACTGTGCTCTGAATGGCGATGATCGCTGCCTGGAGTCCTCCCATACCTAATTTGACCGCCAGCGGGTTCGATCAGGCGGAACAAGGCTAGCGTGAGCGAGCTCTTGCCCGCGCCAGTCCGGCCGACAACACCAATCTTCTCACGTGGCTTAATCTCGAGGTTGATGCCCTTCAATACGAGGTCAAGACCCTCACGGTATCGCATACTGTAGTCTTTGAAAGAGACGGCTCCATCGGCTGGCCAGCTGCTAGGCGGGCGCCTGTTCTCAATGACTTCGGGCGCCTCGCTGGGAAGATTGGCATACTCCAGCACACGTTCAACCGAGATGATGTTTGTCTCTACCTCGACAGTCTGACGCACGAGAGAGTTCAAGAATTGGGTAATTTGGAGAGCGTAAGACATTGCGAGACCCACCATACTGGCAGAAAGTGGGGAGTTGGTAACAGTTGCGACAGAAATAATGGATAGCCCGGCAGCTGCCAGAATGACTATCGATCCGATGAACTCAAGACGAATCGCCAGCCATCGATTGGCAGAGATGGATGGGAAATAGGCGCGTAGGTTTGCATCCATGTACCATTCGTTTTCGAGGGAGAATTTGTTCTGTTGCCTGTAAGCCCGAATTGTTGAAGTACCGTTGAGAGACTCCTGGAAGTGTGCGAATATAGGGCTCTTCGTGACACTATCCAGCCGTTTAAGCTCGCGCGAGGCCCGCAAATAATACTTCTGATAGCGGTTATACACCCAGCCTAGGGGGAGAACGACGAGAAGGAATGCAGGCGTTGAAATCGAGATAACAATGGTCGTGAACAGTAGTCTGCTCAGGTTGTTGAACAACTGCCTCAAAGGTCAGTGGGGGTATTTCCTCAGGGCTCAGTGTATCGGTACATACAGTGTTGAAGGAGCGGGCAAGGACCTCGTCAAGGCGATAAATGTCACTAAATACTGTTAAACATTTCCGTAGATCGAAAACAGACCGGTTAAGAATGATACCTGGAAAAGCGGTTGAGGATTTGCCCTGAAGGTGTAGTCTCAAAAAAGCTCATGGGCGAGCGGAAGATGGAAGCAGCCATACGTTGATGTAGCTTTCGTGAAGCCTAAACTTATCGTCAGCTTCTAATTCAGTCGTTTCGAAGCAATCAGGTTAAAAGTAAAGCGAATACCGACCTCAATGGCGCAGAAGATCCACAAAAGTAGGTTCTGCACGATAACCAACGCAGCGGACCCCATTCCGAGTGCAAAGTAAATTCCAATAAAATAACCCACGCTAGGAGAATCATTACGATCCCTGCTTTCCGACCACTTCTTTAGCCAGAAGCTACTGCCAACTTGCCCGGTTTGTACGGCCAGAATGGCAATGAAATACAGCAGGACACCAACGAGATTGCTTTCCTTGGCATATTCCCAGTACACGGTCCATTTGACCTTGCCTTGGGCAGAAGTTTCCTGTCTTTTTCTGGTCTTCAGCTTGCCGTTTTCTTCATCTCCTAGCTTGCGATTAGGACCCCGCCAAGTCACAGTACTCGCGCGGCGGAGAGTGACAGTACTTCCTCGCCGAGTGGCCGAACCCGAGGGAATGGGGAGCGGAGTAGGGGCTTGTCCTTCGGTGTCTGAAAGTTCAGGATCCGCTCTATCGCCATTCCTAGGGGTGTTGGAGCCACTTTTGGAGGTTTTGTTGTCGGAATTGTTCGCACCAGTCCTAATAAGTTTTGCAACCTCTCCATTAATGGCCAAGAGGTGTGCATATGTACCACTCTCTACCAGTGTTCTGTTTGCAACCAGGGTCACAAAGTCCGCTTCCTTCAAGACATTGAGAGTGTTTGTTGCGAGCACGCGAGTTTTAGTGTTGAGAATACCATTTTTGCCGAGCACGCGATTGATAAGGTGTCGCCCAACATGTTGATCAACCGCCGAAAGAATATCGTCAAAGAGATAAATATCTGCTCGAGCATAGACAGCTCGAGCGAGGTTCAAACGAGCCTTTTGACCTCCTGATAATGATATTCCTCGTTCACCAACTTCGGTCTTATCACCGTCAGGCAAGTTCTTCATGTCATCCTGCAAGGCACAAGCTTCCAGAGTAAGGTTGTAAAAGTCAGGGTCCCATCGGTGGCCAAAGACAATGTTCTCCTTGACAGAAGTGTTCATCACCCAGGGCGTCTGAGCAACATATGCAATCTGTCCACGAGCAGTAACCTGACCAGATGCTTTCCAGAGATCCCCGAGGAAGGCTTGTAGCAAGGACGATTTTCCGGAGCCGACTCGGCCAACAATACAGCTAAGCTCTCCTTTCCTGGCTTTGAAGTTGATGTTTCTCAGAACTTGAGCTTCGACGCCTTGGTATCTGTTCCATGTAAAGGACGCATCCGAAATACTAAGAGACTCGTCTCCAGCATTCTCCACACGGTCTTCGAAATCAACAGCATCTGATTGCAGTTCATCGGCAGTGAGGTAACTGGTAAGGCGCTTCACGGCAACACCCGCTTCGACGGTGGCTGTGATGGTCATTGGCAATATAGCCAGCGGGAAAGCAAGTAGATTAAAGAGCGTCAAAGAAGGGAAAACGATCTCTGTAGTTAGAGGACGACCACTTGTCAAGGCGAAAATACTGAAGGTGCCACACGACACTAGGAACGGTGCCAGATTCCAAGCAAAGTTGGCAAAAGCTTGCGTAACGCCAAATTTGCGTAGGTTCCTCAATTCCAAATCATTTCGAATATGGTTCAGTTTGGTCATGAAAGCACCACTCCAAGCATAGAGCTTAATACTTTTCATGTTATTGAGAATACCGGTCATGAGGCCGGTTCTGGCGTCCTTGTTCTTCATCTGCGTGATTTGCAACCTCTTCATTGACCGAGTGATAGCACTGTTCAAAGGAATCATAATAATCATGACACCAACGCCAGCAAACATGCTTGGACCCACAAATTGGTAAAGGGATACTAAGCATAGAACAATCTGGAAAGGACCAGATATAAGCTGTGTACCCGATGAAGCAAGATCGGAGATACGCTGCTGATCAACTGCCATATGATTGACGATATCTCCAGTTGTCTTGGAAGAGCGGCCTTCATTGGAGAGCTTGAGCGCTTTGGCGTAGATAATCGATGTCAAAGAAGACTTCACGCGCATGCCCGTGTCAAATGCTCTTTGGTAGTGTTGGTGGACCAGTACACTCTGCAAAGCTGACACCAAGAACATTGAAAGTGCAATGGCGGCTCCTCTAGCAGGCGACTCGGGTGTATTGGTCCGGTAGGAATCAATGAAGGCAATCAGGACTCTCAGAAGTTGTGGCTGAATGAATGAAAAAACATCACTGGCGCACTTGAGGATGATCCCCCAAACGTATGGACCCTGGAATGTCTTGAAAAGGGCCAGCCAGAGGGAAGGGCTTTTCTTACTTGCCACTTCCTTATCCCACTGTTTGGCAAGCTCGGTTCCAGTGACACGAGTTGTGTCTGAGTGTGGCAGGTTCCACAGGTCGTCCTGGGTGAGGTAGTGGTTGTATCCATACTTCATCAACGGAGTCAGCCAGGAGAATGTGAGGACAGCAAAGATATCTGCATATTCATATGGAGATCCGTCCTCAACCCCACTGTATTCACTCTGGTTCTTCGGAACCAGGTACTCGAGAATAAACTCCAACAGGGCCAATCCCAAAGTAGACGTGAAAACAGAGAAGTACGCCACGTTGCTCTCGTAGACTTTTCGAACAACAAGCGACTGCAGCTTGATTCCGTAGGAGATGATGAGAAAGAGCCAATAGAACAAAACGACGCCGTTAGGCTGTCTGCTCCGCCAGTGTTCGAGATATTGTACCGCAAAGATTACGCCAAGGGAGATTAACGCAAGGATGGGAGTCCAAAAACGAACGTCGCCGACTCCGCTTCCTGCGTAAACTTCGAATACGATCTGAAGCCCGGTCGTGGCAATGATTCCAGAAAGAACTACCTGAATATTGTAGAAACCATGTCAGCCTCAACCCACCCTACAGTCGGTCTAGTCAGAACTCCAGTAACTCACCAGCTTGGCATAGAAATGCCAATTCTTCTTGACAGGAAGGGCGGTGTTCTTTGTCATGAGCCAGACAGCGCCTGCCCCGAAAATCAGACCAAAGAGAGCCACGGACGCGATGCTGATCTCCTGGAAGCATGGAGTCAAGTCAGATCGCATCGAGCTTGTCGGCCCCCATCCCTCTATATCATTACAAAAGAACGACCGGGAGCTCTTTTGAATGATGAATTGGGAATTGGACGGCGGGAAAGACTCCAATAAAGGGTCCCCCATGACCAATTGGGAGCTTTGCAGCATCTTTCCCACCTTGTCTTTACAGACCGGTGGAAAATGACAGCGACAGGCTATATTTCCGTGCCAGTTTTTTTGAATTCAGCAGCCACAAAAGAATCGCCCACGAGCGATTTGGACATTCGAATCAACAAAGGTCGAGTGAAAGTTGGTGAAACATGGAAAAGAGAAGAAGAAACCTTGGAAGGCAAAGGGGTGGCGCGGCCGCTAAGAACTAGTGGTAATTTACAGTGTCTGGGTATCAGGTGACTGTAACGCTCCCTCAGTCTATAGATCTTGATACGATCGTCACACGCTATCAAAGTACGCATGGGTCGTAGAGTGGTCTACAAGGAAATTCGATCGGGTGATAAAATCATGCTGCGATCTAGCGTAGCAATCAAAGCTCTACTTAATTGGCCACCATCTAGTTAAACTCTTTAGTAGTATACAGTCCCCTCGAACAACTTCCTTGCCGAGCAAAACACACTTCCACTCTCAATGAACAGCTTTCCATCAGTAGTGTGGGATGTAGTAACCTCAGACTCTATAAACCCGGTCGGATGTTGTATGCACCATTTCTTTGTTGCATGAATAGGCGCCGAGAAGTCACTCCCAGAATCACTCGCGGGTGACGGATAGCCCTCATCTGATACCAACAGGTCCGACGCGACCGTCCCAGGAACACTCAAAGAAGCGCCAAGGCAGATTGCTCCGGTAATTTGAAGTGTGGGATGGAGATTTCCCATACTATATGCTGCTACCTCTACATCGGCCAGCCTCGCTGGCTCACCGGAAGAGGCTATCTGAGGAGATGTGCTTGGCATGGCCAGCAGAGCAATTTTGGGTGTGCCCCGACGAATACGGCCGGCCTTTTTATCGGCAGCCGTCTGGAGCCCCATGCGAACCATGGCCGCTCGCCGGATTCTTTCAATGATTTCTTTGGCTGTTTCGCCAGAGGGCCCATCCAGATGATACTCCGCAGGCAAGGAGCGAGAGTCAACCAGTACAAATGGATTGGCACAGTCTATCAAGGTAGTCCGAACGGCTCGAGTAGACCCTGTCTCGGGACACTCAAAAAGTAACGTCGTTTGGGCCTCATTAGCAGGCAAAAGCTGTCCTGTCATAGTTCCACCTGGTGCAAGGAAGGTGACTTTCACCGGATATGATTTTGGGCCGCGATTGGTCATAGGGTGACCACCGCACTCTCGGCTCTCTTCATTCAAATGGACAGATACCACGAGTTCCTGGCCTGTGTTGACAGCAAATACCCTAACATCGATCTTCTTCCAGTCAATACTGACTCGAGCTTGAAGAGGTTTGTCGGCATGATACAAGTTCCATCGCTACACTTACTTGATCTTGGTGACGCTGGGGCCTCACAAGGCCCTGGTATAGAGCAAAAAGTCCCGTCCCAGAAGCCATATTGCCGCAGTTCCCTGAGCAATCCATTTTGCCTGTAGCAAAATCAACTTGAACAAAGGTATAGTCCAAATTGATCCCCGGCCTTTCGGAGCGTGAAATCACGGCAACTTTGGACGTTGTAGATGTCCCTCCCCCAATGCCATCCAGCTGCCTTGGATCTCCGTTACTGGATCCCATAATTGCAAGTAAAATTGGTTCCCAATCTTGCGTGGATTTGGGCAGGTGTTCACCGCGAAGGAAGAGCCCCTTGGAAGTACCCGCCCTCATCCATATTGCTGGAATGGACCTTGTGTCGGAGTCGACATACCAGCCTCCTGCATCCTTCATTATTGCAAGATTCAATCGCGTGGACAAGTGGACCAGAAGTTGGAGGTCAATAGGTAGCTCTGATTATTGGTTTGCTCGCTGATCGCTCCTGACGAGCGAAGAGCCAAACGGCGGCTATACTTATTCCCGAACTTTTGATATTGTTTGTGCTCTGCATTCAGCCTATCGAGGTTCGCGTAACAGATCATAGCAATTGGTGTGCAATACATGGAAATGAGCGGTCCAACCCGGACAACAGAGAGAATTGCCGGCTCGTTTGTTTACGGCCGACTAGTACGAAGGACCAATTGCTGGTAAAACACAAGCTCTGACCCATCACACACCCAGAATAATACGAGCTGGATCCAATCTAAGTGGCAACTAACACGAACTCCCAAGAGCCCGGACTAGACCCAGCTAGCTAGAGACACGTTCATTGCGATCGACAAGATCCACTATCCCAGAATGCGAATCTAGGTGGCGACTGACGTAGGAGAGTAACAAAAGTCCCAAATATCGTGTAGTGCATGAAAATACGACAGGCCGAATGAGCCCGAGTTACTTAGGTCGTATGCTTAATTACCTATTTTTGACCCGCATAGGGTGGGGCTAGGGTGGTTGGGATCTTAGTACAAACCCCGAGGTTACACAGGAACGACAGATCGGCGCTAATCACTTAGACCGGTACGTGAAAAGCACCATCTACTGTATTTTTTAATTTGTGTTTTATCGTAATATGCGTATTTATGTATTTATCTTTCACGACCCGCGTTACATACCACTAGGGCATAATTGAATCTTTCAAGCTAAGCCAATGTTCACTTAGAGTTATACTCCCGCTTTCCCCGGTAGTAAATTTTAATTACTTAGATACTGTTGAAGCAGACGAACAGTCATCGAAATTGTAGCTGGCCCACATTCAGCTCGATTTTCAGCTTGCCGCGCTCACCGATCTTCACAGATCGGCGCATCTTCAGCTCGTTTCATTTTCGTGGCGCATGATCCACTCCGGCCGGCCTGCGATACAGTAAGTTATGGTATGCTAAAGCGATCTGATTCAGCTCGATCACGTACTAAATTCTGGACGGCATGGAAACTGATCATTAGGAAAAACAGCATGGGATGAGGCTTTCGCGCTAGAGTGATAGAAACTACCCCTCGCCTCGGTCTTTCCGCACTGAAGATAGCCTGAAAAAAATCATCGACAGGTACCAACGGCATCAAGTTAGTAGCATCATGGGAGTTCTTGAAGAAAAGGTACACCATCTTGCACTCGACAGGGAGTCACGGCGGTACTGACCTTACGGTTTCCAGGTCGTTATCGTCACTGGAAGTGCATCCGGTATTGGCTTGGCCACCACGCAAGCTGCGCTCAGAGAAGGAGCTCGGGTGTTCGCGGTGGATGTCTCCCCTCGACCGTCGTCTCTTGAAGACAGCCCCAGCCTCGAATTCCTACAATGCGATTTGACCAGCGCGTCTGCTGCGCCTGACATTACCCAAAGATGTTTGGAGGTTTTCGGGGGCGTCAATGTTCTTGTCAATGTTGCAGGCGTCATAGACCATTGCAGTAGTGTGGACACCCTCACGGATGATATGTGGGAACGTTGTATGGCAATCAATCTCACTGCACCCGTTAAGCTCATGAGAGAGATTATTCCGGTCATGAAGGAACAGAAAGGCGGAAGTATAGTCAATATCTCCAGCAAGGCTGGCTCTAGTGGCGCCGTTTCGGGAGTCGCGTACACAGCTAGTACGTGGGTTCCAATTAATCCAGATAGACATTTGTTGACCTTCTTTGATCTTGATTTAGGCAAGCATGCCCTCCAGGGAGTAACAAAGAATGTGGCTTGGAGATTCAAGGCAGATAATATTCGCTGTAACGCGATTTGCCCTGGGGGTAAGTAAGGCCGGGATCTATTATAAGGAACAAGCGCTCACTCTTGTCATTAGGGGTCACCTCAGCTATATCAAGCAACGTTGATACTTCTGCTATTGATTTCGAAGCGGTTCAAACAATGCTTCCGATAATTGATTCCGTGAAAGTGAATAGACCAGATTTCGAGCTTGTTCGCGCAGAGGATGTAGCCAATGCCATCATCTTCCTTAGCTCGGACAATAGTGCCAGAATAAGCGGGGCGATGCTTCCTATTGATGACGGTTGGTCGACCATCTGAATCAAACATGTACCACTGATTATCAAGCTGGTTACGTTCTTCCACCCTGATATGTTTTCAGTTTACTTTTAACAAGCTAGGCCGTTTAATGTATACCAATAGATGTCTCAAGCTTTTGCCCAGTACGTAATTCTTTGGATTTTGTTTATTCTAGCAGCTCGTAGATACTCCATCTGAGAATAGAGAATAGTCCGCAATAATTTTCAACTCAACAATCCTATAGCATTGCCAATTCGTTGAACGAGGATATCTCTCTCGCTCTGTAGAGTTTCCAGGGTCAGTCAAAACATACCTTATCACTTTGGATAGACAATATAGACCCACCTCAATCTGCGAAACGTTACCTGCCTGAATCGCCTTCTCTAAGTGCGGGAACCCACTCTTGTGCACATAATACGGAGTCGATGGCACAAACAAATGGTTAGTATCTTTCGTCAGATGCTCCAGATCGCGACAAAGTATGCGTTCGAATGACATATACTTATTATTGACGGCCCGGAGCTCCACCCGTAACTCAGGTGTTGTAGGCTCAGCAAGCACCTTTTCAAGAAGAGAGGCGCTATTGGAGTCGTGCGCCACGGCCGCTCGGAACAAAGAGTCGACTGCCTCTCGGAGTAACTTCAGATCCGTTGTATCGGAATCAGAGAGCAGAGTCTCCAAAGCATTTGCAGCTTGTTTCATAGCGATTGCATAGTCTGTGACGTTGAATGACAGAACGGGCGTCTCAACAAGCCGCGCAGCCAATGATGCCCAAACCTTCGCAGTGGTAATGTGATATTCCCAAGTAGGATCGCCAAACTTGTCCATATACTCCAATGTGTCATACTGAGAGTGATAAGGGAAGATAGGATCACCCGGCCCGGTCAAGAATCCAAAGTCACTACTTGGCAAGCAGGCACAGCCCTGGAATAGAATCGAATCACCAGCAGTCCCGAATCGAATGTCACCGCCCCAGACATCAAGCACAGTCTGTCGCGATACGGTTTGATTGGGCGACGAGACTCGGTCTGCGGCTTCCAATATAGCTTTAGAAAGCAGTGGACTAGCCTGAGTGTGAAATATCTGACCGGCAGCAGCTTCGACCACGTTCAAGTAGGCGGCGATGGTGGTATTCATCTGCTGGGTATTCTCTTGTAACCAAGATCGAGACCCGACGCGACCCACCTCCTCTCCTTCCCAACTGGCAAAGATAATGGTTCGGAGTGGCTTCCAACCTTGTTGAAGAGCTGCACCAAAAGCACGCACCACTTCGTTCAGAGCGCTTGATCCGCTGTGGCTGTCGCCGGCGCCCGGCCCCCACGTATCTCGGTGATTGCCGAGCAGAATAACCTCATCCTTTATGCTGCCCTCAATCGTGCCGATCACGTTGTGAACCTGGCCAACGTGGATCTCGGGATTGCTGTATAAATTTATGACCACACTCGGTGACGAAGGCCCAACATTATACTGCACACCTCTGTACCCCAGTCCACCTCCTGCCCATCTCTCGTTGAACTCGGACGCCCCCGGCCCACGGTTATTCAACGCGCGAAGGAGTTGTACTGCATCGGCGTAGGAAATCGGAATAGCAGGAATGGTGGGAAGGTGGGCTTTAAATTCATCGTCTCCCGGAGAGGACTCTAGAAGAAATCACATCTTTGATTAGTTCATGTCTCATGGTACAGTGTCTTTCATGGCTTACCGACGACTCCAATGGTTCCCCTTTGGATCATAGATGGAGGACGTGCTGGTCCATCTGGGAATGGAAGATATCCGTTTGCTTCAGTATACGGCTCATCACCTTGCGTATCGGTATAAGCCAATACACCTATCGCACCGGCCTTTGTAGAGCTGGCGATCTGGGTGAAGCGGCTGGCGGTCGCATTCAATCGTTCAAGGAGGGGGGAGTTGAAGGTCAGCTTAATGATGACAATCTTGCCTTCCACACTGATCCCTGCCCGCGCCAAGTCTTCGTAGTCTTGTTCAAGACCAAAATTGGCATATACATACCCGGCCGTCACGTTTCCTTTGGCTGACCACGCAAAAAATGCTGGAATAAATGGCTTTTCAGCACCGCCAGGAGGAGCCGTATCCTCTGTGAAGCTGACTTCATGTACAACTTGATCATCCGTCTTGTTTAGATCTAACAGCGCAACACGTTGACCTCTAGGCCAAGGCAGGTAAACAGAATGGCGGGTGACATTGACTTCAGGAATTCCGAATTCAGACCATTTTTTTTGCGTCCATTGGGCTTGGTCAAATCCTTCGCCGGGAAAATGAGATCCCCAGGTGTAGTAGCTGCTCCATTCTCGAGCCTTCTGAGGAGAAGGGACGCTGAGTAGAAAATCTTGAAGCTCTTCGTAGGAAAGACCAAGCTTTGAACTGTCGTTCAGCCATTGTTTGTAGAACATGAGAATGGCTGCCACAGTCAGCAATGCTTTCACAACTGTGGCCAGCCAACGCCTTGAGGGCTTCCCCCCTGGGACTTCATATTTCTCAGGTCTGCCCATAGTCTCTTGGAGTCTGCCTCTCGCGACAGCCTCAAGAGAGAGAACGGATACATTGCCAATGATCCAATGTGTGGGGGGGAGCACTGAGAGCTTCACTTGCGTATTTTTCCCCCACTTTTGTAGTCTTCGTTTCATACGCCTGTAACTTTGCAAACTCTATGATTACCAATAAATATTCCATCGTGCCCTGGTTACGTAGCGCGGCCCGTCTTATTGTGGGGCGAACCATGCTGAGGGATAACATCTCCCTGTAGATCTTAACCGATCTAGATTTCCGTTATCAGCGCTAGTGCCTAACTAAGATAATGTCAACAAAATCAAGTTCTAGTGGATGATGTAGGAATTGATCATTTCGCTCATGGTTCTTGGAAGGTAGCCCCCAAAAATTGCGGGTAAATTAAGACAACGGAGGCCAGTCGTAAGAGCTAATATTGTCTTTTTCTGGCCGGCATGCCCATCAAACTGATCGCGAGTGGGACAGTCAAGTGGCATACTGCGAAAGCTACCTATCATAAACGAATTTCCTCTTCTCGTCGCTTAATCTCGATCTGACCCCAGGCATTGGCATACTGGGCAACACCGTGCTCGATCACAGGTGGGCGGTCACCGACGAGCCGGAAGTCGTATTTCAGAAGGATGTGGCACAGAGTGGCCTTTACCTCCGTGGCAGCAAAGAATCTTCCGGGGCAGGCATGCATGCCGTGTCCAAACGCGAAGTGAATAGGGCTAGTGGAAACCAGCTGTGCCGAATTTTCTTGTCCAGGTAGCTTTCGTAGCTCGTAGAATCGATAGCCGTTGAATTGATCGGCATTATCATAGACATGAGGATCCCACATGTTGTGACACGAGACCAGCGTTTTGGTGCCTTTAGGAATCTCCAATCCGTCGGATAATCTAACATCATCCAATGCGACACGCACCATTGTACCTGATAATGGTGATCAGCCAGCTGCATGTCGTGAATATAAAGAAGACACTTACCGATCGAAATGGGCTTCAGCCGCTGCGTCTCTTTGAGAACGCTATCCATCAATTTCAAATTGTAGATCGAAGTCTTTCCCCAACCATATGTGCCGATGGTGGAGATAACTTCTTCGCGGAGATCTTTAATCAACTCAAAGTTGCCCGCGATGTTGAAGAGAGTCTGCGTTAGCAGATCAGAAGTAGTGTGTATAGATGCCACGGATATCTTGAGCTGGGCGCGAGCAGGGTCATAAGGATACCCATCTGATAGTTCCTCGAGCCATTCAATCAAATCATTAAACTCTTTTGGATCTTTTCCCTGCTTCAAGAGCTCCGCTCGCTGAGCTCTTCTGGTTTCAAGCATAGGTGTGATAATGTTCCGGGCCTCTTGGATTTCCGCGCGAAGGTTCTTACACATCGGTGAGAACTTTGCTGCCAGCGGTCGCAGATATTTGGGCCACACACGTAACGCTTCCACGGCCATAAAAAAGCTGACGGTGTGATTTACGGTGATTCGCATCCAGTCCGTGTTGTGACATAGCTCCTCGCCCAAGAAAACTCTGGATGACTGCTGAGCAATGACGGGTAAGATGGTCGGATGCAAAGCGATGCTGTGCCATTCTGCGGCCCGATTAGCCAAATTTGCAGACGACACAACCATTCGTCCTACCTTTATTATCGGTCCAGTGCTTTCGTAAGGCATCGTCGATTTCGCTCGAGATAGGTCCGAGAATCTTTCCTGAATTGCGATATTTTCGTTAATGACTGATCCAGCCTCGTTACGATGCACACTTACCAAGCGAACGGGTCAGCTTATTCCGAACCGCGTTGATGAACAATCGTTCTTCGATAAGGTTTTGCTTAAACATCTCGAATCCCGGAATCTGGCCATGGAAAGACTGAGGACTATGTTAGTGAGAGGACGGAAGGAGAGGACGAGTTGGACATATCACCTGCTCATTATACGCAGAAATACTGAATCTCTCGTCGTTGCGGATTTCGTGGGCATATTTCGGATGGACGATCATTTCAATTCCATTATCTGTAACCATATAGAAGGCATCTTTGTGCTTTACCGTCATTCCGTGAGCATTCCGAGTCACGAAGTGAACTGTATGGTCTATGTAAATAAAACGAACTTACTTTTTCAAACGCCACAGCCAGAAGACGTCGCGCCCCGGATTGGAAACGCTTCTTCGCATTCGTCCATAGAAGCTCAAATCCCTTTCTGTCATTTACCAGGCCCCCTTGGTAGCGAAGCCCTGGAAACAGGAGAGAGATCACAAAAATGACGACACCAACCACAAGAGCACCGCGAAGCAGATCACTCTGCTTCACCACGAGCCTGTCTAAATCCATGGTTGAAAGCTGGACAAGGAGGAGGGTGAGAATAGCGCGTTGCGTTCACACAGAATTCCGAATAACCAAACACTTGGGGAGCATCTTCATTTACCGTGGACCCGTGAGCACTACAGCTGAGCCATTCAGAGTTCACTTGACATAAGCCATCGCTACTTTCTAATCGGCTCCGTTCTTTACCATTGACCAGGTTTCCAGCGCCACCTCTTTTCGACAAGGCGGGGTCGACCACGAAGGATTCAGCTCCTCCGTGTCTGTCTCCACTATTCTCGTTTCAGAAGGAAGGCGCGCGAACAAATACAAATGATACATCTCATGTGAAAACCAAAGCTAGCTGCAGAAAGGTCGGCGGTAGCGATCCCGCAGGTACACCGAGAGTTCCCCAAGCTCGTGCACCGAAAAGTATGATTTTACCCGTTTCAGCCGATGAGTGGGGTGAATTTGGACGGGAACGTGATGACGTCGCGTGGGCCCTGGATGGCGAACCATTGCTAGACCCAAAATTCCGACGATCAGGGACGCCATCGAAAAAACCATGCGTGCGAGCGGGTCCACACGGTGTACGGTACGCCCCCACACGAGCTCTCAGTTGAACGTACAGTAACCACGATCAGTAAAATTGGTTCAGCCGGCAAGATACCGGGCAAAAACAGAAGATGTAATACGTACCGTATCAGGTTTCTGGGTAACTTCCGGCTCGGATTGGGAGCTTCTTTCATGTCATGTCTTGGAAGGTGCCTTTGCTCCGAGGACAGGGAAAAAGCGAAAACCACCGGTTGCTCGAGTACCGGCTAGCCATTAGTCAGCGTACTTGGCTGCGCGCCGGCTTTCTACTTACACTTGACTATCGACGGTGGGATAATAATCTACAATCATGCTTGGTCAGAGAACAATCATTATCCTAGCAGGTTTGCTTGCTTCAACGTTCCTATGGCTGGGTCGAAGATACTTCCGACTGCGTAGTATCCCGGGTCCATTGGCGGCTCGATTCACGAATCTGCCCCGCGTGCGATGGGTTGGGAGTCGCAAATCTCATAAAATACACAAGAGCCTTCACGAGCAGTATGGGAGTGTTGTTCGTTTCGGACCCAATATGGTCTCGGTCGCAGACCCTGCAGCTATCTCGGCCATCTATCCGTCTCGGTCGGGATTTTTGAAGGTAAATGCGTGTCTGGTCGATTTCAAGTCCAACCGGAGACTGACAGTTGAGGTTATTCTCTAGAGCGACTTCTATCAGGTTTTTAAAAGCCCCGATGACCCTCCGGATGTCTTTACCGCCCAAAATGAGGATATGCACAAGGCTCTTAGAGCTCCCGTGTCCCCTTTATACTCTTTCTCCAAATTACAGAGTTTGGAAGGCGTGATTGATGAGAACATCGACAGACTGTTTTGTCAACTGGACCAATCAGCATCTGGGGTGTCCAGCTCCCTCACGACCTGGCTACAGGCATTCGCGTTCGATACTGTATGGGCATGGATGTTCACCAAACCGTATGGCCTCTTAGAAATGGGGGCTGTCGAAGCAAGGAAGATATTGGAATCTAATTGGGAGATTTTTCAGGTCATAGGTCCCGTTAGTGTCCCTATTTCATACGTCTTATATCCAAGCGTATCTCGCCGAGATTTTGTGGTCTTCATTTCTAACATATGAATGAACATCATAGATGACCCAAAGTTCGACCTTGCGGAGGCTGGGTGGTATTGTCTATCTCATTCTAACTACTGCAAAAGTTGATTCAATACCACAAATCCACAAACAAACAGCAGCGCTCATAAAGTCTCGTGAACAGCAATTTGAGGACTCTTCCGCGAAACCAGCATCGGAGGCATCAAAAAGTGAAGACATGATGGCACAACTGCTATTGATGAAATCGAAACATCCTACAATGCTTCCCTGGTAAGATACTCACCCTAGCAACTGTCGCTCCATATCAGCCAGCTTATTCCCGATCTCCAGGACAGTATCCTCACTCTCGTTGCTGAACATCTTTGCCGGATCAGATTCCACGGCAGTCGTCATGGGAACAATCTGGCACAACCTCCTTCTTCACCGAGATACCATGCAGCGCCTGTACGGCGAACTGCTTGAGCTTGAGGCACAAGGCTTGCTCATACGACCTGCCCCTGCATGGAAAGATGTGCAGAACCTAAGCTACCTGGACGCCTGCGTAAACGAGGCCTTGCGACTACACCCTCCATTCTGCCTGCCTTTCGAACGGGTTGTTCCCGACACGGGTGTGAAAATAGGTGATTGCTATCTTCCTCCCGGAACGCTTGTCGGAATGAGTCCGTATGTTGTTGGGCGCCATAAGCCGACTTTCGGCGAGGATGCGGATCAATGGCGCCCGGAGAGATGGCTGGACTCTACTCCCCAGCATCGAAGAAAAATGGAGTCAAGTATGATCACGGTGGGTATTCTTAGCTTATTTGAATAAACTTTCTGTCAAGATATTGATTGACAACTTCATTTAGTTTGGTTCCGGCAGACGAGTCTGCCTGGGAAAGAACATTGCCATTATGGAGATCAAAAAGGTTATTCCGGCGATACTACTACGATACGATGTAAGAGGTTCTATTTTCAATGATTTTTATTATATATTTCTAACGTTGAGCAGCTTAAGGTCGGGGATCCTGCAACTTTCAAAGTTGAGAACTCATGGTTTTTCAAACAAGAGGGCCTGGAGGTTGAGATAAAGAAACGTGATATATGAGTGGGGTTGGTTTGTTTCCAGGTCTGAATCTGGAACCGTAGAGTTATATAGCGATCAATCTCATTCAGCAGTGGAAATAATCCACACGGACTACGATCGAGCCTCATTTGTCTTCGATGATGAAAGCAGAATCTAGCGACGCCATTCATTTTGCCTCGACGTCTGGATATCCACCTGAACAGACGGGTACCATATATAGCACTAAGTACTTGCTCTAAGATCAATTGACGTCGCCGAGTGCTTCACGTCGAGTCTTGCTTTGAGGATCTAGGTAGGGCTGCTCGCCTACTCCAACGTAGCGATGACCCGTGCGATGTCCTTGTCCCTTGTAATCCATGATTCCAGCATGGAACACTGACCTGTTGTCCCAGATTGCTGAACTATCAGTTAGCAGCTTATCACAAGACATTCTGGATTCCACTCTCTAGGGAATAACCTACCAACGTCGTATGGGTTTTTCCAAGTGTGCCGGAACTGCAGGTCGTGGTTCTCGACAATCATTTGCAACAACCAATCGGTCAGACGGCGACTCTCATCTGCAGTCACCTCATTGATTCTTCGGGTGTGCATCCCAGCGCCGTACAGACTTTTCCATCCGGTGACCGGGTTGGTTCGCACCACAGGGTGGACGGCGCTGAGATCGCTGCCGACATTGTTTGGCGAGCCACGGGGCTCCACATGGATCTCGGATTTTTTCTCTTGAGACGACTGGTTGTAACGTGGCTGCGCGAAGGTGGCCGTAAGGGTCTCCAAGAATCCTCGATAAGCAGGAGAGATCTTGTCGAAGACTTCGTAGGATGAGGCGTAAAGGGTATCTAAATATATTCAAGTTACCGAATTTAATCCCGCCCCAGGATCGCTAAGCGAGAGAGTGATTGCAGTAAAATATACTCACCTCCACCTCGCTCCGGGAGCTGAATCATCTTCAGCATACTATAATCTGCCGGATTAGGCTCGTAGCTGACGTCCGTGTGCCATGCGGCCCTAACACCCATGGGCTGCTCGGCCTGGTTCTTGAAACGGTCCTCTGCCGGCTTATTCTTTGGGTCGGTGGTAATCAAATGACGAGTTTTATCTCCGGTCGCGCTGTATTTGGCAAGCGGGTGTATGTGCCAAGTTGAGTCCGCTGGCTTTCCCGTCAGCTCGCCGAGCTTCTGAACCAAGGTCTTTTGAAGCTCATCAGTGAGTTCGGTTTGTGACCTGAAGATCACAACTCCCCTTTGTGAGACTGTTGGACGCTAGTCAATATTTGGTATGCAAGTAACTATGTAGACCCTCAGCTCTTGGAAGCATTTCTTATTTACCTGTGATAGCTAGATCCCGTATAAGACCGTCCGCATTAGGCGCTTGGAGCCACTCTGCAAGCTTCGCATCCGGGAACTCGGTCCCAAGAACAGGAGTGCAGTCGAACGACTTGAACTCTTTCAGGTATCCTTGAAGCTCCAAAGGTTGCCGCTTGAATGTTTGACCGATGGAACCCATGTTTTATTGAATGAAGAATGAAAATGATAAAGAGGATAAGAAACTGCTTGTGCTGTAACAGGAGCTGTCGCAAACGACCGAGTTGATACAAAGCTAGAGAGCTACTTGGTATTAACAAAAAAGCAGTCATAACCTGAGAAGCTCACATGAATCCGGCAGCTGCGAGGAGAGCTCGCTTCAGCTACCGTACGCGTGCAAAGGGCGACCTTACGATCCGAGCGGCTTGGCGCGGCACTAGTATTTTTACGAGTCATTCGATGATCCATTTACAGGAGTATTTTACAAGAGTCCGAGCTTAAGCTGCACCTGCAGAAAGCCACAGACCCACATCGACAAGGCCTCGAAACTAAGTGGAATTGAGTTGCTCCGGCCATCGGGACAGTTCCACATGTTCGCCTCCCGAGTGGAGACACGGGATGCCCCTGTGAACCTTAGTTTTCGTCACGATTTTTGTTATGATCCGTCTCTACTGAGCGATACTCTCGATAAACAGCTATGTTCCATTGAGAGCCACATACGCCTCGGAAACCAAGCGCCACCGCTCCACCGATGTCTCAAGCTCGGCAACCAAGGACTTGGGCAACCAGCGAAGCCAGCAACGTCATGGCTTTTGCACATTCGGATCGCATGCTCAAGAATAGCCGAGGCATATGTCGCTGCTGCCAAGATTCGAATGACTCGGTCCAATCTCGGATTATGACCGCGCGTCGTTCTTGGCAAACAAGTAAGCAGGGGTAAAAAAGGTACCAAACTTGGGTATACTCTTGGGTATTGTTTAACCGGCCTCCTTTGTATGGCCCACGAATTTTGTCAATGGAGGACGCTATTAATTACGCAGACGACAATCCCTCTGCATCCTTGACAGGCAGCTCCGCTTGGGCCTATGATATTCCCAGGTTGTATGCAATCTAACTATGTACATGTGATTGGAGAAGGCCCAAGCCCTTGACCGATGAAAGAAGAATATCCCGACCCGTCCAGAGGACGATGCCTAGTAGAAGCACCAGAGCAGAGAAGAGTGTCAATGTCAAACTGCGGGGTAGCGACTTTGTTTCGGAAGCAAATTCTTTCCAACCAGGCCCAGAGCGATCTGGAAGCGGTAAAAAGTCCAAGTACACACCACCAGCAATAGACTTGGATGCCATGTCTGCAGGAAGATCGCCAGTATGAGGCAAGTAATACCGGCCCATTAGTCGTAGAAACAGATTTTGACGTGCGTGGAGCCGAACGACGACCCTCGAGAGTCTGTATATACTCTGAAGACGCTGAACCCTATCTTGGCTGAATCGTTCGAGAAGGGCATTGAGTTCTTCATTTGAGAGTTTTTCGTTTTTCGTCTTGATGGACTCTCTTAGGTAGTTGGTAAGAAGAGAAGCATCCTCGATGGCGCAATTTGCCCCTTGCCCTGTGTTCGGAGCCATCTGCGTTGACAATGATTAGGTTAGAAAAGGCCATGAACATTTTGCTACCAAACGTACCTTGTGCATGCTGTCTCCAAGACATACCACGCGTCCCCAATGCCACGTTGTGAAGACATTCTCTTCCAAATTGGTTGCCCCAAATGCTTCCCTCTTATCCCATATGTCTTTGAAATGGACGCTATTCCAAATATGATCGGCAACATACTGCTCGGCCATCTTTTTAGCATCCTCTGAGGACAATCGAGGAACCTCTGAGTATGAATATTTCCTGTCGAGTCTGTTCATTAGGAACCAGAACACTCGACCATTTTTTCCTGGGAAGGTTAGGAATGATCTCCCATCATTCAGCGTAGCTATCTGCTCCCCGGCGACTAAGCCTGACACGGCGTTGGAAATACCAAAGACGCAAGCATATTTGACGCTCATACCTATCGCATTCGAGGTTAGGGCATCACATGAGATTTATTGGTCGGCAGGTACTTACTGTTCTTTTCTTTGTCCTTTATTATCCCCGGCTTTTCTTGGTCGGCCGCGCGCCACATCTCGTTGCGTACGCGACTGTGAACGCCGTCCGCTCCCACAACAAGGTCGCCCTTATATATGCCTCCATCTTCCAATGTAACGGTCACCTGCCCACTTTGATCGTTCTCCAGTGACACTACCTTCTTGTCTGCATGCACACGAGATTTATTTGGTAGCAAGTCGTAGAGGACTTTGAGTAGATTGCGCCGTTCCACTAATGCCATGGGCACACCGAATCTTTTCATTGATATCTATGCTTTAGCCCTGCATATCCCAAGCTGAGTAGAAGTATGAGGGAAAGTAACGTACCGGTCGGCGAGCACTTGCGGCGATCTGTTTGTGTGCTTGAATCCATCAGGATAGGAAATATGTGCCGTATGCAGTGGCTCGATGTGTTCGTTTAGAGCATTGAAAACTCCCAGCTGGTCCAATACCCGGCCGCCATGGGGCAGAATGAGAATAGACGCACCCTCTTGAGGGCTGATGTCTTTCCGCTTCTCCAACACGACATAATCAATACCTGCTTTGTCTAAGCAGTGAGCCAACGTGAGCCCAGCGATAGAGCCGCCGATAATGATGACTTTGAAGACATCTGATCCCATGTCGCTCCCGCTTGGATAATCCAGTGGACCTTCTGTCTTCAATTCAAAATCGCCGAGCTTTTGCGACCCAGCTGGTTTCGGCCGCAGTTCTTGTGGGTCGGAGCTGATCTGGGAGCTGCGGCCAAGTGATGGTTTTGCGGCACACAAAGTTGGTGGCGTCATTTGATTGAGCCTTCCTTGGAAAATGGTGACATCAAAGTAACACTTAATGGGTTTCTCGGCGCGTGCGACACAGTATCCACAAATCTCTAGCTTAACTGGGAGATAAGCCCGGGCTGCAGCTGGCAAAATTGTGGAGATGCAGTTCGACAGAAGTTGACAAATCGGCAATGCGGAGTGGCGTGAACGACTTATCTGTACCAGATTGCATGGACGATAAGTCTGCAGGACCTAGCTCATACCAGGTGGGGGCCATGGATGAGCGTTTGGGTATCAATACATAGTTCGATGTAAAATACAGGATACAAATACGAATCCAGGTACCCGCTGCATCGATACCCACCAAGCTGCAATTTCGTGAATACCGACAATACCACCTGTGATTTATTTCCGAGTCTGTTTCGGACGACAGCCTTCATAGTTACCAATTATGTATCAATCAGCTTCCGGTAATTAACATTATTTTTCGCTGAAGTAGCTCCGTCATTGATTTCAGCGAGCTCAGTGCAACACAAAGCTCACATCACACAACAGCTTCAAGTTTGCTTGTATCTTCTACTCCAGTTTCTGTCCTAATCCAACCATGATCCAACCGCCGCCCATGGCCCTCAACGAGCTCAGTCCTCCTTCACATCAGGAATACTCTTCGTTGCGTTGGAGCGCTAGCAATGCGGGACTACCTTTAAGCTCCGTCGGGGTTCCTCTCAACGGAGTGCCTTCTACTCCGGAACTCAAGTCGCACTCAATCTTCCACCATGGAGCGGAAATCGAGCAGCAGAATAAGTTTAAACAAGAAAAGGTATAAGCACCCAATACTATCAGATTCCGAGCCACTTGAAATTAACCCAGTCGCATGATAGATCATCTCCGCGCCATTGGATTACCTCGCGAGCTTACCAGGCAAAGACATCCGTGGAAAGCTCATCTCCGCTTTCAACGAATGGTTCAAGATCCCCCAGGAGAAATTGGAGATCATCAAGCGCGTTGTCGGGCTGCTCCATGTGGCTTCGCTATTGTACGTTCACTCGACCTATGTTTCGGATTGCGGAAACAATCGGCCAAAATACTCATTTATTATAGGATTGACGATATTCAAGACTTCTCAAAGCTCCGACGTGGACTTCCGGTGGCACATAGCATCTTCGGCATTGCGCAAACCATCAACTCCGCTAATTACGCTTATTTCCGAGCTCAGAGTGAGTTATTCGCGCTGGGCAAACCCAAAGCGCTTGATATCTTTACAGAGGAGCTCCTGCGACTTCACCGAGGACAGGGGATGGATCTCTACTGGAGAGATTCGCTCACCTGTCCCACTGAAGAGGAGTATCTCGAGATGGTCGCAAACAAGACCGGAGGGCTGTTCCGACTTGCAATCAAACTGATTCAATTGGAAAGCGAAAGCACGCAGTGGGTTGTATCTAGCTTCCCCTGTGAGTTATTAGTTGCTAATCAGGACGTAAACAGGGACTGTGTGCCTCTAGTCGACCTTCTGGGCGTTATCTTCCAAATCCGAGATGATTACCAGAATCTCCAAAGCGACCAGTACGCCAAGAACAAGGGCTTCGGTGAAGACATCACGGAAGGAAAGTTCTCCTATCCTATTATACATAGCATCCGAAACGAACCCGGCAATTCTCAGTTGATGAATATTCTGAGACAGAAGTCGGAAGACGAGGCTGTGAAGCGTTATACGATCCAGATAATCGAGTCTACTGGAAGTTTCGAGTACACTCGACAGAAATTGGTATCCCTCACAACAAAGGCTAGAGCTATGCTAGCGGACCTAGGAGTCGATCAGTCGTCGGGCCTTGCTAGCATTTTGGAATTTTTAGAACTCAAGCAATGAGCAATGTGCTGCGTGGATTTGGAGCTACGCTAATTTCGGGTTCTTCACTACGGATTAAATGAATAACTTTCGTTTTCGAGATAACAGTCCATTAATTTTAGGATATTCGATTCCGATGCTGCAGTAAATCAGGCAGAATTGCAATGGAACCGCCGGAATACGGGTGCATTATGTACCCTGCGTTTTGAATCCGTAATTCATAATTTGCTAGACGTGTATCATTGCATTCCGGAGGAAATGGGAGAAAAAAGGTAGACTGCAATTGACCGCTAAAGCCCCGAAAAAACAGCAACATACCAATGCTATCTATCAACGTGCACTGTCTATTGCTTCAATGCCATAATCAATCTGAAGACGTCCGACTCACGCGTCTTATCGTTTGACCAATCCACATGCCCAAAGCCAGCTTCAGTAAGCAACTGCTTCCAGAGCTGCTCACTAGCGAGTGCATGCTCCCTACCATCATCAAAGCGCCACCACCCATCAAGGAGCCCGAATGTAACGTCGAGCCAAGGGACATCCTGCGTGAGCTCAAGGAGACAGAGCATCCCCTTGGGACGTAGGAGATCATAAAGCCCCCGGCACGAATGACGCAGGTCCTTTGTAGCGTGGATGCAGTTAGACGAGAGAATAACGTCGTAGTTGCCAACTGCCTCGGGAGGAATCTGCTCAACATTCATGGTCTTGTACTCAATGCAATCATAGGTACTGAAAGTATTGCGGGCACGCGAGACCAGAGCGGCCGAGATATCGGTGAAAGTGTACTTGACCGGGACACCCTGTGTAATAAGCTGATCCAGGATGAACCTGGTGGTGCCACCGGTGCCGGCACCAAGTTCCAAGATACGGAAGGGCTCTGTGGTGGTCGCCGAGAAAGATGCAAGCGCTTGAGGAAGGAAATGGCCGAGCATCAGAGTGCCCGTCTTGAACATGGGGGCGTTTGTGTAAACATCTTGTAAGAGTTCACCTGTAGTTTTGTCACAGAAGAGAAGACGGAGGGCATCGGCCTTGCCGGAGAGACAATTAGCGAGTTGCGCACCTGTACGGTACAATAACTGATGCTCAGAACGATGACGTGGAAAACTTTCAACTATCTCGTGGTGCAATGTGGAAGCGTCAATCTGCTTCAAAGGCTGAGAAGTTCGGATGAACCCGCTCTCGGAGGGGGTAATCAGACCAGCTTTGTGAAGTAGATTGTAGTAATATGCCACAACGTCGTTATGCCTAGGGATGTGAGAGACATCGGGGACCGGAGTTTGTGGTGGAATGATGCTGAGATCGCATCCTAGAGCCGCAAAAGCCTCAGTGACGTAGGCGAGCACAAGTGACATCTGTTTAGGGGAGACACGCTCGAAGAAACCCGCAAAGTCAGCTTCTTGAGCGTATATACCAATATCCTCCCGCACATTTGCGAATCGGCTAGCTGCTTCGTCGACGAAGTGCGTAGCCTGGCTGATGTCCCGAGGGCTTGAGGATATACTCAACCCAGGTGGTTGTTTGGCGATGGGTGCCAAGCCGGATTGCACGAGAAGATCGTGGAGGTCATTGATCGTCACCGTCTCGTACAGTTGCATTAAGCTCACTTGGAGACCAAACGTCTGGAAAAGCTCAGACTCAAGCTCCATGGCAACGAGAGAGTCAAGCCCAAGACTGTGAAGCTGCGTATCCGGAAGCACCGTACCTGCACTCCCCAAGTAGTCTGCAACAATGCCGGACAACTTGGTCAGGGTATCACTTGCCATATTAATGCTTCCAACGTCCGAGGAAGGAGAAGAGGAGCCTGCGGTTGGGGTAAATAGGCTGGGAAAATCAGAGCTGTCCGTGTCGTCTGTCTGTCTAGAACCCCCTTGTGGTTGGATTAGGTCGACAAGAGAGCCAAAATTGCCTCCATTATCGGAGACATGAACAGATATATCAACTTCGAAAACCTCTTTGATCTTGTGTTCAAGGTCTGTTGCTGCTAACGAGTCCACCCCAATTTCTGCCAGTATCGTAGCAGGCGTTATTTGCTCTGACGGGAATCCCGTTATTTCATGCACGAGTTGAGCAGTTGTAGACCAAACATTGGACGGAGAATGGGCTTTTGGCTCTGGGGTTGGAAGAGGATTCAATTCATAAGCAGGCGCCGTAATTGCTGACCCGACTTCAAAAAGTGGTTCGATATTATTTTCGGCGACGTTTGCTCGTTCAACAATTCGCTGAAGAACATGAGAGGCAACCTTGACAAATTTGGCACCCAGAACCGAGAAGACTAGTGAGTCGGTTGCGGGGTCGAAGACATAGGTGTCGTAATAAACCACACGACCCTGTGTTGACGACCGTCGAGTATAGACTGTCCAGGACGATCTTGAAGCTGATGGGACGCCCTGGTGAACAATCAATTCCCGCACCCCAGAGCAAGTGAAAAGCTCTGATCGCTTGCATTGGATCATTGCGATGGCGTGTATCTCAGCAACCATTGTGAACTGATCTAACAGGATTGGATTGATACTTTCTCGCTTCGCCCAGTCGCGAGCAGCCTGCGGCATGTTGATCTGAGCGGTAGCTTCATGCTCGCTCATCTTGACTGACTCAATACCTTGGTAGGATGAGTCGTATTCTGCGACTTTCTCAAGCAACTTATACGCTATGCTGCCGGTTGCGGAGAATGCAGTGGGATCATTAAGAAGACCACGACAATGTTCGTAGTCCATTAGTCCCGGAAAAGCTCTCCGCAATGTAGAGCCAGATCGTTGATCTTCAAGGATTACCTTCCCTGTAGCATGAGGTACATGTTGTGTACTTATCTGGCCTTCTAACGACCACTCCCAGGTCCACCCTTCTAGCTGCTTTAGCCGCAATCCCAGATGAGGAATTATTTTAGATCCAAGCGGAGCCTGGATCTCAAAATTCTCCAGCCGCACTCTTTGGTATTCCCACGGCAAGCTTGGGGTGAGAAGGGCAACAGCATTGGAGGCCAATTCAATATATAATGAAAGGGGCCACAGGGATCCACCCAAGACCTCACGGCCCCGTAAGATCTCCGCGATTCCAGGAGTCAGTTGATTGATGTCGAATCTGGTGACATGGCGTTCGGGACTGGAGAGAGTGGCCAGCGAAATCAGAGATGGTTGCTTATCGGGTATAGATTTGGCGCGCACACGCCTAACCTGTGGAAGCCAGTGAGAGGTCTCATCGAACTGATAGCCAGGTAGGTCTAAGGTATTGAAAAGAGGACTTTCAACAGGATGATACTTCCAGAATTGAACTGAGACCCTCTCCTTCCAAAGCCGCAAAGTTGTATCCAGAACTGATTGCATAGGGTCTGCGGATCCAAGTTGCAATCCATAGAAAGAGTCTGAGTCATTGCCACCAAGTGCATCCTTTGTTAAAGTCACTCCACTGGAACCGGAGCCTGCCTCAAGCCAGATACAAGATCCCAGTTGTTCTTTAATGCGGTGGACAGCGTCGACGAAATAGACCGGTTTTCGCGAGTGCTCTGCTACCAACTCGGGAGTGAAAATCCGCCAGCTTGTCGATTCTGAACACGTCTCAATTGGGATCGTCGGGGCAAAATAGGATATGTTTCTTGCCAGGTCAAGGTACTTATCCAAGAAAGAGTCAATATATCGCGAATGGAATGCATGGCTAGTGTTCAGTTTTCGCGTCTTCAGGCCCGACACTTGATTTGCCACTACCTCAATGGCTGCCTCGCTACCAACCAAGACGTGACTAGTTGGTCCATTGAAACAAGCAATCTCTACACCAAGATTGACTTCAGATTGAGTCAGTGCAAGGGCAGTCGCTCTCTCAGCCTTGATAGAAAGCATAGCCCCTTTTTCACTGCCCCATTCGGATTTGATCAACTTTGCGCGGCCAGATACAAGCTTCAACGCATCGTGCAACGTAATCACACCCGAGATGCACATTGCTGTCAATTGTCCGAAGCTATGTCCGAGAACTCGCTTTACGCGCAATCCTAAATCGAGCCATGTTGCCGCACATGCATACTGGACCGCAAAGAATGCGCAATGCAATGAAACAACGTCGGAGATTGGAATTTGACTGAAGATACCAGGGAACAGACTTGGCAATCCCATGTCTCGGAGAAGGGAGTCACAATTATCCAAGTGCTTCCGCACCAGACCAGATGTATCATACACTTCCTTTTTCAGATGAACAGTCACGCCCGTCTGACCACCAAACACCAGAACTACTGGTTTCACTTTGTCTCCAGAGCCCAGAGAGTTG
Source organism: Penicillium sp. S103-07 (assembly GCA_037042055.1). Taxonomy (NCBI): domain Eukaryota; kingdom Fungi; phylum Ascomycota; class Eurotiomycetes; order Eurotiales; family Aspergillaceae; genus Penicillium; species Penicillium sp. S103-07. The sequence continues at coordinate 227,009 of JAXQJQ010000049.1, forward strand.
GGATCGAGTCGGCTGTGATCTTCCAAGCGATCCTGCAAGTCTGCTATAGATGACACATCAAATGCTATTTGATGGCGTAGGCTGCGATTCTGCCTCCGAGCAAGATTGAAAGCTACATCAGGTAGGGCAGGACGTTCCGTACCAATGAAGTGCGCAATGGCCGCACAGTTCCTCTGAAGACTTGCAGTGGACTGCCCAGAGATCAGAATCGGATAACGGGCGAGAGTTTGCTCCCTCTTCCTGTTTCGCTCTATCGTCTTTGCGATCTTTGATGGCGGTGGCTGACAAACGATCATGACCGTATTGTTGCCGGCTGCACCATAATTGTTGACACAGGCTGCACGGAACCCGGTATTCCATTTCGAAGAGTTTGTGGACACAGCCATGTTATCCCGCTGCTCTTGCGGAATAGTGGGATTCAAGCTAGTGAAGTTTGCTTGCGGTGGCAACTGTTCGTGTCGTATCATCATTAACAGTTTCAAAACGCCCGCGACACCCGATGCGGCTTCCGTATGGCCAATGTTGGCTTTGATAGATCCCACGTGGACCTTGTTCTTTCTATCTTTGCCAAGCACTTCGTAGATACTGCGCCACTCGATCGGATCTCCTCGCGGCGTTCCTGTCCCGTGTGCCTCGACATAAGAGATGTCGCTCGGAGTCATGGCTGCGCGGCTCAGAGCCCGTCGATAAAGGCTGACCTGAGATTTTGAGACAGGAACAGTGATGGAGCTACTGCCATCTGACTGGTTTGTAGCTGTGGCCGCAATCACGCTTAGAATGTGATCACCATCGGCAATGGCCGTGGACAGTTTCTTCAGCACTATTAACCCGCATCCTTCACCACGGGAGTAGCCATTTCCGGTCGAATCAAAAGATCGACAGGGTGTACCCGTGGAGTTGAGAAAGTTGGCTGTTGCTAAGTTTTGATGGGTAGTCGGGCTGGACATGATATTGATGCCTCCTGCTAGAGCCATGGAGCAATCGCCCGACACAATGTCCTGACAAGCTTGATGAATGGCGACCGCGGAAGATGAGCACGCTGTATCAATTGTGATTGAGGGTCCAGTCCACTTGAAGAAATGACTGATTCGTCCGCTGATGAATGCTCGGGAAGTGCCAATGAAAGAAAACGCAGTCGGGTTGTGAGCGTTGACATTATGTTCGTAATCAGAGCCACCGATTCCAAGATAGCAACCAAAGTCGGTATGTTGTGGGCTGTGCGAAAAGTATCCTGACGACTCAACTGCCCGGTACGCAACCTGCAGAGCGGTCCGTTGTTGCGGATCCATGTACATAGCTTCTCGTGGAGATATCCCGAACAATGCGTAATCAAACTGGTCGACACCAGCGATAAAGTTACCATTCAAGTCCTTTGATTGGGGAGGACCTTGACGTAAGTCTGCTGGGTCATATCTCTGGTCTGGGACTTTTCCGTTCATTGATTGTGCCATAGAGACGAGCTTCCAAAGCTCGTCTAATGACTCGGCTCCGGGGTATTTGCATGCAGCTCCGACAATTGCAACACATTGGTCAGGATAGCTGTATTCATCTGACTCCCCGTTCTGCTGCTTTTCATTCGGCGCAGTTGCACGGATAGTAGTCAGATGTCGCGAAGCGGCGAGAGATGGTGGCACACAGCCGACAAGTCCAAGCTCCAAGATGATGGAGTTTTCGTCGGCACTGGTAGATATGATTGAATTGACAGTCTCAGACATGGTGAGATACCAATTTGCTGGCTCTGTTAAGATTGATTGAAGGCAGACTTCATGCGGCTGATGAGCTCCCATCTCAACTTTACCTGTGGTATTGTTTCGCCAGGGAATGGACATGCCATCGATTGGAGGAAAACGTAAATTTGGCTCAAAGTTACAAAAGTTGAGCATATTTTGCAGTGCAGTCTTGTTTTCCTTGGAATGATAGCGACCATTTACTTGAACTTTCGCGAGTTGTATCGATTTGCCAAGGAAATCGCTGCGTAATGCAGGAAAATCGGCCGCAGGGGTAGTTATTGTTGCGCTGCATTCGTCTGTTTCAACTGATACATAGGTCTTTAAAAATAAATGTGTTAGATTTTGGCGCATGATCTGTTAGTTTTATTAAACATACCTGCGAATAATGGCTCAAGATCTGTTCAACATCCTCTTTTTGGGAACGATCTCGCCACCGTGCAATGAAACAGGTCATTTTAGAATCAACCTCTGCAATTTGGCCCATATCAACGTAAGCACCGATGCACATGGCGAGTTTCAATGCAGTGGCCGCATGTTGACCGATCTCAGGCCTTGTCGATGAACATGCCAGCGCGGCGGCACTTAATAAGCCTGTGCATAAGCCCTGAAAGCCGCCGTAACCAGTTGCTTCTCGAACACGAGCGTGCGCATTATCAGATGCCAGCTGATCTAAGTATTCAATGTACTGCACCATGTGGATTAAAATTGTCAATGGCGCAAGAAGAATATTTGGCAGCGCCTCGGGGACTTCAAGAGCGAAGCCATTATCCAGCGCCCAATTTCTCAGATTATTCAATGGCGACGGTGAAACTTGGTGTAAACGCGTATCATTCGCTTGCAGCTGTGAAAGCAAGGCAGGCAGCTCCAGAATTGCCTGGTGCAAGTCTCCGAGGTCGGGATCATTCGTAAGACGGGTTTGAAGGTGCTCAAGTTTCCGCTGAGTTGGAAGAATGGTCTGTGGGCCGCAGACTACTGCAGACGGCAATGCGGAAGGCATACCTGACCGAAAGACCTCTCTGGGGCACCAGTGAATGAAGACGACGAGAATGCTCGAAGGGTTTGTATCGCTAATCACCTGAGCTTTATCCTCAAGCAAGAAGCTGAGCTTATTAATTTCAACCGGAATGACGAAGAAGATAGGACGGAATTTACCACTAGGCTCAAAACATAGTGGCAGTTAAGCTGAAAATATGACCGAAAGAAGCTCAGTGGCATGCTAATTGTTATACTTACCCTTACATACAAGGATACTGTACAATGGATAATACATACAATGGAATTGTTTGCGACGGCGCCCCACATAAAATGGCCGTCCGTCACTAACTCTGTATTATATACGGGGATCCACCTGTCGTACGAGCTTGCAATTACAGCTCCACCAAACAAGAATGATGTATAACAAATATTAGCTGTCCTTATGTACCTGAGCTCCCCGCAACAAATCCTCATAGTTACTTCGCCTCACCATTATGGCTTTCAATCTCGCCGTGGAAGAGCTTGGAGCATCCTGGATCCCGGCCGTTTTCACCCTCGGCGCCCTTTCGGTTTTCTGGCTGCTTAAGTATCGGCCGAGTAAAGCGCAATCTGCGCCGCAGGGCGCGTGGCCTGTATTCAGTATATTTAATCCCGCAGCTTTGGACCGGTCGAAAGTATGCCTGTCCTAAACCGATTCTCACAGCTCAGGATCTAACTCCATTAGGCTGCCGAAGATAAAGCAACGACTACACTTGGGAAATCCACGGTCCTTTCCAATAGATATGCACATGAAGTTCGAAACGATGAGCGACTGAGTTTTCAATTGGGATTAGAAAAAGTACAGTTAACCAAATTACAACCATGCAAATGCGTAAAGCTGACGAGTACCCTGCGAAGGATTTCCTCACGACCGTGCCTGGCCTTGAGTCCCTGTCTGATAGCACTCTCCACAATGGTATTGTCTGGGATACCGCAGTTAGTTTTTCGCGCAAACTAAGTAAGTCAATCCTTGTACTATCTCTTACGATCTCATTGCTGATTGCGGCTTTGAAGACGCGATGGTGAACCCTCTGTCGGAGGAGACTACCGACTACCTCGAAAATAATTGGGGGGACGACAACGGTAACCTCCACGCACGCATTATAGATGTACGGTTTGCTAACTTCAACCAATTGAAGAATGGCATACTGTTCCACTTCACCAGTCTATGCTGATGCTGGTCGCGCAACTTACTGCCCGCATCTTTATCGGTGAAGAGCTGTGTCGCAACCCGGGATGGCTCGGGCTTGCCACCGGCTACACTATGGATCGAACATTCGCCGTGAAGGCTCTACAAGAATGGAACCCGTGGCTCATTCCTGTTGTTCATTGGTTCCTGCCCGCTTGTAGAAAACTACGTGCGACTATCAAGCAAGCCCGGGTCTTTATTGACCAGGTCCGCCTGGAAAGGAAGAAACAGAAGGAGGCTGGTAAAGACACAACCGGTATCGACGCCATGACTTGGATTGATGGTGTCGCGCGGGACCAGAAACGCTCTTACGATGCTACACTCACTCAATTGCGTCTGGCATATGCTGCTGTGCATACCACTGGAGACATGATGACCAAGGTGGTCTCTGCTCTGTGTGAGAACCCAGAGATGGTCCAGCCGTTGCGAGAGGAGATTATTTCAATCGTTAGTGAGCATGGTTGGAGAGAGGCTTCCTTGCACAAGATGACTTTGCTGGACAGTGTGCTCAAGGAGAGTCAGCGTATCCAGCCATTAGGCCTATGTGAGTACGACCCTTCTGGTTACATCCCGGTGAGCCTCATTCTCATAAATGTATCTACCAGACACACTCTCCCGTATCGCTCTTGAGCCCATCACTCTGTCTGATGGTACCAAGATCGAAAAGGGTGAACAGGTCAAAATCTCCACCGATCACATGTGGAACTCATCTATTTGGCCTGATGCAGCTAAATTTGACGGGTATCGGTTCCAGCGACTTCGTGATGATCCAGATCAGTCGTCGGCTGTGTCCTTTGTCAGTCTCAGTGCGAATCACATGGGCTTTGGTTATGGCAAGCATGCATGCCCCGGGCGATTTCTGGCTGCGATCGAGGCCAAGGTGATCCTGTGCCACCTTCTGCTGAAGTATGATTTCAAGTTTGAGGACAAGGAAGTTTCGAGGGCTCAGACAGAAGGTGTTATGATTTGGAGGGATCCTCGAGCACAGCTGCTGATCAAAAAACGGGCAGAGGAGATTCAACTGTGAATCGATTTACCTGAGTTAGAATTTGAGCCGACTGCTTAGTTTCCAAGCTTTTCTGGAAGCCGTTGTTAGGTTGCGTTTGCAACATAGATGAACTGAATGAGACAACTGTTTCAACAACAATTTTGTATTCTAAAGTCGCTATGTCATCATCTCATTCAATTCCGCCATCATAAACTAGATACCACTATCTACAACCAAGTACCACGTACACATAAATCCTGAAAGAACTTTTCCTCATCTGCTTTCAAACGTTGGTTCAGTCAAGTTTGACGTGTCAATCTCGACCAACGATACGCATGTTCACGTCGTTCGGTCCGTATTTGACTTCCGCGATACTGAAAGACTTTTTAGATCTTCAGAACGAGCTCAATAGCACAAGCGAAGATTGTCCATATTCCCAAAGCAAAGTTCTCCTTGTGCAGAGATCCTCCACTGGAGGGATCCTTGGCACTGAATCGCGACAATTGGTTGACAAAGGAGTAGGCCCAGACAGACAGCCAGGAGCCCCACAGCCACTGGGAACCTTGGGCCTTCAGCTGAAGGGAGGTCGCTCCTAGAACTAGACTAGCGAGGAAAATCAGGAAGTAGTGGATGTAAGAGCCTGCCAGGAAGTAGACCGAGTTCACATTGGCCTTCTTGTCGCCCTCAATATCTTGGTAGCTGTACGCAGTGTTGAGGTAAAGGACCCAGGTGAAGACCGTTATACTCAATGCAAGTGACTCGGTAATGTTGTCCTGCAAGGATTGGTCCTGGCCTTTGATTGCCAGCCAGCCAATTACGCTTGGATATCCCAGCGTAAAACCGAGGAAATACTGCGGGTAGAAGTAAATGGCCCGGAAGAAGGATCGTTTGCCGAACGGATATAGGATGGTACTGATAGTCACCGGAATCATGGCCGCCAGACTAAAATTTTAAGAATTAGCCAGGTCGTGGCATTTTGCTCCGACTAACTTACACATTCTGATTCCCGAGTGAGTATGCCACCAAGTACCAGGAAGCAACATATTGGACCATCATCCAGATCAATGCTTCCGTGGTAGTGACTCTTCCAGCAGCCAGAGGACGTTGCTTTGTCCGAGCCACTTGCTGGTCAATATTCAAATCGATCCAGTCGTTCCAAACCATTCCCGCACCGCAGAAGACGTAACCGCTGATGAAAACCAGGAGCGCTTTGTGGAAAACGTAGGTTGGCGTAATCGACCCTGGGTGACTAGCGATCTTGCTAGCTCCTGCAAGAAATGTAGCCCATACTTCAGGTAAGGTCAGTCTACATCCTTTCATCTTTGGTCGCTAGACTCACCTCCGCAGAAAGTCGCCAGCAGTGGATTATACCGGTTAAAGCGCGACAAGATAAAGAGATCTTTCACAAGCTCTCCCGTGCTGCGCTTCTGGAGCGGGGCGCTTGGGACAGTATCCTCGAGAGTTTTCGCCATTGATATCGTTAATTGTTGGTCGTCGGAAAGTTGCACAATAAGACTCAGGCGGAGGTTGCGCAAGGATGGTCTCCGGTGAATTTCAATGAATACCTAGCCCCGCCGTCATTCGGACCCTCGGGCTTCTCGATCGCCGCAGACGACTGCTGTTCCACAGACGGACTGGTTGATAGAATGTATCCACTGAAAATGAAATTAATTGCATGAACAATTGAAATGTTCGTCCTGAACATGTATTGTACACGTATTGCATTTTAATTCAGGTTCCGGTAATACATACAAGGGCGGATATCTTGTATACATTAGTATTTCAGGTTTCGGTTCCTGCAGTGGAGACGTGGAGACGGCAAGGATATCGAAAACTGCGTCATTTTTTCCTGTAGATCATCTCCGTAGTACCATCGATCAGCGGGTGTTCATGCTTTCCCGCTGACGTCGATCAAGTTATTGCTCAGGTCCTGCTGGATTGAACTATTCAGGAAGCCCGCCCGAGCTGTCACATACCTCGACAATCTTTGCCCTTTGGAGAAAGACCCTTTTGATGCCGTGGTGGCGCTGGATCTCTGGCCGAGCCATGAAGAGAGAACAATTACTGCTTGCCGAGATTGTCTCCACCATCCAGTCGGTACCAGCAACGTTCGGAGCTGTTCGGGGCTAAGACCCAAAACCAACGTTGTGGGCGTGTCTGCTTGCTCCCGCGTGACTAAATATTTGTGAAGAAATTAGTCGGTTTCCGAAACGCAGCTTTGACAAATACTTGACAAAAGATTGAGCCAAGCATCTCCCCTCCAGGCATTCCATCAGAACAGCTCATCAGAGTTCATCATGGACGAGTTCGACTTCAATTCTGCTCCTCCTGAGTTCCAGGAGATACGATGGGTGGTGGGGTCGATATTCCTCGTTTCGGGGACGGGATGGCTGGTGAACTACTTCACCACAATTCGCACGGCCTTGCGCGACCGCACGTCCGGCGCGTCCTTGATCTCATTGTGCAATAATCTTGCCTGGGAAACTGTGTTTGCGGTTATTCATCGGCCACCGCATTTGATTGCGGCAGCCGTCATTACTTTATGGCTGCTGGTCAACATTTACGTGATCTACGTCTCTGTGAAGTTTGCACGCGAATCCAAGACTGATTCACCTCTACTGTTGAAATACCTACCTGCCATTACATTCCTGGGTTTCTTGGGCTTCCTTTCAGGCCATGTAGCTCTGGCGGTGCACCTCGGTCCGACGAGAGCTCTGTATTGGGGTGGCATGATCTGCCAAGTGACTCTGAGTGCAAGTGCGCTGGGGCTACTCATCGAGCGAGGGCATACTCGCGGGGCTTCCCTCGGCATGTGGTAAGACTTACAGTCATAATGTTTGCAGTTTAAAGTACAATATTGGCTAATGGGTTCATTCTTCCAGGCTCTCTCGATTCACTGCTTCCAGTTTTGGAGTACCCGGGCTATTTATTCGCGCAGTTTATTGGCCCTCAGCATGGGGCTGGGCGGATAACATCCTCATGAGGTGGCTCTCCGGTGCTTTCTTTGTCTTGGACATTTCGTACGGCATTGTCTACTACTACATCTCTCGTTCGGAAAGTCAAACTTGCGGCGGGCACAGTTCGACTAAGCGAGAATAAAATGGCTTAATAATACGTTGAGTCGAAGATTCAGAATATCTCGCCAGATCGATGTATCAAACCATGATTCTTGGCTCAATGAAGACTGTAGATGTCTCGGTGCTGGATGAAACATCAGCTACGTGAAGCACAATTATTGTCTGGACTTTAATTAGAAGACATACAAAATGGCCACGGGCAGATTCTGCCGGCCAAATTGTACGTAAAGTGGCATCCACGTCGTTTTCTCGGGCTTGACTTAAGAATCAGTAGCTTTGTTGGTTACACATACCCAGGCCGATCTGCGTCCGTGCATAAGCGAGGTTTGATTAGGCCAAAATCTAGACCAAGATAATACTTCTTTCTTTCGTATCACACGATCACCAGTAGCCCGACCATACACACGTCGCAACCACTATGACCGAAACTATCGTCGAGTCTACAAATCTCACGCCTCAGGGCATTTCTGATGAACTCATTCCCATTTTTGAAAAACTACGTGACACTCCGTTTGCCTGTTCTGGTATTAAAGAAGTTCCGGGGCATCGCGTCAACTCGACCTTCCGCGCAACCTTGTCCAAGCCCCTGCCAGACGGCGGCAAGAGCATTATATTTAAGCACACAAAAGGGTGGGATGCACCGTGGCTAGGAATTTCAATTGACGCAGCTCGATGTGTAAGTTAGCGAGCACCAGGATTGTTGCCCCGTGTCCTCCCACTCACGATTTCTTTGAAAAATAGGTCACAGAGTACGATGCCCTCTCCAAAGGGATCTGCCCGACCGTCAGCGAGAATAATGTTGTAGTTAGACCGCCGCGATTACTTTATTTCATCCCAGAGCACAGCACCCAGATCATTGAGAATTTGGAGAATTCTGTGACCTTTCCCGAATACCTTCGCTCATCTGCCGGGCAGGCGATTTCCGCTCCCTTCGCGACGTCCCTCGGCCACGCCGTTGGAACTTGGCTGGGCTCGTTCCATAATCGAAACTCGGAGGGAAATGGGGCCGGTCCTACAGCCACCCGGCGTGAGAAAATCCCTGATCGAGAGCTCTACTTCAATCTCTACCTCGGGACCGTGGAAAACCACATGCGGATGTCGCCACAGCTCTTCGAGGGCAATGAAGAGACCATACGACAATACGTGGTGGACGGTTTAAGGAAAAACATCAATGGTAGAATGGGGCTTATTCATGGAGATCTGGGAGCTAGACAGTGAGTTGTGTTGCGCTGTACCATCACTTTGTGTCCATTTTACTGATCTGCCATCCCCAATCAACTAGTATCCTCATCCGCAACGACGCACCCATCCCCAACCAAGATACCTTACTCGCCCCAATCGACTGGGAGACTGTTCATTTTGGCTGCCAGAACCAAGATATTGGCCAGATGGTTGGCGAACTGAGTCTCATCAATCAATCTTATAAGCTGCCAGTCAGCGACCAGGTGCTTCAAGGTCTTGCCAATGGGTACCAGTCTCTGGCTGATGAGTCTGTGTTCCACATCGCGTTCTATGCTGGTCTTCACATTCTCATGCTCTTGCAGATTGATAAGGAGCCCGATGCATCTAAGCAGAACAGGTTGGTCGGGTTTGCACGCGACTGTATTGTGAAAGGTGTACAGCAGGACCGCCAGTGGTTGGAGACGACGCCGCTGAAGTATTTGTTGAAAGCTTCTCAATAAAGCGGATTTGTTAAGATCAGTTCCTACTAGATCTGAGATAAATATGAATTCTACTAGGAAGCTATTATTATGCTACATCTCTATTAATTGTGTCTCCATTTCCGAACTATTTCCACAACGTAGCACCATGATTCTGAGCCAACCTTCATACCACAAAGAGTAGACAGGCCAAGCCAGTGACTAACATAAACGCAATTGCAAATATTTCTCGGAGACATAAAAAATTGGGCTTCTGTTCGCCCTCTGCGTAGTGCTCACATGCGACTCGTATCAGAGTTGCGCCGAGACAGCTTACGGTGGGTCCGCATGAGGAGTATATGCACGAGTCTCTATAGAGGGCAACGAGTGACGTAGGAGGTGGGAGCTCTATCTGTCAAGCTGACCCGTAGCTTGCTTGGGTATGTCAACTAGTCCTGACCGCACATGTCCAAGTCCCGAGTATTTCTGGCGTAATGGTCAATCGCTCAACCATGAATGTAACAAGAAAAGCGTATTGTCTTAGCTGTCTGAGCTAGTATTCGCCGGTGGAACTCGGAGGCGGAAGCAGCTGGCCCGAATGGGCAGGAGCAATTACTATTATCTTCACACTCGTCGATACCGGAGATCGTCGGGGAACACTTTTCCGATCATCCACCAATGATACTCGGTAGATGATTAGGCGATCGTTGTGTCGATACGAGGATTTTCATGGTCATCATCATCATAATCATACTGGTCATCACGAATTGCATTAAATTACGAGCATTATTGACTCCGAGCATCTCGTATAGATTGCCGTGTTCCTGAGGTTCGGGGGAAAGGCCCCACGTGTTGTCCCGATCGGCGGGGGAGCTTATCTTGGAACGAGCTTGGTCCTCCCGGTGTCCTTCCGTCCGCCCGCATGCGAACCTTGTCTCCACTGCACAGCTAGCCTCCGAAATGATCGCTGTATTTCCGTTACTACGAGGAGCTAGTATTTTGCGGCTCGCCGTATTACAATACTTAACCACCTGAGCGCTCCACGAACGCGCTAGTGATACAAGACCGTACGAACCTGGATAGACCGTCCCCTTGGACGCAACATAACCCCATCGCAGCGACCATGACGTAGAAGAGCGGTCAAGTTTCCTAATCGCGAACCATTGAGCCAGCCCGGTTTTTGCTTCTGGCTCTCTTTGTGGTGGGGAAATACGAGCATGGCCGGCCATGGTTAAAGTTATGTTCCTGAGGTGGTACGATCAAGGGAAAACCGAAGAGCCTATACGATTAGCTTGTACGCAAACCCATGCACCGCTCTATATCGCACGTCCCAGTTAGGATTAGAAATAATCTCGCCCCATTCATGCAACGCCCTTATCGATAAGAAAAAGATTTCTGACGCTGCTGTCTAACCGAGGGTTGTCGTCACTCCCATCGACCTACTTCAAATACATTCTAGATCTTGAGCTTCCCTGAAGCCAGGATTCGCAGGCAACTCGGCCTCCTAATGAGTTCCCGATACACCGGCCGTCAAATCGCGAGTCAGCATACAGTCACTGGTGGTGACCATGCGGTTCTCACACGATCGTCACTTTTATCCACGAGTCTATCGCAGTCGAGCCACCGGGAGACTTGCACAAGTTCGCGCGCACTCCTGAAAGACGGGCTATCAACGGAGTCACGAGATTATGCTACTTTCAATGGGATAAGATCATCCGAGGGCGATCATGACAACAACTCCGGTTCTCAGAGTATCTCGGACACCAGTGTCGACTCCGACTCGACAGATAGAACATTCCCCAAGAATGATGCCGCGCCCGAAAAGGCAGTCGGCTGGGCTTCAATGCCTAAGAAAGGTCAATTGGCCATCTTGACCTTCGCGCGTCTCTCCGAGCCGCTCACGCAAACTTCTCTCCAGGCCTACTTGTTCTATCAGCTTCAATCTTATGATCCATCTCTTCCTGCCTCCACGATTAGCACCCAGGCTGGTATCATGCAAGGGAGCTTTACTGCTGCTCAGTTCCTCACCGCGATGTGGTGGGGGTGGTTTGCGGATATGGAGGTGATGGGACGGAAGAGGGTTATGTTGATTGGGTTGGGAGGGACGTGTATTTCGTGTTTTGGGTTTGCGTTCTCGAAGAGCTTCACCGCGGCCGTATCGTTTAGGATTGCGGGCGGCGTGCTGAATAGTAACGTTGGAGTGCTGAGGACCATGATCGCGGAGATCGTCAAGGACAAGAAGTATCAGTCGTTGGCCTTTTTGATTCTTCCCATGTGTTTTAACGTGGGCGTTATTATCGGACCTATCCTTGGAGGTTCGATGGCAGATCCATTAAATACTTACCCTGGACTTTTCGGTCCCGGGAGTAAGCTTGGTGGAAACGGAGGCGTGACGTGGATGAAAGAGTGGCCGTTTGCCCTGCCGAATCTCTTCAACGCACTTGTGGTTTTCACGGCCATGTTGGCGGTTCTCTTTGGGTTGGAAGAGGTGAGTGTCGCTTGAAAATTATTTTTCAAAATCAGGAAAGTTGACCTGATAACTCGGTCAGACACATGAGCTTGCTCGGTACCGAAGTGATTGGGGCCTAAAGGCTGGAAAGGCGATGAAAAGAGTCGTAATAACTCACCTCCTACGGGAGGGCTACCAACCCCTGAGCAACCACCAAGAAGATGCCGAGTCTGTATTCCACGACAACATGAACGGCAACACAGTATCACCCGGTGCCACCCATGCCCGCGCAAGGCAAAAGAAGCGTCCCGGATTCCGCCAGGTCTGGACTCGAAATTTAATTCTGATATTGATCATCAATTTCCTCCTCGGGTTCCACACCAGCGCCTTCAATTCAATGACCTTTACATTTCTCCCAACCCCACGAGCCCCGGCGGGGGGGCAGGGCTGGTTCCATTTCGGTGGCGGCTTGGGGCTGGACTCGTCACAGGTTGGTTTAGCGACGGCCATTATTGGCGTGATTGGTCTGCCTTTGCAGATATTCGTTTACCCCTATGTCCAGTCGAGACTGGGTACTCTGAACGCATTCCGCGTTTTCCTCCCTTTCTCGCCTATCGCATACGCGCTATTGCCGTTTGTTGTGATCCTGCCTCGTTTTGCTTATCTGGTTTGGCCAACGTTTGCCATTATCGTCTTTCTTCAGGTTGTCTCTCGCACTTTTGCACTCCCGGCCGGTATTATCCTCATCAATAATTGCATCTCTAATCCCCTCATCCTGGGCACCGTTCACGGTGTTGCGCAAAGTATAACTAGTGCCGCGAGGACACTGGGGCCAATGGTCGGTGGATGGGGATTGGGACTTGGTTTGAAGTATAATATTGTCGGTGCAGTGTGGTGGGGACTGGCAGCAGAAGCATTACTTGGCTGGGTGCTGCTCTGGACAGTATATGAGGGCAATGGCATTGAGCAAGATGACATGGGTGAGGGATGATCAAAAAGTATATATGCGGAATAAATGTCCTTTTATCTAGTCCTTCCCACGTCGCGGTATACCCCTTAAGAATATGTCCGGGAGTCATTATATACTCCTACGTATACAAGGCATTGAACAGACACTGTTTCTCGATTCTAGTGTATGTGCATTGATCCCATACGACCTATTTGTATTATATCACCTTTATTATAGGTTAGTTTACCCTCAATTGTATGTAAGTTCACCCTGAGTTATAGCTTCCCTTTCCTTGGATTCTGTTTCGCTTTCCTCTGAATCGAAACTGACAATTTATTCAATGGTAATATGAAATCTGCCTAAGATTGTGTATGCGACGTTACTGGCAACTCCATTCGTTGCTTAGTTAAAAAACCTCGAAGACATACTGACCACTCCACCTCAACCCAACCTATACTTTCTTCTAAACCACTCTCTTCATCCGAGTCTCAAGGCAAGACTTATCCTCAAACCAAAGAGGCCCCGCCACCATAATCCAATCCAATCTTGACACGCCATTTTCCCAGTCAAGATGGTATCTGGTCGGGATTGCATATGTCCTAACGTGGTGTGGTAAACCCACACTTTCTGCATTGGAAACATATACAAACTGGATCAGAAAAGCTGAGACGTGCCCAGATAGATTGGGCAATTTTATTTCCTATCCGTTCTGGGAAATAGCGCTCGGTGGTACGGTGGCTCTTCTCGATCTCCTTCTCGAGAACGTCGGTGGTATCGCATATGCTAACAGCCAACAAGCGGACATGCAAAACGAGGATTTTTGACCCTGCTGTGACGTCTGATAATGTCTCCAGGTTCCCATCACGGGTGAGCATCTCAATGAGTTCGTCGATAGTCCGGTGGAACCCGTGAACTCGCAAGTCAAGGCAGTGTTCAACTTTCGAAAGAACCGCAACGTTGTGCCGTGCGAAGGTCACGTTGATATCTCGACGCAAGCCGTCAAGATGCATGACCATCTCAGCCGCCATCCTGCTTCTTTTGGAAAGTCAGTCAAGCACTGTAGAAAAGGTGTCCATAATTTTCTGTCACATATGATTCGCGATTTGAGCCTCAGTTCGACTTCGGTGCATTGCTTGTAGTGGCCGTGGAAGAAGGGAGTCTGCTCAGTGATGGAGATGCAATAAAATGGTGGAATGTAGGAATATCTCTCTCGAGAAGAAAGCCCTGAGCACCAGAGACTTTTGGGCAACTCGAGAAAGAGTGGTGGAGAGACAGGTCGGGACGACAATGGTGGAATTTAGACGAGAGCGATGACTGAAGACAACACAATAAAGTATGATACGCCTGGTGCGTTGCCTAAAGAAATTCACATACTTGGATACGATATGAGTACAGTTCCACTGTTAAAACTCGTGTGGATGCTCATAATCCATAATCCCGGAACCGTCCTTGAAGTCGATACTCACAGATTGCTTTTGCTACAAAGTGAGTACAGATATGTTTGCCTCCACCCGTGGACATGACGGGCCGGGTACGAGCATACATATATGCATATGATTTGTGACAGTGATCAAGAAGGTTCATCGATGAAAAAATAACATGGTATGTCTGGATATGTAGCATTATGATCACTAGCGCTATCGACAATCAATTGATGTTTTGAGAACTGAGAAATAGAGATAAACCGGTACAAACGCCAGAACCCCGTCTAGGTACATGAACATGGTATAGGCAATACTCCCTTCGTGCTTTTGTGGATTTCAATCAAGCAAATGAGACGCTCTTGCGCTTCGACTTGGAGAATTTGGAGCCGCTAGATTTCGAGGCCGCAGAGGAGCTCTCGTCGCTAGCACCCTTGCCCTTCTTCTTATTCCGGATTGAGTCCTTGACGGCTTCGAGCTTGCCCTTCTTCTCTGCAACTCTTGCCTCCATTTCCTTCTTCCTGGCCTCGCGGATCTCCTCCAGTTGGCGTGCCTTCATCATCTTGGATTCGATCTGGCCCTCTTTCTCTGCGTTGACCATTGCAAGAATTGTCATCATACCCTCCTATAACGAGGACATCATTAGCAGCTATTTCCTTAAGCCAAAGGTCGAGCGCCGCAATCACATACCGAGTCATCGACAAAAGTCTTTCCCTTCTTCTTGCCCTTGGGCTTCACAACTCCAACAGGCGTAATTGAGTTCAGTTTGGGCAAATCGAGCTCTGCCTCTGTGTACACCCTCTTCTTCTTCTTCTGCAGATTCTCCGGGGCGGTGCGGGCCTTCGACTTGACTTCTTTTGGCGGGGGGCGCTTGGGCGCATTCTTCTTGCTGGACTTGCTCACGCGCGAGTCAGACGAGAAATTCGAAGCCTTGGATCCTTTGTGGCCACCTCCGGACGAGGCGCCTTTGGACGACCCTTTGGTGGGCGCCATTTTGTATTGCGGAAAAACCTGGGCAGGAGGTTCAGTCGAAGTAGGAATGCACTAGGGTGGTATGGTGCCGTGGAAAACGGGCAGTGTTGAGCAGTGCGTTAGGTCTGACTTATTCACGTCAAAAAATCAGGTGTTTATTAGTTCAGACGAAAAGTTGAAAAGGAAACCGACATGCGACGAAAGGCATCTCCAAAATTATTGCGGAAAGAAATTTTGGAACAGGAAGGCGGTGAGAGCCGCCCATTCCACCCACGCAACCTCAGCGAATCCTCCACCACCAGAGCTCGCCCGCGACGCCTTCTCTCCGCGCCCTTCCTCTCTCTCAATCGCTCCTGAGTGGACGCAATCTAACAATGACCATCAACCCGACTTACCTTGCGCAACGGACGCGCTCCTGTACGCACCCTCCCTTTGTCGATCTCCCCGAGGCTTTCCGATCGTCCTCGCTCGGCCTGCGCTGTAATTATGCCCGTTGAATTGGTGCAAGGCTAACATACTCGTTCTCTCTCTATAGCCGTCAACTGGCAGGATGCGAAGTACCGAGTCCTCAAGTCATACCGCGAGTGGCTGCGTGCGGTCAGTTTACCCCAAGATCCGCAGATGCCCACCGTCGTCGCCCAGATGTCCGTTCCTTGCCGTTTCCCCGTCTCTCCCCATGCGGGGAACGCTTGTCGGGTGCTGCCATTGATGTCTATATGAGATGTTGGGAATTATTTGGCGACCAATGCTAACAGGTAATATTACAGTCCCCCGAGATCCAGACCATGTACTCTCTGAACATGCCCGTTTCCGCCATCCGCACCAAGATCCGCCAGGAGTTTGAGAAGCACCGTTATGTCAACCAGATGAGCGTGGTGGATGTCCTGCTCTTCCAGAGCCATGCCGAGTTCCAGGTGAGACTTGACTTGTGGCCGTGGAGCCTCAATGCGGGAATGAAGAAGGAAAGAACTGGATTGTTGAGCTCAAGCGAGAGCTTTCCCCCGGTTTATCCATCCTTCATTACCGCTCGAGAGATCCTCAGCCACCAATGTTATCCGCTTTGAGTTTATGCTTACATTTAACACAGGAAACCCTCAACTACTGGAAGCAGCTGTCCCACGTCATGAAGTACTTCCGCCCCGAGGAAGACCCTGGTGCCCGCTTGCCCCGCAACTTCGTGTCGGGCTTCCTGGAGGGCCGCAACTGAGAAGAGCGCTCTCCGTATTCCGACCACTTTTTACCCTTTTTCTTTGATTGCAAGTCCATGGCGTGGTAATCGGCGAAACTATGCCATAGACAGAGACATGATGTGTACATATAGCCTGATTAGGTCGCCAAATCATCTGAGGTTTTCTTTCCATTTGGGTATTCTTGTTCAAGTTTAGCCTTTGGCGGTTGTAGCTGTGAACCTCAATGGCACTTCATACTCCCTGGGAGGCAGGTAGGTCATCTCGAGGTAGGCACGCTGCTTTTGGATGTGACTATGCGGATAAGTTATTGAATGACGTACTCGGTGTTCTTCCAGACCATTAAGATGAGCATTGGCAATTGCGTTGCGATCAAGCTAAAAAAGCGTCAAGTAGCTGAACTGCCTGTTAAATTAGATAAACGTAAATTATAAAGTACATAATCCACAGAAACGGCAATACTATCATATCCAGCTTGCGAATATGTCGGATCTCGAGTGTATCGAACTCTTTTTCTGGCACCAGAAACTACTCTGGTTCCATCCTGTAGAGGACCATTTGCACACATATTGCGCATTTGCATCGTGTAACAATTGCACCTGTGATGGAGTTCGGGTTGGCGAGGTCTAAGCAAACTTGATAGGTCACGAAGCCGCAATGACATGAGCCGTTGAATATTGGTTTCCCTGGGGCAAATGATGTGATCGGCATGCCGCGAGTCGGAACGATGACTTTAACATATCGGTCATTCAGGGGATATTCCAGGTCCTAAGTTTCCAATTAATGTCATTTTCCCGCTCTTATCCATCATCCGCATGTGCAGTCATTCCGTGCGGTCTATCATCTCTCATTCCTCAATATACTCCTGGTCGTCTTACCTAAGGAGCCAAATAGCCGTCCCTATCTTTCACACAGCCATATGCTCCTCCTTGTCTGCCAAACATCCTCTGTAGGTCCCGTGCAATGACCTCAGGGTGCTCCGTCGCAGCAAAATGTCCGCCGTGCGGATTGTCGCTCTGGTACACTATATTTCCCATCGTGCCCGCCCACGTGTGGGGTACGATTGTCAACTCCTTTGGGAAATGTGCCAGGCCTAGCTTGACGCTCCCGATCCAGGATTCCGTACGGGCACGATGTATGAAAGGTGAACGCCCGGGAGTATCTCTAGGCAGATGCGTAGCCTCGAAATAGATGCGAAGACTAGCGGCCGGTCCAGCGCTACTGAACCAGTACAAAGACACCCATGTGAGTACCTGGTCGTCCGTCCAGGGGTACGCATCCGTCCAGTCGTGCAGCTTCTCGTAGATCCACGCGAGGAGGCCCACG
Organism: Penicillium sp. S103-07; assembly: GCA_037042055.1. NCBI lineage: Eukaryota > Fungi > Ascomycota > Eurotiomycetes > Eurotiales > Aspergillaceae > Penicillium > Penicillium sp. S103-07. The sequence goes on from JAXQJQ010000049.1 coordinate 244,951, forward strand.
GGGGAATCTGCAAGGGCGTAGCCGAGTGTCTGGGGCTTGGTAGACTGTTGGACACGGTAGCCGGCTCCATCCTCGAGGAACCATTGAGTGCGTGTAAAGCCAGAGCGGTCGCGGGCAGAGTATGGGCGTAACGCATGTTGCAGAGCGAGTAATGGATTACGGAAGAAGGAAGGCGGGTGCGCTCGTACCATGTTTATGTGCGACGCGCGGACGTGTTGCGGATACATGAGGCCCATAGTGCGAGTAATCATCATGCTATATTTATATAGTTAGAACGTTCGAAGCAGATCGCTGGTATGGAACCTACCCCCAATCACCGCCTTGAGTCACGTATTCGTTATAGCCCAGGGTAAGCATGAGCTTGTGCAAGGTCTCTGCATATTGAGCAAGCCCAAAACCACGCTGTTTGGTGCCTTCTGAGAAACCAAAGTTTGGAATAGAAGGAGCAACGACGTGGAATGCCGGCTCACTCTCGCCTTTGCTATTAGCAAGAAGAGGTAGCAGCTTCTGAACCTCCAGAAAGCTCCCCGGCCCTGTCTGAACATTAGCATAAGGCTGTGGAAATTGACGACCGGAGCTCACAGCCGTGGCAGAAAAGAAGCGGGATGGCATTCGGGACGTCGCTTTTCTGGTGTACGAAATGGATTTTTAGTGGCTCGAAACCGTCAGCCTGGATTGGAGCTTGAAATTGAGGCATGCGGTTGATCTCGGCTTCCGCTTGCCGCCAATCGAATTCGTCTCTCCAGTACGCTACAAGGCGTTTGACATCTGCAAGCGGGGCCCCAAGATCCCACCCAGATTCATCAAGCTCATCTGGGAATATCACGGTAGAAAGCCTGGTCTTCAAATCCTGAATCCTAGATTCGGGCACGGAAACTCGGTAGTGTTCGACAGCCATGGCAAAGTAATTTCCAGAGGAAAGAAAATAACAGTCGGGAAAAAGGATAACATATCGTGTGCGTAGAGGCCCGTTTTAGTTATGGAGGGGTTGATTATTAATGTTGTTCTGCAACTGGCATTCAACGCACTTCAAAGTTGGGCTTCCAGAGAAACCTTATTTACGAGCTCTTCGAAAAGAGGAACGTTGTTCTCGGCCCGTCATCGATCTGGCAAAGTCCCCCACCTCAGTCCCACCTCCGAGTCGACGGTTTCGATGGGAAGCTCCCAAAAGGAGGACATGCCTTTGGATCGACTACCTAAAAATATGTTTACCCCGTCAATGATCTAATTCAAGAGGATTGATGCGTGATGGCCGGCCGGCGGAGATGGTGAGGGAGCTGGAAGAACAAGCAATACGCTCTCGCGTATATTTGTGGTGGCACTGGTTCGCCGCCGTGGCCATTTCAGACGGGTCAAACCTGTTACTGCTGCGTATCGGACGGAGATTGAATGGCCGGTCTCTGGAGAAAGAGCGGAGTAGTGAGGCTGAAGACAAGAAGTCAGGACCCACCGGTCCGTGCGCTGTCGATAGGCAGAGCGAGTAATGAGCATGCTTACGGGCACGACTCTCGATACCGACTATGCAAATGGACCAATCCTGATGACTGGGATAAAAAAGCTTTCTTTAAAAGGTTTGGGTCATGGCCCGGACCCTCCTTCCCCGCTTCATCCTCACCTCAGCTCTTATAAGTCCTTTCAACCTCCTCATAAGTTGCCTCGTTTACAACAACTTAAGGCCTTTTTCCTAATAGGCACTCTTCAAATACCTACTACATAAATCCTAAACACCGTCCGAAATGAAGTCAACACGGCCTATCGGGGATCTGAACCCGCTTTTCCCCCCATCGACCGAAAGGGCACAATCTATTCTAGACCAGCCAAGTAATGTCTGTGCCGCCCTATCTACGATCAGCTTGAGAAATGCACAAGATGGATATTTCTTCCGTCACTAATCCAGAGCTAAACTGATGAATGCTTAGTTAATCCGCGACAATTTTACCATAACGACATGGCTACTCATGGGAGCTGTGCTTCAAGGTGTTGTTGTCTTGGTTTTCCCGGTCTCATACGCACTCCTGCCGTCTGTTCTCATGTTGTCGTATCGCTTTGCCAAGACAATCTTTGCGACGTTTGGCCTGGTCAAAAATTCTCAAATGGATGGTGTTATAGCCGGCAAATTTTCAGCATTACTCCCCGATCGAAATGGTGCTTTTTCAGGGAAAGCCGCCGATCAAGATGTCGCGTTAATTTTACTGGCCGGACGTTCAAATCAGTATGTCTATGCCCTCCGATTACTCCCAGAGTTACCCAGTCTCACATTCTCCCGCACCCCACAGTCCGATGGGCATATTCGGCCCCGGCTACAAAGAGTTGGGGGACTACATGCAAAAAATGCAGGAACAGCTTGCAAACAATGCGGATAAATACAACTGTGAGTAAATTTTTGCTTATATTCCTGCACGGTCCGACAGACTGAACATTATTCTCAATATAGACCTCGGTACAAACTACTGGTTGGGACTGGGCGAGCGTTCAACGGCGAACCAACAGATGGTTGCGGTCTACTTTCGAACCCTGGAAGATGTACACGCATATGCACATAGCCCACTTCACCGCGAGGTATGGGAATGGTGGAACAAAATCACAAAATCGCACCCGCACCTCAGTATCATGCATGAAGTCTACCAAGCACCGAAAAATCACTGGGAAAACATATACATTAATAATCACCTTACAGGGATTGGTCAGTCAAGCTACATTTTCCATTTATGTGACGTGAATTCTTTAGCTAAAATACCAACAGCTGCTACACAATGCACCTTCAAGCCGGAAACTGAAAGCGAAAGCACCGAAAAACTGTGGATTCGCCCGGTTTTTGAGGCCGGAAAGGGTAAATTGAGAACGCACAAGGGCCGAATTGAAAAGACTGAGGGTGATGATAACGAAAAGATCTTTCCTGGTCAAGCACCACCCGTCTATTGAAGAATTTTCAAGTTGTCGTATTCCTTCTAGTCTTTGGTCGATCTTCGGTCGAATCTCTTTTTGTGTGGCTCGGGGTTTTTGACCTATTTCTTTTCTTTTCTTTTCTTTCCTTTTCTTTTCTTTCCTTTTCTTTTCTTTTCTTTCCTTTACTTTTCTTTCCTTTACTTTACTTATCCCTTGAGCTAATTGAGATGAGCGAGTTTCTCATGCAAATTGAAACAGGCTTCTTAGCAAAACATACATTACAGTACCTGCATGGTTGGTTGTTGGTTAACCTCATTTGCCCTAAACCTCACCGAAACGATATGCAGGCTACCCAAACTATATCTCCATGCATGCGAAGATAATATCTTAATAATCAGGAATTTTACCAACTATCAACGCGTAAATTTGACAACCTCCTCATCCTCGTTTCGGAGAAGATTCTGAAGAGGAAGTCAACGTCCTACCTTCAACATTCAGAATCGCAGTGCTTTGTCCAGCTCTACTAGATACCCTTTAGGATCATTTCCGTTGATGCATTTGCCTCCGGGGAAAACTGTGGCACCGGGGAGATACAAAAATTAGCCATCTCCTATCTCCCCGGGAATTACACTCCATACATATCGAGCCACAACGAAATTTCTTTTGACCCTAATAATTCGCGATTGGGTTAGAAAGCCCAAAGCCGTCCATAGTCGGAGTATCTCGAGTCTCACTTCTACGTCTACCCAGTATCGCATGGTTAAATCGTCAGATACTGGGCGAGTGCGGGACTAGGACCTTGGAAACAAGGCCTGGCTTTGAATTGTTCAACAGCTATGTTGAGAAGTCCATCTTCCTTGCGATCTACATCGATGATGAAATCCAGCGGTATTCGTTAGCCGGTGGCCCATCTGCCGGTGGCCAACCTGCCGGTGGAGAGTTTCAAGGGAAATAATGCGACGATCATTGCGGAGTAGAACTCAATGTGGTAGCTACTTAATTCTCAACCCGAGGTTAAACATTTGACGGCGGGAACACTAGGTAAGTAGAGTTTGGCGTGTCAGTAAAATCCGGATATAGAGGCGGGAATGATGTATATGCCTTTCTCCCGGATTTCGACCATTATGCCAGCGCCCCAGCCGAAGCGCTTTCCTCGGCCGGGGAAGTAAGTCTACACCGGTACGAATACCGGGAACGACATATTCCACCGCATCGTGCACGAGGGGATTCTTTTTAACAAGCGGATCTTTTATTTACTTTGATCATCATGATTAAATCTCATTCAACAGTTTTCGGTCATTATTGCAATGGGTCCATATTGCCTATCAGTCGGGGCTCCCCCGCGTTTCCCCGCAAAGAGACCCTTGAAGTGGAGAAGTATACACGGTTAAGTCAGGACGATCATTCACCACCGGCAAGTAGTGCGAGCACCTTAAACGAAAGGGATTGGAGTTGATGATTTCATGGCCAAATAATAGTTTTTAACCCCTCACTCTTACCCCCTTTTTACCCCGGAACATTCTCAACTATACAACATTTGAATCCACCGCCAACATGCGCGAGATCCTCGGTGTCTCCTCCTATAACCTTCTGATAGTGATCTATGTGGCAATCGGCACAATCTCAAGTGCCTACGGTCTCGCCGTAATCGGTACAACGGTGGGCCAACCCGACTTCTACACCTACTTCGCCCTCGCTCCACAAAACGCCCCGGGATATGGCCATACATCCAACATAATCGGCGCCCTAAACGGCGTGAATTCCGCCGGCGCCATTATAGGCTGTATATTCCAGGCCTGGGCCGGCGACTACATGGGTCGAAAATGGACAATGCAAGCCGGGTTGGTTGTTCTCATCATCGGAGGCGCGTTATGCGCGGGGACGGTCGATATCGCCATGTTTATAGTAGCGCGCCTGGTAGCGGGCATCGGGTCCGGTGCGCTCGCTTGCATAGTGCCTACTTACCAGGCGGAAATATCAACGGCGGAGACGCGTGGTAAGATGGTTGCCATTACGGGGATTATGTATGCGGTTGGGTATTCGCTTGCGGCGTGGCTTGGATTTGCTTGTTATCATATTCAGACCGGCGATCCTGCGGTATCGTTTTCTTGGAGGTTTCCGTTGGCGGTGCAGGCTCTTTTCCCGCTTGTTGTGTTAGCGGGGAGTCATTTTGTTCCCGAGTCGCCGAGATGGCTTCTGCAGCAGGGACGTCGTGAGCAGGCGTTGTCGACTGTGAAGGGCTTACATCGGGATGTCATGCAGGCGACACAGGAGTTCTACATCATTGAAAAGCAATTCGAGCTCGATAGCTCGATACCTACGCGGACGTTTGAGATCCTGCGAACTGCGCCGAACCGCCGTCGTGCACTCGTTGCATTCGCCTTGATGTGGGGAGATCAGTTCCTCGGCATATTCGTGATGACCAACTACGGCGTCTTGATATACAGCAGTCTTGGATTCGAAGGTGCCATTCCGCTTCTTCTTTATGCTTGCTGGGCCAGTTTCACATTGGTTGGAAATACGTGGACGGCCATATATGTTGACAGATATGGACGACGACGGTTCCTATTAATCGGGTCTATTGGCTGCGTGGTCTCGCTGATTTTCCTGTGTGCTTTGTCCGCCGAGTACCTTGGAACGGATAATCTCGCCGGACTTCGAGCCGCAGTGTTCTTTGTTTTCTTCTATATTTTCTGGTGGTGCTTTTTCATGGATGCAACGCAGTACATCTACGTTGCGGAGATCTTTCCGAATCATCTCCGAACGCAGGGTGTGGCCCTGGGCATATCCTCGTTCTATCTTGCATCGGAGGTGATTCTTGTGGGCGCGCCCGTTGCATTGGCTAATATTGGGTGGAAGTTTTATTTGGTGCTTATTGTGCCCTCCCTGTTTTATATTGCTGTGATTTACTTTTTGTTCCCCGAGACCAAGGGGCGGACTCTTGAGGAGATGGGGGCCTTGTTTGGTGATGAAGCTCACGTTGCTTTGAATTGGTACAATGCGACAGACGAGGAACGGGCTAGGATGGCCGAGGCGGCATTCCAGGAGGTGGAGGTCAAGAAAGATGAGGATCAGCCGAGCTCGGAGCATCTTGATGTGACCGCATAGATTATGCTTTACCGGGACCCGGCGGTTGGGATATCTAGACCGGCTCTGCCATCTACTCCAGTCCCAGGGATTGAAATTGAGTGTATAGGTGTTTCCGTCATCAATCCACACTCTCGTATCATGTCAAAGGCAGCGATCCTTAGGAAAGGATACTAAACATCGCATTAAAATCTAAGCTCAACCCAAAACGCCAATCAAACCCAACACAAATGCAAATATCCACATCAAGCTCACGCCTCCATACGGTTACCACTCTCAGCATTGAACTGGTCCCGAGAAGCAGTGAACTTCTCAGTAACAACATCACACAGATCCATGAGGTCATTGAACCCCTTCTCCAGAGCTTCCAAAGCGGTGGTGGAATCGGTAGTCTGGATACGAAGGTGCATTTTTGCGTCGGAGGGGTGGGGAATGGTGTAGCCGCAGAACTCAACCGCGGGGTTCTTCATAATGGCGAAGCGCAAGGCATTGCCCATGGTGTGACCCTCGCCCTCGAACTGGAATGAGGCGGCGGTCTCGGAGGAGCCGGGGAGCTGGTGGGATGTAGTTAGTGTCTTGTTTCATTTGCGCAAGATTGAGTCATGTTGGCGGGGAGACTAACCACGACGATACGCTTCTCGTCTAGCAGGATGGGATCGGTGACCTCTGGCTCGGCGTCCATCATAGACTGGTCATTTTCTTGAGGTTCTTGGTCGTGGATGGAGCCCGGCATGGTGTCGAGGGTATTACGTTGGGGACTGCGGTTGGGTTTCGCAGATCGTAGCGATGGCGTGAGAGCAGCGCACCTGGAAGGTATTGACTGGGACAAGAGATGGTCGAGTCGAGTGTATTTTGAGAGCGCGGTAAGAAGTAGGAGCAAGAACAGAAGCAATGCAATGCCAGCAAAGACTTCTCGACGATCTCGAAGAAAAAAAGTGGGTTATCGATAGGCGGCTCACCGCCTGCCATTTACGCACTCTATGGAGCAAAGGGGCGTAAGGTACACAATAACGATTTACGCACCAATTAGAAAATTGGGATTTGTCTACGTGGCATATCGTTAGATCACTGATGGCCAGGGCTGTCAGGCATGATGTGCGGAGACCGCAGGGCTGCAGGAAGATTGGCTTAATACCATGTGCCACGACAGGAGTTACAGATGGTTCGCGGGAGATGCGAGGCTAGCTCCAATGGTTATTGACAGCTTGCATACACGCCTCGGTCTGGTGTGGAAAGCTACCTTCCGTGCTGGTTCGGCGAATATTGGTATATTTGTGGCGTATTTGACACCTGCCACAATATCCTAGTTTTGACAGGTCTTCCGCTATCGGCCGCTAAGTTGTTAGATCTTTTTGAAGCTTCGGAAAAAGGAAGAAAAATAGTCATCAATTGAGGCTTGTGACTAGCTCTGGTGAGCAAAGTGGCTTGCGAGGTATACGGCAGGGGAAATTTGATAAACTCGCAACGCATGGACAAGAGATCGGTCGCGGGGAATCGGGGAATTGCGGAATCGGGGACTCAGGCCTGGAAAACCGGGTTTAATCTCCGGAGTCAAAGATGGAAATAAAGGCCAGGACCGTTCTTGAGCCATGAACCTTGACGTGTGAAGGACGGGTGTGTAATAATCGGTACCCTGCCAAATGAAGAATCGATCAATGGAACGCTAAAAGACTAAAACAATAGTCTGTCCACTAGGCCCAAACTCCGCAGCCCGAAATTAAATTGATCCTCGGATGCCCGGGTCAGAATCTTATCTCATCGAGTCGTGCCGGTGCCAAGGCCCAAAATGGAAATGCCAGGGAAATGCCAGGTCCAGTTGTAGACACCTTCTACGGAGTACTTCCGCTGTGATGTTTCCATTTTAATTTAGAGATCTGTGCACTCTCGAACACGAACACCTTGACCAGGGCCCACGAGCCAATGACGAGGCAGAATGCACTGCCGGTCTGAGATTTTGATTCAGGGCACAGGGCTAGTGTGCGGTCGGCAAAGGGTTCCGTGCAGTAGTGACTGGAACTAGCCACGACCTGGACCACACGGTGATCCACACGGGGGCCATGCGGTGCGTGTTCCTGGGTCCGGGGTGCGGTGCGTACTGCGTTCTCGAGCACCAACACCTAACCCCCCCTGTGCCCGTATAAGCGCCGGTGGTGCCGTCTTCGACACCGTGCGGCACCGTGAGTCGCTGTCACGATGTGACGGGCTTAGTTGGGGACAGGCGCAGATCGGGATCCTAGGACGGGGGTCAAGAACTTTTGTCGAGTCCAGTGCGCAGATCAGAACGCCGGAGGGTGTCCAGCCACCCAGCGTCAGGGTGGTCTGTGGTCAGGGTGATTAGTGTTGGGGGCCGAACAAAAGAGTGCTAAACACGGTAGTAAAAGTCCGGGTCCGGGTGGATTAGAGCCCCTGATATCTCCAACTCATGGGTTTCAGTTGACAGGACGAACCAAGTGGCTCGTGCCCAGGGAAGTGGAAACACTGGTCGCAGAGAAGAAACACGCTGTGTCTCAGCCGGACGCCGCCTGTGCAGGCTGTGTTTTGAGTGTTGATCCACCTGAACTTTGGAATCCACGTAACTGGTACTTCTCGGTACTCGTGAATTGCCCGGTGCTTCATGTACCTCTACTTCCCTCTCACACCTCACATCTCACACACGTTTCCCCCCTTCTGGATCCCGGACCTGACCCCTGTACATTTTGTCCGGTCTTTTTTTTTGCTTTGGGGCTTCTTGCTATCCTGTCACCCTCCTACCTCTTAACCCCTCTTGACTTTTCTTTGCTCCCTGAGTCTTATCCAGGCTCGACGATCTCTCTCACGGACTCTTTGAGCCTCGCTCATACACACTCGTTCATGCTCCACTTCTAAGTCCCGGGGGCTCTTATCGTCGTTCCCATCTCGAATATACCTACTTAGGTACCTAGGGGGGTTTTTCAAGTCCGGTATTTTTTCGTCATGTCGACCGCAGTTGCGCCCGCAGCGGCCCCGTTGTCCTCATCACATACCACCCGCGATCCCAGCCCGAAGAACTGCCCGACGTTGGCCCCTCCACCCGACCCGGCGAACTCCTCTCCCTCTCGCATGTCTATCAGCTCGCAAGATGGTGCCTCTAAAGGCACCCCCGAGAACAAAGATCCCTCGTCTCCCTCCGGCAGCACGGGCGCTAGAATAACCGTCAAGAAGGAGCCGCCTTCGTCGCCGCGCATGGGGAGTAGTCGGCCCCGGCCGCGCAAGTTGGACCTCTCGACCAGTCTTCCGTCCTCGAGCGGTCTCCAGGTGCGACCTCCGAACGGGCCTATGACCGCCCGCGATGGAGTCCGTATGCAGGACGTCGGCCTGGCGTGCCTGTCGCCGGGCTTCCAAACCCACGATCCGATCATGCGAGAACAGCTTCAACGGAGTTTGTCAGTACGCGACCAGCAGCGGTCGATAATCGAGGCGCGACTACAAAAATCAGCCAAGGACGAGGGTCCCGACGGAACCAAGCCTTCCGAGTCGGGCTTCATGGGCATGCCCAAGAGCGGCTCCAAGCGCCGAGCCCCGCCAGGTCTATCGATTGTTCCTCCCTCTGCGTCGCAGTTCGCCAACGAGCGCGTGATCCAGTCCGCTCCGCTGAACCAGACGTTCACCGGCCGATACCAGCCCCAGCCCTTGACCCGGCACGTCGTCAACCAGAGCCCGACTCTAGGCTCGACCTCGCACATGCACCAGGTCCCGGCCACCCAGACAAACAACCGCCTTCCCCCTCTCTCCGATGTTTTTGGACAGGACGCATTGGGTCCCCGAGATCGCGATCCCAACCGTGCCGGTCTGTACCTGAATACCTCGAGCAACAACTCTTCGCAGTCCAACCTGGCCCCCATGCCTTCTCCTGGACTTCCCGGCAGCATGTCTCACACCCCTAGCCGACCTCGTGAGTACCGATCAGCCGAAGAGGCGGTGCAAGACATGTCCGGTGGACGGGAAGAGTTGCTTCTTCGGATCGTGCATTATGGAGGTCACCAACCACCCACCCCGCCCTCACCTCAGGCGATCCATGCTGCTCCCAAAACAGCCCCTCTAGCCAGCGAGGGAATGCCTCCCAGTGCACCCCTGGCTCCTACGTTCGGTTTTGGTTCCACAGATACGACGGCACGACGTCGCTCGCGGAACGAGTATGAAAACGACAATGGAAGCCCGCCGCTGGGTCACGGCCCTAATCATCATCGCCCCAATCCTGCTGCGAACCAAGGCTTCAATACAGTGCCTCAAGGCCCCTTCGGTGCTGGGAGAGATTCACCAGAAACCCAGCGACGAAAGAAGGAAGAATTCCTGGGTCTTTGCGCTCGGGCTTGGGATCTATTCCACTCGTGAAGTAAAGTCGCAGCACAATGGAAGAAAAAAATTCCTCGCACAGGCCTGGCTGACAAGAGATGTATGGCTAGGCCTGTGCAAGGACCCTGTCAAGTACGGAGCACCATACCCTACGTGACAGAAAAACACCGGAGCGGCTGGCATATATCCGCCCGAATGTCCTCAGCCCGAAGCGCCTATTCAATAGGCTCTCGGGCATAATACCTCTACTCTCGCACTCATCTTGATGATTTGAGTCACCTACGACATTGATGTTTATATCTCATCTACGCACGACAGTGTTGCGCCCAGGACCGGGCGAAGGAAAATGGCTTTGGCACCTCTTGCATTGATCTTGTTCGGCGTTTGGCGGTTTTCTCATGTTGCTGTTGACCAATATACCTTTCTGGACGTTTCTCCTGAGGAATTAGCATTTGTGAACCCGGTTCCTTTTCTACCAATTTCGTTTCCACGGAAGGCCGCGGCTCTATACGCCTCCGCTTAAAGTAGTATTCGCATAATCCAGCATTTATGAACCCGTTCAATTCTAGCACATATAACTTCGAAATTGGGTATCTAATCAAGCCGTCTACGCTTGGGAGGTCCACCACCTCCAAATCCAGAATCCTCCGTGCCACGCCTCTCCCAGGGCATCTCCTTCCTCTCCTTCGAGGCCATCTTCTTCCTCCTGCGCTCCAAAGCCTTAGCCCGATCCCTAGATCCCATCTCCTCATACTTCTTCTGCATAACCTGTTTCTTCAAATCCGACTTCTTCAGGAAGTACGGAGTAGCCTTCTTCCCCTCCCGCAGCATCTGCTTCTCTTTCTGCTTGTGTTCCGTCTGAACAGTCCGCTCTCTCTTCCGGTTCTCCATACTCCGCATGCGATCCGTCAGAGATCGAATCTGCTTCTTCAGCGCTTCTTTCTGGTCTGCGTTCTTCGTCTTCGCCATCTCTGCCTTTAGCTCTTTCAGTTCTGACGCGCGGTACTCGTCCAGGAATGCGTATGCTTTGTTTGCGAGATCAGGGTTCTTGCCTCCGCCGCTGTGTCCCATGACGGCGGCGTCGAACCGCGGGTCTCGGGCTTTGGCGTGTGCCGGTGGTTCGACGATCGTGCGTTTGCGGGAGACAGCGCGCTTGGAGGATTGTTCCATTGGTGCGTGCTTGTTTGCGCGCGCGGCTTTCTTTTCTTTGCTTGCTTTGCTATCTTTTTCGGATTTGCCGGCGGCAAGGCGCTTTTGTTCGCGGGCTTCGAGGATCCGCGCGCGGATGTCATCGAGCGGTGAGGCCGTGTCTTCTTTGGAGGATTTTTCTTTGCGCTTTTTCGAGCCCATGGAGGCTTGGGCTTTGGCGAGGGCGCCGAATGAAATGTTGCTTAGTGAAGCTTTGATGTCGTCGTCGCCTTCGTCTGAGGATTCTTCTTCAGCGGCGCTGCTTCCGCCATCTCCTGAGGCATCATCTTCCGAGGCATCGGAGTTTTCTGACTGTTATAGTAATCGGTTAGCCAAGGACTTGTAAAATGACAAGCAACTATCGTACGTCTTGAGATTGTAATTCGGCGTCGGAATCTCCGTCGGATTCTCCATATTCACCCTCATCCTGTGAGCTCTTCTCAGCCACGTCAGACTGTTCAGAGTAGACATCATCGTCTTCGGCAGGCCTTGCCCGCACACGGCGGTTCAGCATATCAGCAATAGCCATCTTGCGTTGCAGTTGACTGGTAGCATATCAGCACAGAAGCCGCGAAAAGAAAAATATTGCCAAGGTAGGCGGTGAGCGCGATAACGGGCTGATTAGCTATTTTTTTTCCCCGATTGCGCATCAACACCGGTCTTCAATGTCGCGCTGGACTCGGCCTGCTCTACCGTGCATTTCACTCCCTCGTCCGACGTCCGCGATCCCGTGCTGTCGAATTAGTGGCCAGGTGCGCGATTCTCCGTTTTTCGTTGTGGTTTCTTCGGATTTATGGTTACTAATGTCTGATTGATAGTCTCCCCCCTCGGTCTCTAATTCTTATAATCAGCCTGATTGTACAACGGTCAAGCTGCCTCGAACAAAAAGGCTTAAGCGCGCGGCAGAAGCCGCTGGGCTCCCTGCGCCGCCGGATCGAGGGCCTCAGGGATCCCAATATGTCGCTGCGCAGAATACTGTGAATGTTCCTATGGGTGCCATGAACGGAGAGGGTGGGCCGTCGTGGCGCTATAATTATCAGGACGCGGGGCAGCATAGTGCGCCGGCAAATGCATCATTACACCATGCACCTTTCGGCCATACACCGTCTGATCCATATTATAACGGACGGAATGAGGGGAATTCCGATCAATACACATTGAACCACCCCCATCAAAGAAATACGCCTGTCTCTCAATTGCCGCCTGGGCCTCTTCCGCCTAATTTCGGTGCATTCAATGGCCCATATTGGTATCCCTCGAACATTCCCGAGAATGGCAATCCGGCACCGCCAATGCCTTTTCTCAACCCGGGGTTATTCAACCCCGCAATGGGCATTCCCCCTCCCCAATTTCCCATGATGCCCTTCAACGCCATCCTACCCTTCCAAGGTGCCCAGCCGATGAGCACCATGGCAACCCCTTCTCATATGTCAATGCGCCAGAGGCAAAGGTCTGGAACACCACCAGTGACTATACCAGTCCCAGAGAAGAAGTACATGGAGAGAGCATCAAAACCACCGCGAAGGCGTAATTCGCCGAGACCCCTCCTGGTTATCCTCGACCTGAACGGCGCTCTCATCTTACGAAAACACAAGCGATTACCACCCAGCTTCACACGACGTGCAGGTCTGAACGAGTTCCTTGAGGTATTAACAAGGAAACACTCCGTGATGGTCTGGTCCAGCTCAAAACCTCAGACGGTGAAAGCCATTTGCGAGAGACTGTTCCCCGGTGAAAAAGCAAAAGGTCTTGTGGCGCAGTGGGGACGAGACAGGTTTGGCCTCACGAGTGTACAGTACAACTCCAAGCTGCAAGTGTACAAGGAGCTGCACAAAGTATGGGCAAGCCCCGAGGTCCAAGCTGCATATCCGGCCAACAATCCCGAGGGTAGCACATTCTCCGAGGGTCACCGTTGGGACCAAAGCAATACGGTCCTCATCGACGACAGCAAACTCAAAGCTCTCAGCGAACCATACAACATCCTCGAAATCCCCGAGTTCACTAATGACCCCGCCACCAACGACTCAGCGCTCTTCACGAAGGTCCTCGCTCGCCTCGACTACCTCTCGCGCCACGACGACGTGAGCAAAGTATTCCGCGTGTGGAATGAGCAAGCCACGAAAGAGAAGCGCTCGATCTTGAATATAGACCTGCCCCCTCTCGAAGAAGCTTGTCCCGTCGAGGCATATGATGATGAGGACGGTGGAGTCAGTCTACGTCAAATCCCCCTCGCCGAGCAGGCTCGCGCCAGGGAACAAGCACAGGACACTCCTGCGCAGGCTGGATTGAATACGAAACCGGAAGAGAGACAAAAAACACGCCTCACCAGGAATGAGCGCAGGAAGAACGCAGCATTAAGGAAGGCACAGGCCAAAATTGACGAGGAGAACGGTGTTCCGCCGGCCAATGTCGAGACCAATGCAGCTCCCGTTGACGACGAGAACACACTCTCCACTGTCAATCCCAATCCCGAGAACAACCCCGAACCCAGCAAGAAAAAGAAGAAAAAGAAGAAGAACAAGTCAAAAAAGGGCAAAGGAGCCCCTGAACCAATCGAACTTAACCCCGAACCCACTGGTCCCCGCTATAACTCCCATTCTCATGACGTCGTGGAGACCACAGACACGAACTACGAGCCTGAACCTATCAATCCGGCTGCCGACCCCGTCATCAACTCGATCGAGACAGCACCTGGCTCTCAAGTCCCGACGGATACGCGCCCGCGCTCACCATCATCTGCATCCGAGTCCGGCTCTGATAACTCGTTATTGGATCGATTAGAGGAGGGGCTCGGGATTCCGAGACAGTGAAAGAAATGCATTGTGATATCCAGAGTTTCCGTTTCATCTACAGCTCGACGTTTTATATTCTTAAGAAGTGGGCGTGTTCGGGAATTGTTTAGAACATCGGGCTTATATTCTTGCCGTATTGGCCTGTTATATCTTCATTTTATCTTCTATATTGATCTTTGTGAATACCAATGAATGATGCCTGTTATACCCTTATTTGCGATATATCACTAAGTCTTCGTGAGGATCGATTAATTGAACCTCGTTACCGTGGCACACATGGGTGAATCAGTATACATTTATCAGCCCGACCATACATGCAGAATGCCTAATCCTACTAGTCCAATTCCTTGAGGTCTTCCACATTCGACCTGGTAGCGTCATCGCGAATCAGTATCTAGGCACAGCATGAAAAAAACGAGTTGGGGGGTACTTCGGCAGGAAATATATCCTTCACGCCGGAGCATTCAAATAAACCAGTAGACAGACCGATTGTTGTATTTAGCCGTCAGATCAGTAAAGCCACAGGACCACTGCTGCCCACGTGGTTTCGAATATTCAAGCCATCGTTCGCTTCGAATGCTTCGATAGGTAACAGGGAATTAATTGACTTGCCATACCACGGGGAGAGATCCCAACGAGGGTACGCACGGGCCACATACCGGTTCAACCCTGCCAGTGTATATAGACTTGGTATGGCCTGAAATTTTACAATACAACTACACTGGGCATGATATATTCATCAGGGACAAGTCCCGAGCTTTAATTCATTTCTAGAGCTAAAGCTAGCGACCAAGCATCCAGGTGTATTTAGACACACAAGGCATGCAAGTCGATCATCTCGCATCACAACGTTTCATAACCGTGAACGTGAACGTGAACCACATCGGCGCGTAAAGAGAAAATATTTTATCCCCCGCAGGGAGAAAGAATGGAGCCCAAGACACGATCAAAAACCAGTCTGGTAGCCCGGGGTATTTGGAGATGGCAGGGGTCGGAAAGAAGGTGAGGAACCGGCCGCACACGCTTATTTGAAGACGTGGCCGTCAACGGAGGGAAGCTCCTTGCCGTTAACGGTGAGGGGGGTGTCCCAGGCCCAGATGTCCTCGACGTACTTGCGGTCAGCCTCTGAGTTGGGGTCGAGCTTCTCGAAGCTGTAGGACTCCCAGTCGGGGGCGACATCGAAGGCAGGGGGGGCCTCCTGGCCGCGGACGAGGAAGACACCCTCGATCACGCAGGCGTTGTTGGCGCCGAAGACGTGCTGGCAACCGAAGAGGTACTTGCGGGAAGCTTCAAGACGGGCGTGGAAGCCACCGATCAGGTTATTGGCCATGAAAGTGAGCTTAAGCTCGTCGTTGTACTTGTAGGCGACCTTCCAGAGGGAGTACTCGTCGGCCTTGAACTCCTTCCAGAACCAGGGCATGGCAACGGAGCGGGTGTCCTCGTTGGAGTATTGGCGCTTCCACTCATCGAGGATGAGGGTGGGCTTGCCAAGGGCCTCAAGGGGGTGCTTGGGCTTGGGGGCGGGGGCAGCCTCGGGCTCAGGGGCAGCAGCCTTGGGCTTCTCCTCCTTCTTGGGGGGAGTGTACTTGATGCACTCCTCGGTGAACTTGGCCTCGTGGACGGCCTTGAAGTCCGCCTGGTTAACGATGGTGTTGTACCAGCGGGTGACGGCGGGGTTGGCGTCGCGGAACTTCTTGTCCAGCACGGTGGCAAAGGCACGGGTCAGGAGAGAAGCAGCGAAGATATCAGCCAGGGTGATGCGCTCGCCAACGAGGTAGGTGTTGGCAGTGAGGTGAGCCTCAAGGACAGCCATGTACTTGACGGCGACCTTGGCGGCCTCATCGACAGTCTTCTTGTTGTAGGCGTCGAGGCCGAGCAGGGGGCGGTACCAGCCACCGAAGCGGGGGAGGAGCTCGCTGTTGGCGAAGGACATCCATCTCACAATGGAGGCATAGTCCTGCTTGGTCTTACCCAGGAGGGTGGTCTTCTCGTTCTGGGAGGTGACTATAAAGCCAAAACAGGTTAGTTGTGGCTTTGACAGGTGGATCCAAGACAAAATCATGCAATCAGAAAAGCCCACGGGACAATGTGATCCAAAACAGGGGGAAACAATCCATGCCCAAAAACTTTTCACCCTAAGCGGGGTACTCCATTTTTTTGCGCTCTTGAGTCAGAGTTTGCGGTTATCAACAGAATATTTCTGACAGGGATAACTAGTAATAATGAAAAAATCTCATCATGATAGAAGCGGATGGCGGAGAGGAAGGGAGGCCAATTGCAAAAAGAAAAAAAAGAAAATCCAAACAAAACTCTTGTCAACAACGTACCATAGATGGCAATGGCGATGACCTCGGAGAGGTTGAAGCCATTGGCGCCCTCGAAGCCAGGGATCTTGCCAAGGGGCTGGACCTTGCGGTACTCAGCGGAAGCGTTGGCAGAGTTGGGCACAGTGTTAACCAGCTCCAAGTCCAGGCCGTTGTGCTTGGCAGCGACCAGGACGGAGATGGTACGACCGTTGTCCTAAAAGGAGTCAGAAGAGATCGAAGACAGTAAAAGAACAAGCACATACAGGGAGACCGTAGAGCTTTCCGAAAGCCATCTTGAAAGCAAGGGGTTTGAATGGGAGGATGGAGAAAGAGAAAGTAAAGGAGAGGGGCAGACTGAAATTTTGTGCGAATGGGGGGAACTCGGTCTTCGGAGTAACAGATAATGCTGTGTCACGTGGCGGGAAAAACAGCGTCCCGTTGAACTCGATGCTCATCTCGTCGAGGAACAATCGAACACCATGGCTCGGCCCACGTATGGCATTGTCCAGGCAATGCAGTCCCTGCGACTGTATTCGCCATCTTCCTATCGATTGGCAGCTCCTACCCTCCGGAGACAGGCCCGTAGCTATGCGACAGAGACCGAGAATACGACCGGGGATGTGCAATCATCGAGCGACCTGCCTCCCACCGAATTTCCTTCCACCGAACCTCCTGCGACCGAATATTCCACGACCCAAATCCATTCAGCAGCTCCTCCTTCTGCAGAGGCTCCCCCGTCCGAGATTCCCCCGGCTGTGAAAGCCGCACCGGAGATCAACTTCGACAGATTCAAGGCCCAGCCTGCCCGAATTGTCCCAGCATCACCGTCCTACTTCTCCGGCAGCCCGCGGTTTATCGACAATGTCCTGAAGCTGGAGTCCCTGCAAGCCAAGTACGCCTCGCTCCCGACAGTAGGCGCCGGCGAAGCACCGCGCATGGCCTGGTTCAAGCTGGCCCAATTCCGCGACTACGTGGGCGAGCCAGTGCCGATGAAGAAATACAAGTCATTGCTCAAGATTCTGCAGCGGCTGAACCGCATCCAGCCCGAGATGGTGCCCGCCGAGGTGCGCTCCGAGCTAAGCAACTTCCTGCGGCCGGGTAATCCGTACGCCGCTCAGAACGTGCCGCGCACCGTGGACGAGAATGGTCGGGCTCGGGCAAAGGGCAAGCGTAAGGAGTCGACTGCCGTTGTGCAATTGGTGGAGGGAGAGGGCGAGATCATGGTCAATGGCAAGTCTCTTGTGGAAATGTTCCAGCGGGTTCATGACCGTGAGAGCGCCCTGTGGGCTCTGCGGAGTACCCAACGGATGGATAAGTATAATGCTTGGATTACTGTCAAAGGCGGTGGCGTGACTGGCCAGGCGGAGGCTATTACTTTGGCGATTGCACGGGCGTTGCTGCTGCATGAGCCGGGCTTGAAGCCTGCTCTGCGGAAGGGTAAGTTATTCCCAGAGTTACTTGTCAGACTGTTACTAACAAGTTCTTCTAGCTGGTGTCATTACCGTCGACGCTCGCCGCGTGGAGAGAAAGAAGCCGGGTCATGTCAAGGCCCGCAAGATGCCCACCTGGGTCAAGCGGTGAAAACGGAATTTTGTGTCGAGCGATGCGTTTCTTTTTTTATCAATCATGTATTATTTTACCATCCATGGCGGGTCGCCATGCCTGTTCTATATCCTGTACTCAATGCATATGGGCCCTTCATTCAATGATATTGTGCATCATACAATACCTACGTGATCGTCGTTAGCTATCATTGTTTTTGATGATAGTCGCCGTAGTAGGTACATATTATCCGGACCCGGTAAAATGCCCTCCAACTACTAAATCAGTGTGCGCGATAAGCTGTGCTGACAATAAGGTACGGATGTATAGTGTGCATAGTGATTGTATAGACTACCTAGCCACTTTTCAGACCCAAGCCGGATAATATCCCAGCCAGGCAAACCCCAGCTATGTAAAGTCCACGACCAAATATAATCTCTTACCAATCCGCGCCGGATAAATTCTTTTTTGTAACCGCCCAAATAGATAGACTCAAAAAGAGAGGTATCCCAAAACGAATACGAAAACTATTTACAGATCGTCAAATTCGTCAAGTGGGACAATAGCGCAAGTTCGGGCTCATACTCGTCACGTCAGGAGGGGGAAATGCGGCTAAAGCCGGAATGGACCAAGAAAGCAAATCTCAGCCACGGAGACGGGATAGAAAGTCAAAATGAGGCGACTCAGTCACGATGATCACGATCGTCTCATGGGATGACCAGTAGTCTGGTTCCTGGGTCAAACGTCACATCCGGGCCCGATTGGCGCGGCGCTAGTAGGCAATAGCCTCGCTGAGGCGGGTATCTTTGCATACTTCCGCGGCCAATCTTGTTGGGCCCTCGATCGCCGATGGCCAATGGCTCAGGCCCTATTGTATCGGGCTTTTAGTGAATCGAAGCAGGCCGATTTTCTTTTTTTGGGTGAGAAGGTGTTGGTTAGGGTCTTGTTTTCATGGTCGTTGGGCTGCTGCGGCTGGTTCAGGCACCGTCTGGACACGGAGAAGATCCGGTCTGCTCTCCATCAGGTCAAGGCATTGGCCCAGGACTAAAGAGGGGTTGCATTAGATTCGGGGGTTTGACGACTTTTGGAACGGGTGGACCTACCACATAGGATTTCTTCTTCCCAGATACCCATCTGATAGTCGACTAGGCCGTGCTGTTCGAGTTGGTCGCAGAGTTGGATGAGATCTTTGCCCATTTCTTCCATACGTTCTCGACTCAGCAGACTCGTCTGTGCGGGCTGACGACCCGTTGCAACCAGATCTTGGGTCAAGTCTTTCTGCTTCTGACACACGGCCAGCCAACATAGATTGAAATGGTTCCAGAGCTGAAGGTGGTGATCATACTGGAGATGGTCGTCGCGCAGAATTCCTACGTATCACAAAGGCGATTAGTCTTCTCTGTCCCCCACCAGCCCGTCAAAATTGTCAGATGATGCTTGCATGACGCGTGCCTGCAGGAAGAACGACGGAAAAAAACATAATTTTAAAAAATCCAATAAAATATGGGGGAAATAAACGAGGGTCCAGTCCAGAGTGTGATGGTGGTACGCCGTGTCTTCTCTAGATACAGTAAATAACCCAGCTTTAACAAGCTCGAGTATTCTAACTGCAAAGTGATAGATCTCGGCGATGGATCCCAAATAGTAAGAATCAAAACAGGGTGGAAAGGATAGAAACAAGGCAAAAAAAAAGAATCCGAACTTACCAAGATCCCGGGCGTTAGTCACAAGCCACTCGGAAATTTCCAGCAACGATCGGCTAGCATCAACCAATCGCCCGGCACGGGTGTGGTCAAAGGTGCCGCGCAGTGCCTGCTGGTACTGCGAGAAAGCCTCGTCAACCGACTGCGACTCATGCTCCTGTCTCGGAGCATCATCCTGTCCCAAAGGTGGATCCAACCGGCCAGACTGACCGATTGGCGAGTAATCAGACATGACGGGAAAAGGCTGCGAGGAGGACGAACGTGGCATGGGACCGGTTTGACTATATGGCAGATTGGGATTCAGATAGGGCGAAAGGCCCTGGACCCCGGCAGGCGCATCCTCGGGGGCGAAATACTGTGGAACGGCAAAAGTGCTCGACAGGGCCTCAATCGCTGCAGACTGCCGTGCCGGGTACTGTGGAACGGCCTCGAAGTGTCCTGGTGCTGGACCCTGCTGACCGAAGCCGTACAGCATGGCCGACTCGTACGGCACGAACGGCTCTCGTCGCCGGGCCCGTCGAACCTCGGGCCCGTACAAATTGGAGACGGGGAAGCCCGTGTATCCGTAGTCGTAGGACATCTGGCGCTCTGCCTGCGACATCCCCGTCGGATCTCCACGTGGATGCGACGGCTCGAACCGATCGGTTGCACGGTTGCCGTTCCCAGATCGTGCCATCAACCGCTCATGCTGCTTCATGCGTTGGTCGCCATCCATTAGGCTGTCCCACACGGACCTGCGTGGATCGAGGGCCCAATGAGTGGGGGACAGCGGAGGGCTTGCGTAGGAGGCCAGCTTGAGACTCTCTTTCTCTCCGTCTCCAGAGGTTGTGTATGATTCGAAACAGACTCAGATCCCGGTGAATCGCCGTGAAAATAGGGACACCCAGCGTGCCGGATGTATCAGTCTAGGTGTAGATCTGACGGCTGGGGATGTTAGGGCTAGAGATCGACAACACCGGAGACCGAGGGGGCGGTTCATATATAGAAAAGAAAGAAGCGCGACGGAAGAAACAAAAGAGAATATGACGGATCTGATGCGTGAGAAGATGACGCTAGAAAAGGGAGGGAGCTGAACATACCAGTGACACATCCCAGGAGCTAAAACCTTAGGCGTAGGGCACGATCTCAACCGGGTACCTGGGAACGGGGTTAGTATTTGAGACTATCTACTTGGGGATGGCGCTAGCCTGCCGATCGGTGTGATCTACGCCTAAACTCGTTCGGGCCTGTACGTTCTGTGATCGCCCGGGAACCCGGCGCGCTGGTTCCTTGTGGGTTCCCGAAAGCTAGGGATGATGTGAGAGAAGGGTGTAAATTAAAAATGAGATAATGGAGAGAAGGGGGCGAGTCTCGGCTTGAGAGGATCGGGCGCTTTGTTTCTTTCCTTTTTGTGTATTTTATTTTGTTTTCCCATTTCCCATTTTCCATTTCCCCTCTGATTATTGCCCTTTCTGTATGTGTAACTCTTGTTATGCCTGGGGCTGACGATCCATGGGTGGCGGTGCCCTAACTGTTCCGCGCCGTCTCCTTGCTCTCGCCTGGCATCAGCACCAAGTCAAAAAAGCAAATCCTCGAGTATCAAGTCCACGACCCAGCCGGCCGGTTAGGTAGATGCAGTTCATAATTAGAGCCGAAGCAAATAAAGGGGGGCGGGACCGAGTTCCTTTTTTTCTTTTGTTGACATTCCGGAAGATTGCCCGATTGCCCGGACACCTGCTTGCCCCCTTTTCTCGCGGATATCTGCACCGTAGAAAGGGTCAAGCGAGGAAAACAGAAAATGGAGAAATAGGAAAACACTGGCGAAAAGAGAGAAAGCGAAGAGAATAACCGAGAGAAATACCGGAACAAAAGAATTAAAAATAAAATAAAAATAAAAAATCCCCAAAATCGTCACCCCCAAACAGGGTCAGACACCATCGGGCATCGTCTGCCCGATTGGACGCCGATATGCATAATCCAGGGCCCAGGGACGTCAAATCCCGGATTCGTTCTGTCATTCCGCCCCCAACCGGATCCGACACTCTGGTTGGGATGGAGACGTGTGGAGGTCTACTTGACGTCGCCCGTCGTTTCACTTCCTTCCGACTGCGATGCCCTAAGATGATGCATCAAAAGCCCAACACTACCCTAAAACCAAGATAGGCATGGGAAGGAGAGAAGAAGGGGCTACTATGCCCATGTGGACTATGTTGCAGGATTCGGTGTGTCACGACCTGAACCTCCTCCCTTCGCGTCCAGCCCTTGAGTCGGGTCGATGATGCAATTGCGCGACACGGAGCTTTTCGGCCTGATCCCATGGTGTCCGTGTGCACCTCGGTATACAGCCCCCGACTAGGAGTCCGATTGCCCGGGAAAGTAGTTGCACCGCCTGATACTCAGGTCCAAGGTAGCTTGACGTATTCTCAAGGTACCTTTCTAAAGGTTTGTGGTTTGTCAGGGCTTCGGTGTCCCGTGCCTGTCAGCTGACTCTCATCCCTCGTACGAGAAAACTCGAAGTACGGAGTACAAAGCAACAGAAGTACAAAAAATTACAAAATACCATGGATACGATACGTGGACCCAAATATAGCACGAAGAAAGTCCTTTGTCGGTGTCACTGTCTATCCGAGGGACCTCGCGCCAAGGGAAAGATTGGGATTGTGACTGCGACCAGCACCCCGGTTGCGATTGGGAGAGGACCACGAGACTTACAGTCCGAACGGAGGTTGGGCCGAGGGAACGGATGAGGCTGACACAAGGCCTCGCACGAACTCGAGAACTTCTGTTATCATTGGAGAGATTCCCGCCCTCGAGAAAAACTAAACTTCGTAAACACTCGCTGGTCATAGAGTCATGTCATGTCGGCCCCGGGATGAGATAGTATCACCGATAAATAGAAACAAAGCTGGGGGGGGAAGAACTCGGGGGAATTGAAAAGGCCGGTTATATTTGGTCTGGATTTGCACGTCAGCACCCAACCTGACTTCGTTGTTGGAGAACCACCTACTCAGCGTCATGCTCAGATTCACATCTGTGCTCTCCACCATATGCGTAAATTCTTCGAAGCTGATTTTCCCATCGCCGTCCTGGTCGGCTTCCATGATTGTCTTGTCGACGATCTGCTGCAGCTGCATGTCCTTGAGGTTGTTACCCACCATCATCTTGAGCACGATGAAAAGTTCGCCGTTGGAGATATATCCGTCGCGGTCGATGTCGTAGACCCGGAAGGCAAAGCGCAGCTTCTCCTCCTTGTTGCCCTTGGAGCTGAAGGCGGACAGGCCGGTGACGAACTCTTGGAAATCAACATCACCACCACCGTCCTCGTCGAAGATGGCGATCATTCTGACAGTAAACCCCGTATTAATTATTGTCCGGCGATGGGTACCCTCCGACGGTGATCAAACGAACCTGGTGGCAAGTGGGTTGGAGGAGATCTGCGGCAAGGAAAGGAACTCGTCGCGGTCGATGGTGCCGGAGGCGTCCTGTGGGCGTCATGTTTAGAATGTGATGTGTACACTGATGCACATCCCGGCGCACCTTATCAAGCTTCATGAAACGTTTCCGCAGACGATCCACCTCGTCTCGGTCAACTGTCCCCCGTGTCAGCCCCGGTCTCAGACCCGATCCTGCGCATCCCCCAGATATCCCAGAACCGGTCGGACGTACAGTTTGAAGTGGAAACGATGTTATCGAAGAGCTGGGAGGTGCCCACGGAGCCACGGCGACGCTGGACGTTGTGCATGGCGGCGGCATTGGGCTCGGAAGGTTGGTCCATCGGGGCGGTGGAGAGGACGGGAGGAGGGCAAGAGGTAGTAAGGATACGGCGGAGAGTGGCGGAGAGTACCAAAAAGGGGGAAAAAGGGAGCCGAAGCGGAGGAGGAGCAGACGTCGAATGCGGAGAGATGGAAGCCGAGTGACGATATCATAACAGAGAACCAGGGAAGGCAATCTGATAATGCCCAGCCCCGCACTAACCGGATCGGGAGTGGCAAGCGAGCCCCTGAGGCCGTGCACTGCGCAGCGCCGCTCCAAAACAGGCGGTCGCCGGGCGACACTGCAACGTCAACCCAACCGCCTGCCGCGATCCCTTCACTTTTGTTTTGTCATTATCTCCCCCCTTCCATCAGGTTTCATCACAAAAATACGTTTACGAGAAAGCGCATGACCTGACCTTTCGATCGACCTCCATTTTATCCCCCCTTCCGCCCATGGTCGTTGCTCTATCGCGCGCCCCGACGCTATGACTCGGTACGGGGGCCTGGGCCGGACGCGCCCCAAAAAGCTCACCTCCAAGGCCTCCATCCCCATTGTCCGCGAGGATGAGATCGATGCTCTAGACGACGAGCACCATGCAAGCCTACAACAGATCGAAACCGGCGTTGAAAAAGCCGAGGAGTCGGTGAGTCGCTTTTCCCTACGCTAATTTTAGCCTCATCCCTGCATGAGGTCACGTGATAACATCACGAAAGCGACACGAAATTTTCATGATGCTGATTCTGCCCGCGCCATATAGGAATTCCATTTGCAGGTCGCGATCAACCTCACTGCCCAGGGCAAGGTTAACGACGCGCATATTCCCACCCCCGAAACCATTCTCAGTAACCTGCGATATGACGAGTTATACCCTCCCTACTTCTCGCAACCCGCGACGTATATCAGGTTCTCCTCGACTGTTGAGGACTGCTGTGGCTGTCCTTATAACATGACCGAGGAGGACGATGTCTTCCTCAAGATTTTCAACGAGAAGCGCGACCCGTCGCAACAGTGTTCCGAAGATGATTTCGAGGCCACCATGAACTTCTTCGAGGAGACGGCGCAGACGAAGCAGCCTTATGCAGCTGTTGACAGCCCGCCGATCTTGTCATTTGCCGACATGGAAGAGGCCATGGATGCCGCTGTAGAGGAAAGCGTAAAGCGATTCGCCAAAGACATTTATGAGCACTGGAAGTTGCGTCGGGCTGAAACTAATAACCACCCAATAACGCCCAGCCTCAAGGTATGTCAGACGATGTCGTCAAAAATTCAGCGCAACGAAGTGCACACGCTGACCCCTTTGCAGTTTGAGACCGGTCAAGATACCGATGACAGTGATCCGTATGTCTGTTTCCGCCGACGTGAGGTCCGCCAGATTCGCAAGACTCGAGGCCGAGATGCTCAGAGTGCAGAGAAGCTTCGGCGCCTTCGTAAAGAGCTTGAAGATGCAAGGCAAATCGTTGCGTTGGTACGCCAGCGCGAGGTCGCCCGGAAAGAGATGATTGCTATGGAGCGGAAGCTCTTCATCGAGCGCGCCGAGGTCAAGGATATGAAGCGCAAGCTCAACATCAAGGACGACGACGAGGACCTCATCAACCAAAAGGTAATTGTTGCCAACCTAGACGAGTCACCCATGGAACACGTACTGACTCATTTCGTACAGCCCAAGAAGAGGCCGGAGATGCCAAGTCAGGGGCGTCCCAATGCTCCTCAACTTCGTATGCCTCTCAAACCCGGTCTGCAGGGCGCAGAGGACTTGCAATTGCTGGAAGATGTCCAGGCCGAGAAGGAGAACGAGATCTTGCGCGATATCAAGGCGAATATCACCAAGCACATCAAGTGGAACGAGGGCTATGTGGATCTCACCAGAGCGCCTCTGTCTCCATCTCCAGAACGAACTTTCGATACTGCAGCGTTCCGACCCGCATTCACAGCGCAACTTCCCACTCCGCCATCATCAGAGTCTTCGGGTGATATGATGGACACTGCATTAGACGTGACAAGTCCACTTCACTCTCGCGATAAACTGGCCTCGAAAGCTTTGGAGCTGCACGGCGAGCCACACCGCATGCCCTCATTCCGAAGGCGAGTGGGGCGTGGTGGCCGGCTGTTGATCGACCGTCGCAATTTGGCATCGCGCTGTAAAGTCGAGCTGGATCCCGTCAAGGCAGATCGGTTCAAGTTCGATCAAGAAGATTCCGACGACGAACCGGTTTATGAAACGGATCCATTCAGCATCCAGATCATGCAGCATCGCGCCATCACCGTGGCCAAGGTGCGCGAACAAGCCGCAGTGGCTGCCCAAGCTCATGCGCAGGCGCAAGCTCAAGCAGCTCAGGCCCAGGCCCGACGATTGCAGGGTGATCAGTCTGGAAACGGGCAAAACCCCGGGCCCAATCCCGTCGCCGCATCCGAAGGCTGAACGACCCTTTTCTTTTTTTGTTCCACGCTTTTTCAGCATTTGGCGGGCGTTTCGTGTGTTGCTTTCGACATAACTTCGTCGCATTTCCCCGAATTTTTCCGCCCTTGTAGTTTTAGTACACCACTCATGTTTTGATGATCTTCGCGACGAGGGGATTTGACGGAGCCCGGCCTGTTTCCTGTTTCTGTTTTCGCACCCACCTCCCTTCTAACTCCTCCCCCGCTTTTTCGTCTTTCCCGACGCAGATACCGCTCGGCTTGCTGGAATGCTCTGGCAGCCTGACGTCCTGCACTTGTTAGTGTACATATTATCTTTCCACCCTGGGGGAGACGAGCTCATGGCCGCTGGAGGCCTTTTGTATGATGGATAACCGAAGTTATGATGCCTTCGATGACGGGAGAAAGGCAGAAAGGCAGAAAAAAGACTTCCAAAATCTAACAGAAATATAATCACTTATGCAATTATGCAAAACTTTTCGTCGCTGGAAATCAAGTTCGCTGGGTATGTAGTTCCTTTAAACTCGCACAGATTTGGATTGTCTCGAGTCGTGGTCGCCGTTAGCTGTCCGTTTCAGAGCCCCGTTGCTGGTAAGGGAGTCGAGCATGCGTTGGATGGCTTGCAAGATCTCCTTCTCGCCAATGCGGACCTGGAGAGCCATCTTGAGTCGACGGGATGAACCCTCCAGCGCAGGGGAAGTAAGACTCGACAGAAGCTGCATGTCATGAGCGAGAGAAGTGGCGTAATGCGACTGCTTGGTCTGAAGGACCTTGTAGAGTAGGCCTGCTTGGGTGGTTTCCATAGCCAGCTTCGGCGGCTTGTTCTTGGAGCGGCGCTGCTCGAATTCCTCTGGGGATTGGCACAGCGTGGTGAGTAGGGCCACTAGTTCCATTGGGAGAATGTCTTGCAACGTGTCGGTTGGGGATGGCCTGGGAATCACGTAGCCGTCGTCAAGAAGGTCATGCTCTTCGAGGAGTTGAAGTCTGGGCTCTGATTCCACATCACTATTAGGAAGACCGGCTGCTTGGCAGATTTCTGCGAGAGAAAACTCGACCACGTCGAATGACGCGTAGTTGTCTGTCACGTAGCCGTATCGACGGAGTAGATCGGCGCGGGGAATTTCTCCGTAGTCATTGAAGATTTCTTCACCCTCTTGAATCGGCTTTATGGCTTTCATGACCAGAGCTTCCTCTTCTTGGTAGAGGCGGGCCTAAACGCAATTGTTAGTTTAAATTCATAGTTGGGCATGATCAGATGTACTCACGTTATTCCGGTCTGCATCGGCATTGAGCAGATCAGCCAGCGGCACCATGCCCTTAGAAAGCTGCTCTTCTTCATCATCGGTCATGTAACCATCATTTGAGCCCTCCGCCTCATGATCATCCTCCTCAGACTTCTCAATGTCAAAAGCATAGGCCATAATGAGCGACCCCATCACGTGTGCAAGCTCAAGCAAAACCGCAGTACCAGCATCACCCTCATATGAGGAAAGCCCATTAACCGGAGGGAAGAGATTGGGATTATCCCTCATGATAGGTGCAATAGAACCCAAAATAGATTCATCAGCGCCCTGCTTGCCGATCTTGTCAACAATGGCACTGGCCTGCAATTCTGCCAACTCCGCCGGTGACCAGAACATAAGCGTGTCGAAACGGGTCGGCAGGACACGGAAATAAGGACTCCATCTTGACTGTTCGCCTTGCAGGTATTCATAAATCATAACCAGCATCAGGGAAAGCCATGGGCCGAGGGCTTCGACATCCTGCGGGAGCAGGGTCTTCAGCTGGGAATTTTGGACAGCGAGAATTAGGGAGCGTGGGATTGAGAAGAGTTCTTCACCCTCGGAAATATTTTTTTGGGCCACTAGATTTTCAGGGGAGATTGTTAGAGGGGTGTTTTCTTGAGGCTTTTTTGTTGCACGCTCCACTCTGTGGAAATTGTGTGGTGGGTAGAGGGTCAACTTACCGACTCCTCGGCCTGCGCCGGTTGATCTAAGGTCTGCGAGGATGATCTTCGGATTGACCTTGACATCGGGATTTGCTTCAAGCCAAGAGACGAACTCGTTTGACTGTTGCTGGAAGCTTTGGGGTTCGGGGAAGTGGGCGGAGGAGGACATTGTGTTTATGTCCTAGTAAGTAGGGAGGGGGAGAAGAGGACTGGTGAATGTATGTACGAGTAAGACAAACATACAAGACACCGAGGACCGTGAAAGGGAGAGAGTGGGAAGAAAATAAAGAGGCAAAAGGCAAAGGCAAAGGAAAAGGAAAAGGAAAAGGGAAGTAGATTGGAGAAGCACTGGTTCGGAGAAACGGGAGTGCCGCTTTAAGTGGCCCGATAAGTTGATAACGAAAACCATGTCCGACCTTATTTTGCGACAATCCTCATTCATCCACTCTCGAGATACACACGAAACACCGTCACTATGATCGGAATTGGTATGGAGGGTTCGGCCAACAAGATTGGCATTGGCATCATGCTGCACCCGGACGATGGCAGCGAGCCAAAAGTCCTCGCCAACGTCCGTCACACATACAACGCCCCACCAGGCGAGGGTTTCCTGCCCAAGGACACGGCGCGGCACCATCGGGCGTGGGTTGTGAAGCTGGTGAAGAAGGCTCTGAAGGAGGCGAAAGTGACAGTGGACGATGTGGACTGTATCTGCTTCACGCAAGGCCCTGGCATGGGTGCCCCGCTGCAGAGCGTGGCCATCGCAGCGCGGATGTTGAGTCTGCTTTGGGGGAAGAGGTTGGTCGGTGTGAACCATTGCGTTGGACGTATGTTACTCCCAAAGACTTTTTTCAACGAAAATCAAGCTGACTCGACTAGATATCGAAATGGGCCGTCTTATTACAGGCGCTACGAACCCCGTTGTCCTCTACGTCTCCGGCGGTAATACACAAGTCATCGCCTATAGCTCTCAACGATACAGAATTTTCGGCGAGACTCTCGATATAGCCGTGGGTAACTGTCTGGACCGGTTCGCGCGGACGCTACACATCTCCAATGACCCGGCGCCGGGATATAACATTGAGCAGCTCGCGAAGCAGGGCAAGCGGCTAGTGGACCTCCCATACGTGGTGAAAGGCATGGACTGCTCTTTCTCTGGAATTCTGGCTGCAATTGACGGACTTGCTGCGTCGTGGGGGTTAGGCGGGTCCGAGCAGGCAAAGGCAGATGCGGAGAGGAGTGCGAATGCCGAACAAACGAGTGAAGACCCGGATGGCAAGCCCACTCGTGCAGATCTCTGCTTTTCGCTGCAAGAAACAGTGTATGCGATGTTGGTGGAGATTACTGAGCGAGCAATGGCGCATGTTGGCTCCAAGGAGGTGCTTATCGTTGGCGGCGTGGGCTGCAATGAGCGATTGCAGGAGATGATGGCAATCATGGCGCGGGATCGGGGTGGCAGTGTCTTTGCGACAGATGAGCGTTTTTGCATCGATAACGGTATCATGATTGCCCAAGCTGGAATGCTGTCATACAAAATGGGCTTGACCACTCCCTTGAAGGAAACTGCCTGCACCCAGCGGTTCCGAACTGATGAGGTGTGGGTGAAGTGGCGGGATGATTAAAAGTTTTAGATTAAAGATCTATTATGTGTTACGAAATGAGCATATCTAGGTTCGAAGATCCTTTGTGGAGTCCGGCCAAATAATCTCCAAGAGTTTGGAATTCATGATCCAGTGACTACAATCAAATTAAATCACGTTGAAGTAGATCTGTAAGTACCTGGTAAGCACCTCGCAGTAGATCCCGCGTAGTGGTCGAATGAATAAGACGTTCATGACCGAATCCTAACTCCTGCAAAGGCCTCCCAGTGAAGCAACGCCTTGGATTATCATGCAATATGTGAGTGGTCCTCTCGTTCTTTTCAACATCTCCGTATTTCTTCATATACCGGTTCGATGTGTGAGTTGCGGCTGATGTCTGCATACATTTGGTGTGCGGTATGCTAGGCTGATCCCAGAGGGGACGGTATCTCGGCGCTCAAGCAGTGTCAAAATGCACGTGATGCAATATAGACTCTTCTGAGATGATATTTGCAGACTGTACCATGCGAAGAGAGCCGATTCATGCACCGGGGCATTGCTCACTCCCCAGTGATATCGCCGGTTGGTTTGTACAAGATGGTTGTGACGTACTGCAAAACGTTAGAAAGTTGCATAGAGAAGTAGCAAGTTGTCTTACCTTTCGCTTATATCTGGTCGTGACACTCGTAGCAAGAACACCATTCTTGATGCTACTTGTGGCAAGATGATTCAGGACAGTGTGGTTGGGATAATTGAGAACACTGCTATCATCCTTGGTTGGGGTGGTGCTGTTGAGAATCGATTTGCCCAGGAAAAGAGGCAGACTGGGCGGAGTCGGGGTATCCCCAATGACGTTAGCAGCCTGTATATAGGCTGGGTGGTCTTCCTCCCTGTCCAGATCAGCGAGGAACTGGGGAATGGCACTGCCAAAGTCGCCCGGAGGAACTTCTTCCTCGACTTCTTTCTTTGGAGGTTCGTCCGCGTCCTCTAGCCTTTCTTTGGAACTATCCTGTTCTGACTGAGAATTACGATCCCCAGAGGGGGTAGTTGACTTGTCGTTCTCTCTGTGGGCATAATCTGCGCTGATTTCAACGTAGTTGACCAGGTGGTTGGTAAAGTCGACAGCAGTAGGAAGAGTATCCGAAGCTCGCATTTCTCCGTCAACAATGAACTTCAAGTGATGTGTACCCGGCCGCAGATTCAATGTTGTCGACATAACGGATCCACTTTCGCTGGTTGATATTAGCCATGTGCTCCCAAATTTCATCCGGAAAAATTATCAAGGTTACAATGCATACCTCCTGTGCAGCTTGAACTTCTTTTCCCAATTGACAAATGTTCCAGTAACATAGACCTTTTGACCGGGCGCATTCCATTCGATGACGGTGGGCACTGCCTTGCCAACTCCACTGATCGCATATGGCGAAAGCTCATCTCCGCCCTCATCTCCTTCCATGGTGGTACTGCTGAGATCGGCAGCCGCAGAACCCATGTGGTCGTCCATCACGCGGTCCGCAGGCATCGATTGAATATGCGAATCCTCCGGTCCCATGATGGGGGAACCGGGTGTGGTGTTAGCATCGCCAATGGGCAATGGCAAGCGCGGAGGACGTTGCAGATGTGTCGAGGTGTTATAGTAAGAGTTGATAGGCGGTGCCGAGGGTGCCATCGGGTCACGGTCTGCGGACTGTCGGGAGACGGGGACCTGCACAGGGTTGGAGGTGTCCGACGAGGGGATATCCTTGCCCTGTGAGTACTCGGTTCTCCTCCCATCTTGTCTTTCAGATCTGACAGATCTTCCGGTTGGGGAATCGCCCGCATTTCGGGACTGGAGCCGCTGTTGGGCAGTGCTCGGGTAAGCTGCCGGGTGACCGGCAGCTGTCTCTCTGGTTGCGGAAGGGTCGGCCGCAACAGCCTTCTGCGTCGGGATCGCATTGAGAGAGGGGCGACGAACGACCTTTCGGTCGCCAGGAGCATTGGGGATATGGTCCGGCGCTTCGCCGGCCTTGGAAGGGTTGTTGCCCATTGAAGGCGGGGTAGGCGGCGCGGTTTAGGGTTCGTTTAGGGCGCTGGGGAAGAAGAGATTGGTAGGAAGGAGATTGACGACAAGAACCGCTAGGCGGGCAGCATGGAGGCGAGGGGCCGAGCAGGAGAATATGGTTGCTGCACTTGCTCGACAACGTTGTAGGTTGAGCCGATGACGCCGGGAAATCAAATCGGGCTAGGGCTTAGGGCAGGCGGCAATAACTCGGCTTCCCCGGATTCTTCCCCTTTTGGAGCTGGAGCTGGACCACCTCCCCAATATTGGACCATGGATGCGGGCTCGGCCGTCGATGGCCTTCTCCTGGTACTTGGCACGCTGTTCTATCTCTTGACCAGACTTCTCTCCTACGTGCTGTATCTCCTCCACATCTTGGCCTCGCCGTTGCTGTATCTGGGGCATGGCGTTCTCACGATAGCGCTGCTTCCGCTTCAACTCCTGGCCAAGTTCGAGGTACTTATCCATGATCGTCTCTATTTTGCTTATTTGGATAATTTTGGAAGCTCATTTGATCATAGGCCATCCTTTATTTCATGACTGGGGCGGTGCTCACAGGGGTCACCGTAGGCCTGGCCCTTTACTACACCGGCGATGCCTTATCGCAGCTCCTGCGGTTCCCATCCAGCAGCTCAGAACCTCCTCCAAGCGATTTAATAGGCATAAAAGAGCCAGAGCTTGATTGGGAGACCAAATGGGGGGATAATTACCAGTCCTCAACCATTCTGGAAGAAGAAGAGAACAGCCAGAGCTCAGGCGACTTTAAGGATTGACATGTATGAATAGCGACTGTTACTCAACTCATGACTTAATTGATTAATAGAGAGTCCATTGCATATTTTATCTACCCGAATCGTCCTCGATGTTTAATGGCATTTCAATCCCAGGCCTGAACGAACAGCTGGTTCGGGTCTCAAGCTAATCTCAGATTGTCAAAACAAACCGCGACGCTCTGATCATCGCGGGTTCATGCGAGATACCACTATCTAAGCTTCCAGTGGTTGCTTGTGGCTTAACTTGACAAGATAATAAATGTGAGCGTTCAAAGCTTCGATTCATTTCCAACCCCTGTTCACAAAAGGCAAGCTATCAAACCCAACCCAATACGTACTACTCCACCTTCGGAATATAGTTCTTGTTAATATTATCCTCAGCCGTCACGGGCCTCATCTCAAAAAGCGTCTGTCGCATATATCGCATCTGATCTTCCATCCAATGCGTCAAATTTTCAACATCCACCGTCTCCTTACGACAATACCCTGGCTTGCCCTCCGCATCACTAGATTGCACAGCCTCTTTATACCGGGCATCCAAAGCATCAGCTTCACATTTGAACCGCTCACTGAGTAAACGCAACCTGTACCCCACCCATTGGTAATACAATTCTGGCATGAGTGACTTGGTGCGAACGTTCATCAGAGATGAATCGTCCACCAAAAGAGGCGAGCGAGGACGAAAAGATGTCACTAGAGTAATCCGCTCGGGCATATTGCCTGCGGGGATAGCGATATGGCTGACATGTCGGCCTTGCATGATGACCGCTCCGCCCTATGGTCGTTAGTACAAGAGTTCGATAAGGTTCCAAGAGTCCAGTACCATGCTCGGAGACCGCACTTTGACAGTCGACCCATCGCCCTTCTGCATCTCCGTCTCGCCATCCGTCATTGAACTCGTATCGGACAACATAACCACACATACGAACGGATACGAGTCCCTATGCCACGGAACAACAGGCTTCCCCTTGTGCTCACCGTTCTGATTTCTCTTGTACTCCTCTGGGACACCCGGTGGCTCAACGGGCGTATCCTTAACACCGTCAATACCCTTCGGTCCAAGTTGAACGTTTGTATGACAGATCTCATGATCAAAGACAGGGATCAAATCGACGCCTGCCAGCTTGCTCACGATTTCGAGGACTTCAGGGGAAGTCCAAAACTGGTATGTAAATGGTGCATAGCGTGGTGCCATTCCGCGGAGCTGCACCGAACCGGCGCGTGTGTGAAAGGAACAGTTATCTAAAACATCTTTGAAGAAGAGCTCGCGACGGAAGGCTCGCACGCCTTCTGCAGATAGAATTGGAAATGGGTCTGTGGATGCGACTTTGGAGATTGGCGAGGGGTCGAGTTTTATGTCGGCGAGTGTGTGGATTGCTTTTGGGTGTTGATAGGCTAGGTGGACCAGAGGGTCGAAGATACGCTGTATTGTGAGTTAGAAAATGGATGTTTCAGAGGGATCGATGTAGGACCTACGGGGGTTGATGGCATGTTGAAAAAGTTTAAAACTTCGAACCCCTTGTGAGAACTTTGGAGGTATTGACTCGATGTGTAAATCAATAGAGTTGACTTGTGGTCACGATTCACGGTCTTTTATATCTCACAGGTGCACCTGGGTCTAGGCGTATCTTCTACTAGAATTAGTTATTGTAGCCGCCCCGCTATATGGGGCAGTTATGATGGGGTTTCTGAATTAAAAACACCTGTACGATCAAGAGCGCCATTTTAGGATAATCAATCCACGGATGTGCAAGTTGCCTTTGCAACATCGTGATGATCTTATCCCGATTAGGGGTATTCCAACCGCCCGGCTACAGCGATATACAACATCACCGTGGGGTAGAGATATTTATGCCTCAATGCTCATATCACAAGGTCTAGGCTTATGATATTTGGCCCATTTAGTGGGTAATATTAAGTAAGAGTAAGTTGTGGCCCATGTACAAAAAGCCCTTTTAGGTAGCACTTGGGACATCGCCACACCCATGGGACGACTTTATATCGCTTGGCCGTGCATAAAAACATGGTAATTGATACTCCTCAGCCATAGACCCAGAAACTCCAAACTAGCGCTGCATAAGGGGACCAAGCCGATAGTGTAAGTAGGCCTACACCCCGTATTTCTCTCCTTCCCTCTGAATTTCATCCTACGTAGGAATTTCCATAGATGACTTTCTAGCTCCTTTTATTTATTTTTAAGGTATTGTTCTGAAGATCTCTTCAAAATAAGTCGAACTAATAACATATGTACTATCTTTGAAAGTGTCCTTACAACATCTCGGCCGTTGTTGACGTACATCGCTCAAGTGGGCCCGTGCTCCACAAGGGGCCGTGGCACGCCGGTGTTTCAATTATCATTACACCTTTCAGACCTTTTTCGAGAAAGAAGAACCCTTTCTTGTGAAACAGCCCATCCACATCCCCGTTGATGTCTGCGCCACCGAATTGGGCGTTAAGACCCCCGCATTGATCTTCAATCGTTACTTGGAACCTGCGCCTCCGTCGGGTTCTGGCACCGTGGGGAGCTCCAGGGCCCTGTCACAGGCCAAGAGCGATGGTTATTCCACGCTCCCTCCTACGTGTGCGCACGCTGCTGACTGCACTGGTCATTGCCTCTTGCCTAACCTGGACTATCTCGCGCTGGCGTGCCGATACCTACTCTCCCTCCGACGGCGCCGGCTGGACTGCGCCACTCGATCTCACGGCTCGACACCAGGCCTTTTGGAGTACATTCCATGAGTATCTTGTGAAATATGCACCCAATACCGAAACTATCTTCGAGTTCGAGAAAGCCCCAACCGAAGGGTTCAAGGCGAAGGAGGCCCTACCAAGGCCGGAATACCTGTTTGTCGAACAAGATGATGTTGAGACGATGAAGGAGGCGCATACAGGGTTTGTGGGAGCTGTTACTAGCGAACCACCGCAATTGCAATATATTTCCGGTACCAAGGGCATCGTCTCGACCGCAGGCGGCTCGTACCTACCCGTGCTGGTGATATCATTGCGCATGCTCCGCCGGACGGGGTCCATGCTGCCAATGGAGGTATTCCTCGCAGATGAGCACGAGTACGAAGAGTACGCCTGCGACGTGGTGCTGCCATCCCTGAATGCGAAATGTATTGTGCTTTCGCGGATTCTCGTCGCGGCACCTGCAAATATCGAGAAGTACCAATTCAAACCATTCGCTATGTTGTTCTCGTCCTTCGAGGAGATTCTTTTCCTCGACGCGGACGCCTTCCCGCTCGAGCAGCCGGAAAAGATCTTCAACAGCGAGCTATTCCGCACTAGGGGACTGATCACCTGGCCTGACTTCTGGGCGTCTTCGGTCTCGCCCATCTTCTACGAGATCGCAGGCACGCCTGCCCCGCCCATGAACCTACGCCAGTCCACCGAGTCTGGGGAGCTATTCATCTCCAAGAAAACCCACCTCCGCACCCTGCTCCTCGCCACCTACTACAACTACTGGGGACCCTCGCACTTCTATCCCCTCCTATCGCAAGGCGCCGCCGGCGAAGGCGACAAGGAGACCTTTATCGCAGCAGCAACCGCGATGGGCGAACCATTCTACCAAGTCAGCGAATCCATCTGCGCCCTCGGCCACCGCAAAGAAGGCGGTCTAGCCGGTTCCGCCATGGCGCAGTTCAATCCCCTCGAAGACTTCGAACTTACACGACAGGGCAAGTGGCGCGTCAGAGGTGACGAAGCACCCGCGCCAGGCGTCTTCTTCATCCACGCCAATTTCCCCAAATTTAATCCCGCTACTATCTTCGATCAGCATGAGGTGAACCCGGCGTTTAATGATGATGGATCCTACACACGCGCGTGGACGATCCCCGAAGATGTTGTGGGGAGGTTCAGTGCAAAGGTTGATATTGAGAGGGCGTTTTGGAAAGAGATTCTTTGGACGGCTTGTGAGCTTGAGACTAAGTTTGTTAGCTGGGAGGGACAGGATATGATCTGTGATAAGGTTAGGCGTTACTGGCGGAATGTTTTTGAGCATAAGCCGTTGCCTTCTTGAAAGCAGCCCCGGGTTCTTTGCTCACATTATCATTTTCGACATTTGACCAACGTCTGCGAAAGAGTTGTGACATGTTTGTTTTGGTTATGCAAGCTTGTCGACACATATTTGGACGTATGCCTATCCAGCCGGTCTGGATGGTATCGATTGCATCTTTGACGCTTCTGTCTCTTGGCCACGGACCAACAGTCTCTCAGCATAACCTCTAATTTCTATATCTAGAGCGTAAATAATGGGTAGAGAAATGATCCCATTAGATCGGACCACATTCTCCATGTCCATCTACTCAGACTACAAAACATGTTCAGATCCGAGAGGTGAATTCCCAATGTTCAACTTAATATACAATATTTTCTATAATACATAACCGCCCAATGCAACACCATCTATAGATTACATGTTACAAGGTAGCCGCCGGCCTATTTCCGCGCGTCAACCTGTAACCCCTTCGCCTCAGCCTTACGAATAGCCTCCGCAAACAACTCCTTACAAGGAACCCGGCTTCCCAATCTTGCACAGAGCAGGAAAGCACCACTCAACTTGCGGTGCAAACTATATGTCTCCTCGGGCGGCGGAGCCAACCGCTCACGAATCATTAGCGGAATGAGAGCGCGTACGCGGTCCGTTATAGTCTGATTGCGGAAGTCGTACAGATCAGGCGAGGAGAGCATGAACGGCTCAGCGATGGTCACGACAGATGTGACGTGGGCATCTGCCATAGCCTGGGACTCCATGCCGGTGAGGTAGCCCAGTTGCAGGGAAAGGTCCTGGCAGAGGGCGCGGTCGTTGCGGGAGGCGGCGACGAGGGTGCGGACGTAAGTTGAGATGAAGTTTGTGGGGTACTCGCGAGAGGCACCGAAGTCGAGGAGTTCGAGGCGATTGGTGCGCGCATTGTAGAGGAAGTTGGTCCAGTTGGGGTCTGTCTGCATGTAGTGGAACTCTGTGATTTCGCGCAGGCAGAGACGCATGATCTGGGTTCCGATCCAGTCGCGTTGCTCTTGAGTGAAGTCTTGGATTTTGGTGACTGCAACGCCTTCGAGCATTTCCATGGTCAGGACTTGTTTGCCGGAGGCTTCGGGTATGACTTCGGGCACGACGAAGACGGGGTCGTCGCGGAGGAGTTTGCGGAAGCGTGCGCCACACTCTGCTTCGCGAAGGTAATCGCATTCCCAAGCGAGTTCGACGCGGGCGTTGGCGATGGTCTTGTCGAGATAGAGGCCCCGAGGCAGGAGGCGGGAGGCTGTGAGGAGGATGGATAGGTTGTTCAGGTCCGAGTCAATGGAATCGGCCACGCCGGGGTATTGGACTTTGACGGCGACGGGCTTTCCGGTGCTTTTGAGGACGGCGGAGTGCACTTGGCCGATGGAGGCGGCTGCCATTGGCACATCGTTGAAAGAGGAGAACAGGTCTCGCCAGTTTGGTCCGAGATTATCAGATAGGACCTTGTCACGCTGCCATGCAGGCATGTAGTCTGCACGGTCTTGGACACGCTGGAGCACTTGCTGGATCGGCTCGGGCAGCATGTTAGAGTCTTGGATGCTTAGCATCTGGCCCAGCTTGAGAGCTGCACCCCGCATCTTCGACAGCTTGGCCACCATTCGTTCCATGTTGCCTGCACTGAACATGACCGATCCGGTGTCTTGGCTACCGCTCGCTCGCCGAATAGTTTCGCTGACGGCACCGAATGCCATCGAGGTCCCTAGTCCGGCATACTGCCAGAGTCTACCAATTCGAGAAGACGGTACCCGAGATTCCAACATTTGGTAGGGCACCTTCTCTTCCACGGCTTGAGCGGGTGGCACCACATCCTCGGCGATACTCGCGCCCAGCTTTTCCATCTCCTGTTCCTGGGCCTTCGTAAGAACCTCGGATTGAGGGTCTGATACTACGGTCGGCTGACTTGGCCGAAGAGGCTGCTCCGCCAGCTTCCAGTCTTTCTTGGGTGCCGGTTTGCCCGAGAGCATGCGACCAACCCTCCGACTGTGAAAGAGACCCTGCATCATTTCTTCAGGGAGCTCCTCCGCAGTCTTCTTCTCGGGGGCCGTGGCCGCATGGAAGACATCGGCATTCAACCCATCACCTACACCAGCTTGAACATTGCCAGTCGCCTTGGGTAGCTTGACCCTAGGCAGCGCGGACAGGTCCGGGCCATTTTGCTTCGAAGGCTCATAGAACACATCCTGCTGCTGGCTGACATTCAACGAGTCCGGATTCTCATTGCCCTCATATTGAGCGGCGGAAGCCGGCACCTGAAATTCAGCCTGACGTTGTAGCTTCCGTGCGGCATCCGGAGGGGGTGAGGTTGCACTAGTCTGGGAGCTGGTGGGTTTGTCGGCCGATGGCTCGGGCGCGGCGGTCGGCGAAGTGCTCGGTGGCGAGTCGTTAAATCGACGCGCCAAAGCGGCAGCGGCTTGTGCGGTCAGGACCAGGCCATCGGCCTGCTCCTTGATGCCCTTAGTTAACGAGGAAGTGCGGGTGTAGACATCGAGCTGGTGCTGACGGATGGCCAGATGTTTGGCAGCGACAGTCTTGGAGACATTGAGGAACTGGATAGCATCCAGCAGACGCCTGCCCGACATTGTTGACGAAGGGAGCTATTTCATGTCGGGGCAGAATTCAAGGCGGTCGAGGTCGGAATCAAGGGCCGGATGGGTGATCGAGTAATAGGATCGAATAATAAGGTGCGCCAGAGCCGGGTAAATGTGAGTAATAGCAGACAGTCACGCAGAGATAGAGAATCCGCCGGGGTGGCGCGGCCGTCTCCGATACCCACTTATCTCTGCCGATCGCTGCCGACGCCTGCTATATCCCATCCTTATCGCCCTTGCGACCACTTTCCTTTTTTTCTTCTCCATTCAATTAGATACCCCGGATTTCACAGATCTCACATAATGTTGCTCGAACAATCAGACATTCAGAGCGAGATCGCTCAGCTCGAGACCCGTCTCCAGGAAATGCGGGCCCAACTCGACGCCTCTACATATCCCAGCCCTCCTTCCTCCTACCCCGACAATAAGATTCCCTGGACAATGCCTTCTAGCACTGGTAAGTTCTGCCCAAAGAGACTGAACTGCAACAATAAGCTAATGAAATCACCCAGCCTTTTATAATAATAAATTCCGCGCGGACGCCGTTCGTTCCTCATCTCTACACGCTCTCCTCCTCCTCTCCGATTCCGCCCTACCACTGGGCTCATTCGCATACTCCAGCGGGCTGGAGTCCTACCTCGCACATAATAAGCCACTGCGCACCAACCCCGTCACATCATTCCACCGCTTCCTCAAACTCTCCATCGCCTCTCTCGCAAGCACATCACTCCCCTACGTGCTGGCAGGCTACCGGCAGCCCGAAGAACTAGAAACCCTTGATAATGACCTCGATGCATCCACACCATGTGTTGTCGCGCAACGAGCAAGCGTGGCCCAGGGCCGAGCCTTGATGGGCGTGTGGGAGCGCGCATTCCGAGTGAGCTTCGCACGACCCGGAGGCACCGATGCCGGCGCCGACGTCGCCGCATCAGCCATTGATGATTTCTCCGAGGCATTGAAATCAACCTTTGACAATGAAGATGAGTTGGGCCCAATGGGTCACTTTGCACCACTTTGGGGTGTAGTCTGCCGAGCCATGGGCTTGGATTTGCAACAGACGGCCTATATCTTCGTCTTGAACCATGCCAAGGCCGTCCTCAGCGCTGCGGTGCGGGCCTCGGTGATGGGTCCGTACCAAGCACAGAATATCCTGGCGAGCCAGCAGTTGCAGGATACTATTATGTCGCGCATTGAGCGCGAGTGGGATACGGAGGTTGAGCAGGCTGGGCAGGTTGTCCCTGCGCTGGATCTGTGGGTGGGCAGGCACGAGCTTTTGTATAGTAGGATCTTTAACTCATAATTTCAAAGTTCATGACTGCATGAGACTGGGCATTTGCATTCGTATCTCCTTTTCCGTCCTGGACGTAGTACTCCTACATGATCTAAAGCCAAAGCTGAGAAAAATCAAAGTGCACCTCTCGGGAAAGAGGGGTATCCAAAGAGATCACGCTCGGTTCACTCAGCGCCCCTGCGCCAGACAAAAAAAAGAGCAAGAGAAGTAAAAAAGATCCACCGATGCTCGGCCGTATGTCGTCATATCAAAGAAAAACAAGCCCCAAGGAAGGGCATAAACCCATCAAACGCCGGCCCCAACCAATCCTGAAAGCAGCCAAACACCGCACCACGGACCAGTCCGAAAGTGACCACTAAAAAGGATGATAAGGAGGAAGAAGGGGGGGGGGGAGAGAGAGAGAGAGAAAAAGGCTATAATACACGAAGAGAAGTGTCGAAGGTCGAATCACAGGGTGATGTGCATGTGGTCGTTGCTTCCGAATGATTTGTTGCAGTTGGGACACTTGCGGGAGCGAGAAGTGAGACGTTCTTCGACGCAATCTTTGCAGAAAACATGACCACACGTCTTGATCGCCGTGTTCTTCCAGTTGCGGCGGCACACAGTGCACAGGGCAAGGGTCTAGATTAAGGTTAGTGGATCCATACAACAGTTCGTCCGAGCGCCAAACTTACTCGCAGCATTTCGTATTCCGAAGAATTGTTACCGAGACTTTTGCCCTTCCAGTTCTCCAGGCTCTTCTTGGTGTCTGTCAGGGTCTGTTTCAGACCGGAGATTTCAGTCTCTGCCTGACGCAGAGCGGAGGATGTGCTTCCCAGCGTCGCATCTTTGGAGTTGGCAAGCGCTCTTAGCTCGGAAACCTGGTTCTTGAGACCCTCCACCTGAATGCTGCTCTCAGTCAGCTGTTGCTGAGCAGCCCGGTGCTTGTCAAGGGCTGAGTTAAGAGCCTCCTTGGTCTCGCTGGCTTGTTTGTCCATATTGGACAGCAAGGCGCGGGCCGCAGATTCCGACTCCTTCAACTGAGAGACAATATCGGAAGTCTTAGAGTTCTGCACACGGAGAGTGCGGACTTCGACATCACGGGCTTCCTTGCTCTTCATGGCAGCAAAGTATTTCTGGTCCGCCTTGGACTTCTCCGCTGTCAACCGTGCAACCTTCTCCTCCAAAGCACTGAAGTCTGTCACCTTCTGCGATGCCAAGGTGGAGAACTTCTTATAGGCAGTTTGCATGGAGGTCAACTCCGTGTTCAGCATGGAATACTGGCGTTCCAAGCTAGTATACTTCGACCGGAGCTCCTCGAGCGGCATCTCCGCCACATTCTCGGCTGCCTTGGAACCGTCAATCTGCAACCGCAATCTCTCAATCTCGGACTCCAGAGCTGTGATCCGGGCATTCCGAGCATCTGCAAGTTCTTGCAATTTGAGACCGGCGGTCTTTTCTTGATCCTGGGCGGCCTTGCGCATCTGCTGATCCGCCAGAAGCTCATCACGTGCATTTCGTATCCGAGCCAGATCGGTTTCGGCTCTTTCGAGCTGAGCCTCTTTCTCGGCAACGGTACTCTGTGCTTCATCGTCCACTTGAACCTTGTATGCGGTCCTTTCCGAGCGATATTTCTCTGCCTCCTCGCGCAGCTGTACATTTGTCGCCTCGAGGTGGTTGATACGCTTCACCACGTCCTCGTACTGTGATCGCAATTGCTTGAAAAGGTCGGTGTGCGCGTAATCGTCATCGGTAAGCTTCGAATACTGTTTTCACATGTCAGTTGGTGATACAGATTTCATGAGTCCGAGTAGACATACCTTGACCTTGAGCTCAGTGATTTGACTGAGCAAGCTCGCATTTTCAGCCTCCAACTTCTGCAACTGTTCCTTTTGTCTCTCAGAAACAGCACTCAGCTTATTATTGGTTTCTTCCAACTCGATGCTGCGATCTCCAACGGGAGTTCCACCATTGGCCGGCGATGATTCCTCTCGTTTTGTCTGCGCAACTTCGGGGGTCGGTCGGTTTCCACCCATAATATATTGCTTATCGAGCTTGGTCGCCGTCACGCTCTTCGCGCGGTCGAGTTTCTTTTCAGCAACCATGTATCGCAGAGATGCAGCCTCCAGGCTTTCCTCCAGCTGTGACTTCTCGGCCAAGGCCTTCTCTAATTCAGCAATCGTGACTTTCTCCTCGGCTAGCTTCTTTGCTAATTTGCTCTGAAGTGCTGTGACATCGGGGGAGACATCAGCCAGTTTGGATTGGAAGTGAGAGATAATTTCACGAATATCGTCGGACCTGGATTTCAGATGCGACTCAAATTCTTCGGTATTTTCGAACTGCAGTGAGCTTTTGAAAGTGGATTCTTTGACTTCCTGCGAGCCCAAGAGAACCTTCACTTCGTCAATCAACTGGTTGAACCAGGAATCGATGACACGAAGGTGATCATTATGATGTGTGGCAGCTTTCGACATCTGATTCAATCGCGACTCCAAAGTCTGTTTCTCTCGCTTGTATTCGTACATCTGGCGCATTATCGCATCTTTTTGGACGCGCTATCACGGGGGTGTGGTTAGCGGCAGTTTCGGAGCGGAGGGGACAAAACGCTCGAGGTCTTTCATTCGACGGGCTCAAGTGTCACACATACCTCCAGGTCATCTTTCCAGGGCATATCGGCATCTGGATGGGGTTTGGCGGCACCATTCACGGTGGTCGCCTGCTTCTTTAAAGGCGGGGCCGAGTCATTGTTATCCGCGGCGGGCCTCTTCCGGTCTTCCATTTTGACAAGACCGGACTCTGAAGACACAAGGGGTTCGGCGGCCGGCATCAGTGGCTAGACTGGCATAGGAGGGGGCAACTGATCACCACCGAACCGTTTCTCAGTCAGCCCGAGGCAGACACTGGGACCGTGGCCAGTCTTGGTAACAGCGGTCCCAGAGTGAGAAAGTTCTGGTGAATTCAAGGAAATAGTGAAGGAGTGGCAGGAGCGAGAGAGTGTGGTGAAGGGGCGGGATGGTTGAGATTGAAGGAGTTGAAGCCAGGAGGATTTTCAACGAGGTTTAGCGTCTGCTTAGCGCCTCCCACGTGACCACCCGCCCACTCCTCCGCGTAACTTTTCTGATCTTTGAGTCAACCCCGCCATCTTCAGCAATGGGCAGCCATGAAATCATTTTCGAGTTCTGCAATTAGTAAGTACACGTCAATGACGATTGCACTGGAGAAAGAATATCTACTGACTCTTTTGTGCAGACAAATCGGGCAAGAAGTTCGCCCCTAAGGCGCCCACCCGCCGAGCCGCGCCTGTGCATGCTGCACCGGCACGTAGGCCCAGTGCCGTCTCACAGAGTCAAACTCTGTCTGCACAGGCGTCTCAAGAGCGAGATGCTGCTGAATCTGTTCGGCCGCCTTCCGCGGGAGTCGCGGAGCCGGAGCAGCCTAGTGTAATTGACGATGCGCCGGTCGCGGCGTCAGCGCCGGCAGCTTCAAAAGTTGCCACGGCAATTTCGATTTCTCGCCCTAAGCGCAAAGCTTCTATATCCACGCCTGCCACCAAGGCATCAAATACACGCCGACCCTCTCTTCCTACAACCGATATACTCACCTCTCCTCGCACCGTGACCGCCGAGCCGCCGATAGTGCCATCAATCGAACATGAAATCGAGCAACTTGCACCAGCAGTGCAAGAAGCTCCGCAGCCGACTGATGATGCTGGGGTTGAAGAGCCTTCTTCCCGCGAGTCGGGAGCTGCGCCTCTCCGCATTCGACAAATCAGTTATGCAAAGAAGACATCAGAGATTACCAGGGGTCGTGGGAAGGCACCT
Organism: Penicillium sp. S103-07; assembly: GCA_037042055.1. Lineage (NCBI taxonomy): Eukaryota > Fungi > Ascomycota > Eurotiomycetes > Eurotiales > Aspergillaceae > Penicillium > Penicillium sp. S103-07. The sequence continues at coordinate 288,952 of JAXQJQ010000049.1, forward strand.
ACACTCCCCACTCCCCCGTCCTCTCAGGCAGTTGTGCCGACAATCGAAGGAGCAAGTGAAACACCTGCGCTCTCAGTGACTCCGTCCACCCCTGAGCCGGGCCAAGCAAATGCGAAGGCTAAGCGAAAGGCATCCAAGACAGGCACTGAAGCTGATGGATCCGAGAAGGCGAAGAAGGTTCGCCGCAGGAAGCGCGAACCAACTCCTGAAGGTGCAGAGCGGGTAGAAATCCTGCCGAACGTTGTCAAAATGTCTGAGTTGTGCAAGGATTTGAAGACCGGAAGGAAGTCCAAGCGCGAGACTGAATTGCGCAAACTAGAAATCGAAGAGCAGGAGCGGAAGTGGAAAGCCCAGGAGGATGGTTTGAATACCGGCACGCCCGTCAAAAAGACCGCCGAACCCGAAAACAACGGGGAAGACCGTCTTCCCCCGCCCAAGCCCCAGGCAGGTCCAGTCATGCGAATCGTCAATGGCGAGATCGTCCTCGATACAGCATCACTCGAGGTGGACCGTCATGCAGATGCCGCACGAAGCGCTGGTGACCTTGAAGATGTGGTTGAAAACCAACTTACCCGGAAGATCAACCAGGCCACGTACGGCAAGCGCTCCAAGACAGAAACCTGGGATGAGGAGTTGACCGACCTGTTCTATCGTGGCTTGCGCATGTTCGGCACCGACTTCATGGTGATCAGTAAGCTGTTCCCAGGGCGGTCACGCCGGCAGATCAAGTTGAAGTTCAACAACGAAGAGCGCCGCGATCCTCAGCGGATCAAGGAAACTCTGCTTGGCCCGCGCGAGACCATCAGTATCCAGACTTATTCGGAGATGACCCAACAGACTTTCGACGACCCCAAGGCCATCCAGCAAGAACTCGATGACGAGAAGAAACGCATCGAGGAGGAACATGAGAAGGAGAAGCAACTTCAAGAAGAACTGATGCGCAACCCCACCGGCACGGGCAAGGATGAAAATGCCGACAGCGACAAAGCCAATGGCGCTCCTGCCAAGGTCAAGGGACGCGGCAAGAAAGCCAAGGCCCAAAGTGGAGGTACTGAAGAAGTGTTGGGCTCTATTGATGATATCCCAGTGGCCTAGTGAACGTATTCACTGTTGTTTAACTGTATTTTAGCGGGCGCTATATAATCTTGGGAAGCGGGCTTGATACATCGTTGTTTTTCGATTCTAGTACGGCGTTTGGGACGGAGAGAGATACCGAAGTCATAGCCAAGGAGTCTGGGATGAATATATCTCTCGAGTTTGCGTTTCTCGATAGAAATGTCACAATTTTGATTGCTTTCAGATACGTGCCTTTGGGGGAAGCATCTTAACAAACACTTGAGACCCTCTTTCAACCGTTTGAGACGTTTCCCGAAATCAATGTGTATTAAACTATCTTCGGAAACCATGTCTGATAATCTCCAGGGCTCTTTAAACGTGCTCAACTACCATTTCGCCATTGAAAAATATCCATTCTTACAGTGGCCGCTACTCAGGCCGGTGTACATTGTTCACAAGTCTAACGACGTCTGGTGGACCCAAAGCCAGTGCTGGACGTTGGGGACGAGAACCCTGGTGAACGAGCAGACCGCGAGCTGCCCTCGCCATTATCGTAATTATTCGATCTGCCCCAGTTACCCGAACGTCGTCCCATCCCGTACCCAGCCGCCGCGCCACTCATCGCACCTGTCCAGAAACCCGGTTTCCAGCCCTTGCTATCCGAGTCTCTGCTATCAGAGAAGCGGCTATAAGGAGGAGGTGGTCCAGGAGGATATCCACCACCACCACCTCCCCCGCCGCCCCAGAATCCTCCCCATCCTCGTGGCATTTGTTGTCTCCGGTTCCCGCCAATTCTAGTAGCAGCGGCGAAGATGATGAGGAAGACGACGGCGATGAACCCGAAGAAGAAGATAGTTTCAAACCAGCCCGTTATACCAGTTCCGCTGTTAGTTTGCTTCCCATACTTCTCTTCTCCCAGCTCGGTCAGAAGCATCCGGTACTCGACGCCACAGCTGCCCTTGAGCACCCACTTGTCATCTGAGTTGCGGTATCCTTCACACACGACGTCGGTGGAGCCGAGCTTAAACTCTGCTGGCAAAGAGGCGGTGCATGTCCATTGTACGTCTTCCGCGTCGTAGTCGTAGCCTTCGTTCTTGCAGCGCATTGTGTCGATCTGGTACTTGGCGCATATTTGCTTCGAGGGACCGATGCAGGTGAGTTGTGGGATGGGCGAGACTCGGCGGGAAGTGGTCATGCGGTTTGCTCGGAGTGTCAGGGCATCGACGTTGGAGAGTAAGATGGCATTTTTGCCTGGTGGATTCTGAGATGTCCTGGCGCATATTGCTGGCGAGGCGAGAAGTAGCGCTGTGAGAGCTATAAAGAGATGCATGGTTTGTGGTTCCTGCAACCCAGCTTCAAGAGTTGAAGAGGTTGCAAATCTGGAGCTCAGTAACGGATGTTAGCTTGAATCAGACGAGTCACTCATGAACAGGCATCAACTGCAAGCGGAATGGTGCCCCAGTGAGAAGGTGCAGCGTGTCCTGGAAAAGAAGCTCCGATCCCGCGATAAACGATAAGCTCGGCACTGATCCTCCGACCCAACACCCAACCTCGCTTCCACTCGAGATGGGTGCTTCACGACCAGGCATTGTCGACCGCCGCTGACGATGGCGCTCCAACAACGTGTGTTGCATCCCTGGACTCTCATAGCATTGATATACTAACTCTATCCAGACGAGCCCGCGCCAGTCGCGCCTCAGCCCTCGTACGCCTCTCAAACATGTGGAGTGTAATCTAGATCGCTAACTCAACCAAGCCTATCGTTCACCCAGGGATTTCTGCTCGGACAGCTCTCCGTCGTCCTTCTCATCGGCGCCTTCATCAAGTTCTTCATCTTCGGCGAAGCCCCGCCGCCTCCCTCCCGCGGCCTCTCGAACCGCACAACCCACCGCCGCAACAGCTCCGTGTACAGCACCCCTCAGGATGGCCAGAAAACCCTCCGAGAAAAGCCGTCCACCTCCAATGTTCTACGCCCGGTCCCTGCCTCTGCTACCAATACCCGCTCGATCCTCCGCAAGACCTACTACAGCGCCATCCCTACCAACCCTTCGTCGAAACATGGCCGCCATCGGCTGCACCACTCGTCCCACCAGCCGGAGTCGCTGGATTGGTTCAATGTCTTAATTGCTCAGACCATTGCTCAGTACAGGCAGACGGCGTATATACTCAAGGATTCGCCAACGTCCTCCATCCTGAGCTCCTTGACGGCGGCGATGAATAACCCCGAGAAGAAGCCCTCCTTTATAGACAAAATCACGGTGACCGATATCTCCCTGGGAGAGGAGTTTCCTATCTTCAGCAATTGCCGAATCATCGCCGTCGACGACCCCAATTCCGATGGTGGGAGACTGCAGGCCCTATTAGATGTTGATCTCAGCGACGACAACCTCTCCATCGCCGTGGAAACCTCCATGGTTCTTAACTACCCGAAGCCACGCTCCGCCATCCTCCCAGTTGCTCTCTCAGTTTCGGTAGTTCGGTTCTCAGGAACGCTGTGCATTTCACTAATCCCCGCTCAAACCGATCCGCTTCACACTCCAGCTACATCACCGACACCGCCGGCGGCGGAGGCGAAACCTAATAGCCCAAATCCAGCCCCTGGCTCCCCAGGCGCCGAGTCACAAGACCAACAGTCGCCCAAGAGCAGCCCCAAGAGCAATGTCGCGTTCTCATTCCTTCCAGATTACCGATTGGACCTTTCAGTCCGTTCGCTCATTGGATCCCGTAGCCGACTCCAGGATGTACCAAAGGTCGCCCAGCTAGTCGAGGCACGCGTCCATGCCTGGTTCGAAGAGCGTGTCGTCGAGCCCAGGGTACAGGTTGTCGGGTTACCGGATCTATGGCCGCGCATGGGACGGACTGGTGTGCGAACCGGTGAAGACTCAGACGCCGGATCTACGGCACCACCGCGGAGTGCCGGATCCGGGGACGCTGGAGGGCAAATTCGGTTCCCTGATGACCGTGATCGTGAACCAGAGGGATTACGGTTCCGTGGAGGATTGGATGCGCGATTAGGGCTTGGTGGACTGGGTGCTGGTTCGCGCAGCAGCAGTTTCAATGTGGATATGGGTGGCCTACGCAGTCCCAGCATGACACGGCAAGACAGCGCCAGTGGGTTTAGTGACCAGTTGAATATGCCTGGTGCCATGCCGGAACGGACTTCAACGCCCAGGGACTGAGACGATGCCTTGTATGAAACCTCCATCCTAATCCTCTACTTCAGTGTACACTTAGCATTCAATGCAATTGCAATGAGACAAATCAATTCAATGACTATATCTTTAAATTCATAATCATGTACGAAAACTCTCAATTGGAGAAAAACGTATCCTAACAAAACTAAAGGTATACCTCCACCCAAGCCCCGATCAAATCAAGTCATAAAGCGTCAAAACCCAGGCCGACCCCGTCTAAGCCACTGCAGCAGGCTTGAGCACCGACTCAACATATGTCATGCGGTGGGGGTTAACATCAACCTCCGCACCCCGGTTCAACGGCGTCCACTTAGGCTCATCCTGGAAAAGACGCATAGCCTTCACATACTACCATAAAAGTCAGCGAAACCATCCAAAAACAACCGCATCACAAGCACGGTCCATAGCACCTATCACACATACGTTCTGTTCGTTGGTCGTGAAGCGGTGGTAGATGCCCGCAGGCAGAATAATCAAGTCGTCCTTGTTCAGGCAGATGCGGATCCACTCGTCTTCCTGCCCGCGCACGTCGAAGTACCCCTCGCCGTCGAGAATGTACCGAATTTCCTCGTCTTCGTGCAAGTGCTCGGCGAAGAACATCTTTACTTTTTCTTCGTAAACGTCGCCCATGGTCGCTGGCGACACGCACACCTGGTCGCGGTTCTTGTAGCCCCGCTCGGCGGCGAGCTTGTCGACGGCTTCGAGGGTCGGGCAGTGGTGGTACACCACACCCAGGGAGGCAAGCTTGTCTTCCGAAACGGCGCGGCCGGAGTCGTGCGGCTCGCGCTGGTCGCCCTGTAGTGGGTTAGTATGCTTGCAAGCGCGTTATCGGGATGCGTGGGTGATTCAGAGAGTCTCTGGGGTGGACGTGCGGAGTGTAAGCTTACCGGCTTGTTATCGTACCAGTATGCCCTCATGATGCAGTGTCTGGCAGGTATATTCAATGGTAGAGAAGTGCAAGGAAATGATCAATGAGTCGAGAAATCCGTCGCTGAATATCCGCAGCCCCGCAATTGGCCGATTGCGCAAGAGCGCTTACATCAGTGTCTTATCGACCACGTGACCACGATATTATTTTGTCTTATCGCCTTCGTTTTGAATTCGTCGATGTATTGCACCATGGCGTTTCGCGCGAGACCGGTGGCTCTCTTTCGTCGGCGGATTGGGCCGAGCTGGTCAATAGGCAGGACCCGTGGACTAGCCACGGTTTCCGAAGGGACACAGTGCGTGACCCATTCCCCTGGTACTTTTGATCATTGCTAACGGAGGCCCTTTTCAGACCCTACGACGTCGTCGTGATTGGAGGTGGCCATGCTGGATCGGAGGCATGTGCTGCTGCGGCCCGTTCAGGGGCGCGCACTGCTCTGGTGACGCCCTCGTTATCGAATATCGGTGTTTGCTCGTGCAACCCCAGTTTTGGCGGAATTGGCAAAGGCACCATGATCCGCGAAGTGGATGCGATGGACGGTGTTGCGGGGCGCATAATCGACAAAGCGGGGATTATGTTTCGCGTCTTAAACCGCTCTAAAGGTCCGGCTGTGTGGGGACCCCGTGCGCAGATCGATCGCGATCTCTATAAGAAGTATATGACCGAGGAACTGGTCAATACGCAGGGGCTGAGCATCGTGGAGGGCAAGGTTGCGGATATCGTGGTCTCTAAGGAGGGCGTGGGGAATACACCTGGTGCTCAAGGCAAAATCGTGGGTGTTCGCTTGGAGTCTGGTGAGGTTATTCCTACAGGCCGTGTGGTTATCACGACGGGAACATTCCTTGGTGGTGAAATTCACATCGGACTCGAGACGTTCCCGTCGGGGCGGATGGGCGAGGCTCCTACGTATGGTCTGAGTAAGTCCCTTCGCGATGCGGGCTTCCAGCTGGGACGTTTGAAGACCGGCACGCCTCCTCGATTGGATATGAAGACGATCGACTTTAAGCCTCTGGAGGTGCAAAAAGGCGATTCGCCCCCAATGCCGTTTTCCTACCTCAACAAGGAAGTCGAAGTCGGCGACGAGGGCCAGCTTAATTGCTGGATGACCCATACCAATGAGGCCTCACACGAAATCATCCGGGCGAACTTGGACAAGTCGGTGCATATCCGGGAAACAGTCCGAGGGCCACGGTATTGCCCATCTCTGGAATCGAAAATCATCCGGTTCAAAGACAAGGAGAGACACCAAATCTGGCTGGAGCCAGAAGGTTTTGCGCCTAACGAAGTGGTCTACCCGAACGGTATCTCGATGACTGTTCCCGCAGATGCACAGTACGCCATGCTGCGGACTGTCCGTGGTCTCGAAAATGTGACCATGCTCCAGCCAGGTTACGGTGTGGAATACGACTATATCGACCCGCGTAACCTCCGGGCCACGCTGGAAACGAAGTTGATCAGCGGTCTTTATCTGGCTGGCCAGATCAACGGTACCACCGGCTACGAAGAGGCAGCTGGACAGGGTATCATTGCAGGCATGAATGCCGGTCTGGAATCGCAAAACTTGGCCCCGATGACTCTTACTCGGTCTGACGGGTTCATCGGTATCATGATCGACGATCTCATCACCAAGGGTGTCTCCGAACCATACCGCATGTTCACCACCCGAAGCGAGTACCGCATCTCTACTCGATCAGACAACGCCGACCTTCGACTGACACGGATGGCTCGCGATGCCGGTGTCGTTAACGACAAGCGCTGGAGCCATTTCTCCGACACGGAGGCACAGATCCAAGAATTGCAGACTCTGCTCTCCAACACCAAGCTTTCCTCAAGCGCATGGTCTCGCAAGGGCTTCAAAGTACGCGTCGACACCTCCGTCCGCTCTGCCCTCGATATTCTGTGTCTGGACGGCGCAGATATCGACACCCTGATCCCGCATATCGATTCCGCCCTTGGATCCGCATACACGCCAGCATCCTTTGCACCAGAAATCCGAACCCGTGTTGCCATCGAGGGCCGCTACGCCCCGTACCTGAAGCGACAGGAGAAGATGGCCCAGCGGTTCCAGCAGGACGAGAACCTGCTGTTGCCGGCGGATCTGGACTACGGCAAGATCTTCGGCATCAGCAACGAGGAGAAGCAGGCTCTTGAACGTGTGCGGCCTGCCAGCGTTGGCATGGCCCGGCGAATCGAGGGCGTGACGCCTACTGGTGCGCTTCGACTGCTCATGCATGTACGAAAGGGCAGCGGGTTCGCGAAGGAAGTGTCTGAGGATGGTGATGTGGCTGACGTGCTGCGCTCGTCGCCGTGAACATCCAGCGTGTACGATTTGGAGTGATTGATTTTGATGTAGGCATTAGCGGAGCAACTCACGGCGCTGGGACTTGTACAATAGGATTGGACAGTTGCATTCTGTATTTTATCAGTGTTTACCCTCTCGAGTAACAGAGACTACACAGCGAAGCAAATGAAATTCCCCCGTCTCATAGACTTTCCCGGTCGAGAAAACATAGATCAACACAGAAATCATAACATCTATTTTGACTTGCATCTCATAATGAACCATAATAATCCACAACGAAAGATCAAACTCAATCAAAGCCCGTCCAAATGCACAACATCAACCCAATTCAAGTCTTACCTCCAGAGCTGTAGATCACCGACCTGACACAAACCCAATCCCGAAAACCAACAACCAAAAGCAAAGTCAGAACAAGCACCCCCATAAAACTCAAACCCAGCACAAAAAAGCAAACCCCCTCCCCAAACCCACCAGCAAACCCAAACCCCATATCCACGCACCCCGGAACCACACACGAACCCCGCGCAGCCACTATCATACCGCCAGGCCAAATCCACGCAAGGGGCGCCGATCTTCCCAGGACAGGAATGCGCCTACATGACCTCCCAACTACAATCTACTCCGGTGCAGCATGTACCATGCTTTGTGGCTTCTGACATGCAAAGGCAAAAAGGGCGAAGGAGTTCATGCACGGGCAAAAAGGTTCAATGATTCATGATTCATGCAGGCCATGTCAAATCCAGTCCCGAGTCATATTCCTCGAGCTGGAGCAAGGAGGGAGCTGGGGGACGGATCGTCGGCTATATTACCTGGAATGAATGTCTCCGGTGCCCCTAGCTGTTCACCATGCGCCGTTATAGCGTGTCGACGAGCTCACATGGACTGCGTTCCCAACGATCGGGACCATCGCTGGTGGCGATCGGGCCAATGGGGCGGTAAGAGTCGGGGGATCGTGAGGGGAGACTCGGTCTACGTTTCAAATTTTGTAGGGATGTACATGTACACGTTGACGATTGTTGAATGTTGGGAGTTCCGTCTCGCGGTACGGGAGATGGCCAGGGCTACGTGAAGAACGTCCTTCGAGATACGACTAGATCCGCGTCCGCTCCCCACGTCCACCTCCGTGCGAGGATCATATGCACCGAAAATACCCGCCTCATACGAGTGGCGCTTGTCGGTCCTGTGATCATGATCGCGTGAGAACACCCGTTACAACTGGGTACGGACCGGTTAGTAAGCGTACAGTACGTAACTAACTACACGGAGCAAAGTGATGACAGCATGCGATCAGCGTTTCTGTACGACGCGAACGTGGGGCACAGAGCCCCTGAATCCCGAGAATCGCCAGACGGGCCATGTGGGTTTCATTTTCCGATTATGAAACAATTTATCTCAAGCGCTGGCAAGGTTGGCTCAGGTAGTGTGCGGCAAAAGCAAGTCTGAATCGTGGCATGGCCTCTAAATGAGCGAAGGTGGGCAAGCTCTGTATGCTAGTGGGAGGCTAGTCCGGGAAGGTCACCGTTAGAACTTAACGACCTACCAGATTAGGCGCGTGGTGCAGACCCGAGCGGACGGTTCGAGCTCGTGTTGAGTCCCGAATGTCTCGGGCTATTATTATCAATTAACTCAATGGAATGGCAAGCGCAGTATATTAATGGTAGCAGCTGCCCCATAGGGCTTTTTATTTTCCGTTTTATTTTTCCGTATGTAGACGAATTGTCAATAACATTAACCTTGACAGGTTATGATTTACTATGATGACAATGACCCACCTAACCTTGAACTTGAACCTTCACGAGAAACTTCCCGCACAAAGTCAAAACCGCATCCATGGCTCCAGCAAGATTAGGTACACTAGCAGACTGGAGAAGAATGGAGCGGGAGCACAGAGCACTGGATCTATCAGCGCAGGGGAAAAGTGGGCATGATCGCAGCCAACGCCCCTAGCACCGAGAAGGGAATAATTAGACGATCGCGATGATCCATGATCTCAGACCCCCTCCGATCTCGTTGGGTGTTCGGACCGTTTCTCAGTCCAGCAAGAGGTCAGTGCCGGATCTACAGAGGCAAGTCCAAGACCAAGTCCGGCCGTGCTGGTCATGAATGCTAGCACCGGGAACCGTCAGATCTGGCCAGAACCAGGGAGGAGTGGTCTCGGCGCCACGGACCGATTGGGGATCAGCCCCTCCTGTGTAAGTGGGTGGAAGCTGGAAAGCAATTCACATGTGGCAATCAGTGAACCCCCCATAAGGCGGCCGTCATTGGTTGATCAGTTCGGAGGTCGACAGGCCACATAAGAGATGCACGGTTACTGGAACAATCGCCGGCGACGGACCGGACCAAACATGGCAGTGCAGTGGCGGTAGCAGTGGCAGCCCCCGAGTCGAAAGCCGATCTTCGGGTCTGTGTTGAGGAGACTGGACCGCGCTAGTCCGGTAGAGTAGGGTAGGCAATCTAGATAGATTAAGTGATTATCGAGCAGAGAGCAGGTTGGAAGTGCGGGATTTCTCAGTCGCGCGCTAGAACGCATCGGACGAGCGGGACCAACGCCACTTAGCCAACCCCGGACTAGCGAAGGGGCTTGTTTAGCGTGAGTCTTTTTTCTGTTTTTGGTTTTTGGTTTACGAAGATCGTCCCGGTGATAAGCTGGACGGTGGTTTCTTAGTGGACCGGCAATCACACCAGTAATTAGCAGCGCCCGGCAGGAGAAAGACTCCACCGGTCTCGTCTCTTCTCGCCGCGTCTGTGCAGATGCCTGGCCCGAGCGAGTGGTACGGGAGGAGCGCCGTCCGTGGATGTGGATTCGTCGGGGCGAATGGGAGGAGATCTGCGCGAGGTGAGCACATCCGGCTTTTGACCGTGTGCTGATTTGCCCATCTTCGTCTCTGTGGGGTATATCAGCTCGAGTATACACGGAGGAGCACGGAGCAAAGGTGTAGTCCGGTCTCCGCGCTTGGGGGAAATCCAGAACGCGGCGGTCGACCGAGGGGATCCGTGCAAAGGGAAGCCGGTCCACATGAGATCATGTACGAGGAGATCCGATACCACCGCAGTATAGTCTTCACTGACATCTGCCACGCGCCAATTGAGTTTCAACAAGCGTGCGCCATAAGGATCGTCTCCTGTTCACCCACCTCGTCGGGAACCAATGGAGGAGCTGAAGCGCGGAGGACAGTCGTCCGTGAAGAAGTTGATTTTCGAGCCACGAGTGGGCAGAACCGGGGTGCAGCTTCGGTGCTAGAGTAGACCGGGTACGTCGGCCTACCTTGGCACTCGGGAGTCTCTAGTACATCACTACGTAGGTCTAGCACAGCTGCGAACAAAAGCCAACTGGATCTGCTGAGGATCTCCCGCGAAACTTTCAAACTTCCCAGGTACGGGACCCTCTTGCCCAGTCTAACCTTGCGACGCGTGGTGTGCGACCGGGCCCCGGTTCTGCACATCCGCCACGGATGATTCGACTGCGCGCCAGCCAGGCACCCGTGCAATGGGGACAACGCTCAGTCCTCCGTGAATTCCACTCGCCGTGCAGGGGTTGGTCGGCGCTGACCACCTGGAGCCACCAGGACCGAAGAAATGGGGGCAGGTCCCAGATCTCTGACGTGCCGTGATCACCGTCCCACTTCGCACCGTCTGCGCCCCGTCCAATTTTTCAATAGTTCCGGGCTGGTGCACTAGTCGCTCGTCGCTCCCCGCCTCCCTTTTCCCTGTGTGGCTGCTTCGGGTCCGTGGATGGGCGGCTTTTGCTCGGGTACCGTGGTTGGGTCGAGTGCTCGCGGTCGGTCTTATGGTGCCCCAAAGTTGGCTGCAAGGATCGCTCTGCGCAGGTCCCTGGGACAGGACTGGACCGAGCGGAGTCTAGAGGAGAGGGGAGCTGAGTCAGATATCCCGGAGAGAAGTGACCCTCCGATTCCAATCATCCAAGCCCCACCGGGGATCGTCCATGGCACGGGGTTCACTCGATGATGATTGCACTTTGTCTTATATGGCGACGCGGACTGTCCACGTCGAGCTTCCCATGGGATAGGGTCATGTCCGTCACGTCGGAGGGTTAGTGAAATCATCGTAGTGGTCTCATCACTTTCCCTCCGTATTTCTCCGCGCAGGACATGCCAGGCAAATGAGAGCCGCGCCGATCATGTCATCTCCTACCCTAGACTGTCGGGTCCCTAGACCCAAGACCGCTATAACTCCCGTTTATTTCCATACCTGGTTCGCCCCGCAGTGAACCCCCCGAGCTTTTTAACATTAACATTAACATTTGCGATTAGCCTCCCGGTGCCTCGACGTGACCGTACCAATACTTGAACTTGCGGATCTTGTGCTCTACTTCACTGTTTCCCCCCCTTTTCCCTTTCCCCCGTTTGCTGTCGCTTTTCCTTTTCATTCCGGGTTACCTACTTTGAAAGTACCCTTCTCCCTGTGGATCTCCCCAAAGCTTCTTGCCGCGCCAGGGATCCGTGGAACCGCGCGAGTAGATCCCATCTCTCCAGAGATCGGTGCAACCTGTTGACTCGCTGACTTCCTGCGGTCCGTGCTTTCCCTTGGGGCGATCCCTGGAATTCACCAACACCGAGGAGGGGTCGAGTCAAAACCATCGCATCCGCTCGCCTTTCTCCATACCCTGGTCGATCTCCTTAGCTTATTTTTTTTTCCTTTTGTGAAATCTTATAACATCCGGGGTACCTTGACCTACCCTCCGTCATCACTGCCTGACAACCCACGTCCTTTCACCCCATCATGGTGAACGGCGCTGCTGCCGTGTTGGAGCCCACTTTCACCGGGTACGTGGCCACCACCCAGGATGCTCTGATTCTGTTCGAGGCCTGCCTCACCGGTGTTCTGCACCATGTGCCTCGACGACCTCACGACCGGGAACGCAGCCATCTGGTGCGCAGCGGGAGTGTCTTCATCTACGAAGAGAACTCCTCCGGCATCAAGCGATGGACGGACGGCGTCACCTGGAGCCCCAGTCGCATCTTGGGCAACTTCCTCGTCTACCGGGAACTGGACAAACCCTTTCCTCCCGGCGAGAAAAAGCGCGCCATGAAAAAGGCCAATCGACGACCCGTGCCCCCGTCTCGACCGGGCGAGCCCTATCCTACTCGGCATGACAGCAACGGCGGCCAGGCCTACTCACCCACTCAGCCCTCTCCTCCGTTCGGGGAACGCCCACACCAGTCGGAGGTCGAGCGCGCGTTGGTGGGGTCGCTGGTCGACTCGTACGGCTTCAAGGATTCGGGTCTGGTAAAGAAGACGATGAGCGTCACCGTCATGGGTGTGACCCACCATTTGGTCTCTTACTACAGCGTCGAGGACGTCATGCGCGGCGCGCTCAACCCGCCGTCGATGGTCGAGTCTCTGCGCTACATTCGCCCGCGCGTCGACCTCACCCAGAAACAGAGCTTCCGTGCGCCTATCGATGATCTAGAGACCAGCGCCATGGAGAGCGCTCATGACCCGTCTCACGCCGCCCTCTACGGGTACCGCCCGCAGATGATGGCGCCGCCGGGATACGGCATGCCCAACCCGACCCCCGATTTCTACATGCACGCCAGTCCGTACACTGCCACACATCCCCCGCAAGCGGGCCCGATAGCGGGATACTCCCTGGGCAACTCGATGCCTGGCCAACCTGCACCGAACCCGTACCTGCCCTCTCCCGCCGCACCCATGGTCAAACAGGACGACTACCACGCGTTCCGCGCCGGGCCCTACGGAGGCAGCATGGACTCGCTCGGCCACGGCTCACTCTCCTCGTCGATCCCAGGAGCGATCAATACGGCCATCCCGAGCTCGCTCAGCGACCGCAACCGCTCAACGTCTGACCACAGCCCGTCCGCCTACCGCAACAGCTCTATCTCATCGCGCAGCGTCGCGACCGATGCGACCTCCCCCATGGACCCGTCCACGCCCGGCACCTACTCCCGGTCCAGCTTCAGCCTGTCCAGCCAAATGGACAATTCCAGCACGCCTATCGACCGAGGCATCGGCCCTCTGGACCCCTCCGTGCCCCGCCGCGAATCGAACCCCATCCACCCTTCTTACTACGGTGATCGCTCCCAGTACTACGTCAATGCTACTGCCCCCGTGAATCACCCCCACTACGCGGCTGCACAGCCTCTATCTTCATGGACGACCACTGCCCCCGCGCAGCCGCAGATCTAATTATGTCACGTTCCTGTTTTCGTTTGGTGTTGGGTCGGGCTGGTATTGTTTTAGGGACAGGTTTTCTGGTTTCAGCCTCGTTCATCGGTTGTTTCTGTTTCACGGCTAAGGATTGATTGTTTCAAAGGGTATTTACTCTCGACTGGTTCGGAGGGGAGTCGGGGCGGCTATTGTCTTTTTTTTTTCTTCTTGTTCGCGTCTTTTATGCTCGGCGACGATATAGACCCCCTGTTGAGCTATGGCCTTTTTATTTGCGGTGGAAGAGTGGGAATCTGCGGCGACCGGCTACACGAACCTGGTTCGATCTGTTCTGTGTTTCGCCACTTGACCTGAACACGAACTCGAAGATGGGTTCCTCCGCTTCCGATGTACTCATGTCCTTTTGTCTATACGGTGCCCGTTTGCTGCTTTCTTCGGCTGTGTCGGCTCTCTGCTTTTATTGTTATCGGGTGGCGTTTTTTGTGAATTTCTTGACGATGTGATGCACCAAATCCCCCAATTACCCAAAACGCTTGTTTTTTTTTTTTTTTCTCTTTTCAATTCCACCTTTTTTCTTATGACCATTTGCTTCCTTGCTGGGCTTGGCTCTGTTAGTGTATCTGCGGTAGGCTCTTTACTTTCTTTAATGTGTGAATGTGTGTTTCTCTTTACGGTTCTGCTATTGGTATACGTTTGGCCCGGGTTGGTTGGACGTCGATTCACTTGGATATTGAAAGCCATGAGATGTGGGGTTGTGGCTTGTGCAAGGTTGAGATACCGATACCGATGTGGAAAATATTAAACATTTCTCTGTACACTTCAATTCCCAGGCTTGAACTGGATCCCTCGTGCATGTGTGTACTGTCTGGCCCGAACCGCCTAGTGGCTCGATGGAGTGGCTCGGACTCACGTGGTATACCGTCGACGATCTCGACAGCCTTGAAATGATCTCGTCGATCTCGGGCATAACTGATCAATAAGAGAGTCGAGATTGTACTATATCATAGTTCAATGATTGGGCTCACCCACTGATTTGTGTCCAGGGGTCCAGGAACCGTAGGAGATAGTTAACGCTCTACGTATGTCAAATATGTAGTAGGACATTTGAATTTTCAACCGATGGTAGATACTTATGGAAGCATTCTCGAGGCTTTTGAATAAATAGGCTTTATTCAGTTTTACCCAGTCTCCAGGCCTCGGGACTGGCTTGTGGTTGAAAGTGTTCAAAATCAATGAATACTATCGGTGATCCATCCAAGTATACCTTGCCTCGTAAGCCTAAAAACGCGACCAGTATATACCAAGATGAGGTCAGGAAGTGTATATTCGATGTACCAGGCATTTGAAGTCACAACATTGGAAGTATTACTTTAAAGTCGTGACTAGAATCAATGTATAAGCCAACGGGATCTCGTATATGTGCCGTGAGCATCCAGTTGCGTTTCATTGTCAGGACGAGCAGTTCCCTGGCTCGTTCTTTGCTCCTCAAGCTCCTTCAACTCTGTTGCGAGCTCAATGTTCTATCCCTCATGTTCCTTTGTGATACTTCTTCATGAGGGTCAAACGAGCCCTCCGAATTCCAATATTGTTTCTCCACGTTGGAGAAGTATCTAAAACCCATGGTCAAGGGTTGGCGGGATTCCCTTCTTATTTAAGCGTATGACTCTACAGCTCCGTCACCTTGAACCAGTAGTAACCTTGGTCTAACCCCGAGGTCTAAATCTATTCCCACGGTCGAGAGCCACTTGATGTCACATTGTATCTATGTAGCCAAACGGCCGATATGGTGCAACAAGGGATCGGAATGCATGGGTTTCTGGGGTGTTAGACCCGGTCTCTTATCATTCGCTTATCTGTAGCCCTCGTGCTCTGCGCTGTGGTTCGGCAAGGGATCTAATCTAGGATTGGAATGTAGTTTGGTTTCGGGATTTTTAGAGCGAGCTTTCGGTGATTCGAGTGTCCAAGTACTTTTGCTCTTGTTGCTTGTTTCTGGGTCTAAATGGCGGCAATAAAGAATAAAAGAATGTAGGATAGGGCTCGTAGACGAACTAATTTAACCGTTGAGCTACGGGCCTCAAGGTAAGAATTATTTCCCGAAGGGGTTATCAATCTTAATCAACCTTATCTAGCCTCTGGCGAAGATTTTCTTTAATTGAAACTAGGTGTCAATTCAAACCCAAGGTATTTTCTAAGCTGATTCGGACTTCGAGTATGTTTGGTTCATCGGGCTTTGTTCTTGTCTTTGCGACGGTGGCGCATTCCTTAGTTCCTCGTTTCGCCTTCGAGTTTGGCTAGATGGCTTCACGCCACGGACGAGACACTGATGACGCCCTCATACTTGGCCTAGAGCCGGTTTTTGGCACCACCAAACCAACCGAGGCTTTATTTGGCGCATTCCGTTTTGTTTGTTGATAGTAAACATGAGAGTATACCCGTTCTTCCAAATTTGACGTGCTTGTATGCCTTCATGTTTTCGAGGCTTAAAAGCCTCCTGATTCCCGGCCTTTGGGCAAGTTATACGCCAACGAACATCCAGTCGACAACCCTCGCCTATCGCCTTCTCGTCTTTCTTTTTCCACTTTGCCAACCTTCATAATACTTTAATTCAAGAAGCAATTATTGCTGTCTGTCATTGATCATCGCAATTGCCTTACTCTTAACACAATCTTCCAAATCATCCACGATGAAGGGAATTGCTTTCCCTTTGCTTTTCAGCGTTGCTACGCTCGCCCATCCAACGGGCCTCGTGAGTACATTGCTTTCATCAACCGCTTCAATGGTCAAACTGACCAAACTTTTAGTGGTGGGGAACCGACTTCTGCTATCCTAGCCCCGAAAATACCGACAACCAGTGCTCGGATTCCCAGAAGGCTGGATTTGACTGGTCTGATCTGGCGGATGGCGATAACTGGACCTTCGAAGGTTTCAGCTTCGTTGGCTTCTCGCCCCAGGAGAACTGTGGGGGTTCCGGTGTAAGTTTATACAAGCATATTGAGAATGTTGAATCTAATTTTGAGAAGGGCAAATGTATCGAAGGAAAGCTTTCTCGGGACGATGGCTACTCCATCAAGGTGGACGCAGTTGACGCTCCGTTTTCCGTCCGCAGCTTCCATCTTTCAACTTCTCGGACCACTGATGTCCTTGTCAAGTACGAGCTGGCAGATGGGTCCACTTGTCGCCAGGTCGCTTTCAGTTCCCCCGATGGTGTCGATGTCAACAACGAGCAGTGTGGTGGAGCCGTTTCCGTCGAGTTTACGCTTCCTGAAGAGAGCAAGTTCGGCGAATGTGACCTGAACATCCATACCATCAACTTTGACTGCTCTTCTGGACCCAAGCCTCCCCTGGTGGCTACTCCATCTGAATCTCTGGTGCCTAGCACGAGCTGGAACACTATGCCTAGCCTACACACTCACTCGACCAGTGTGATGGAGGCATCTACCACTGTTTTTGTGCCAATGACTACGTCCACGGTGTGGACAACCCACGTATTTACCGTGACCAAGTGCCCACCCACCATGACTGACTGCCCTGATCACTCCACCCAGGTTATGACCTCTACTTATAGCTTGTCGACTACTGTGTGCCCATCTCCCACGGAGACTGAAGCTACCCATATAACCACGAGTGCTATCGTCTCGACCCCTGCCGAGCCCAGTTCATCCGTCGTGCCCGCTCCATGCCCTGATCTGGTTCCCATGTGCATGAACACCTGGCTCTCGATCCCGAAGTGCGACTCCAACAGCGACACCGCATGCTTCTGCCCTTCTTCCGAGTTCGCAGACAAAGTCAAGTCCTGCATCCACGCCTGGGGTACTTCTGAGCAGGAAACACAGTCTGCACTCTCCTACTTCGCTGGCATCTGCGCCCCTTATGTTCCAAAGAACCCTTCCATTATCGAGCTTCCCCCAACTATCACGCACGTGTCGTCTGTTCCTATGCCCACTTCCTCCTGGGCAACTACCACTCCGGCCCCAGAGACACCTTGCACCACTCTTACTTGGTCTTCTCACACCGTGACTGTCCCGCAGGTTGTGTTCAGCACGATCACCACTAGCTCCACAACCAGTGTGTGCCTGGTACCTGGTGGTCCAACATATGTCCCAACCACAACCAGCCATATGATGACGACCCATGCACCCTCTATGACCACCTGTTCAAGCCACACTTCGACTTCCTCTACAACCCCTGTCGCCACCCCCACTGAAGTTCTTTCTAACGCCGGATCTAAAACTTCTGTGTCTATTATGTGGGCGGGTATGGCTATGTTGATTCTTTGCCTTCTTTAGACATATTGGTTTCTTCTACATATTGTCCTTTTATGACGGGCGAAAACATTCGCCCGAATTTTAATATATTTCTGCTCCATTCAATGAACACGATGAGAAATAGGAGCTTTCACATCATCTCACTCCTCACCCACCTTGTACTCTGTCGTCTCTGCTACTACAATATGGCTCGCCTACGTTTTTGTTGAATAATTGAATAAAGCTCTTCAATAAGCTCGGCAACAAGAGAAATTCCCAATGGTGACCTACGTAATATAGAGGCCATGACGTCTTTATGCTGGGCTACGGGTGCATGGGGAGGAAACAGAGGAAGCCTGGACCGAAAGAGGCTTGGTGATTAAAAGTAGGTTTATTTACTAGAAAGCTCTTCGGAGCCAGTAATATCAAACAGGATCGATCGAAATCAGTTTCACCATTTACTCACAGGACTTCTTTCTCGAACCCTCTTTCGAAACATACTAGGCTTTCACAGTTAATCTACCCTTTCTTGGCAGTATTCCAGTACGCTTGCAGAATACTTGGAAATGGAGATAACGCAGCAACATAATAAGATATGTCTTCCCCAAGGGCGACAAGATTGCTAAGGAAGTTCAGCTGGAGGGTGGCGATCTGCAGGCAATTCAGACCTCAGCCGATCATCCCCACGCAGTTCACTGCGCAATTTATCGCTCCCTGTCAACTCATACGACTGCTCAGTCGGCGCAAGTTCTGGCACGGGATTTTTGGCACTAAGCGGCGAAGAGCCCGCAACCTGGGCTGATCCAGTGTCCAAGGAGCCGTTCTTCCCAGTTTCAGACAGTTTAGACCGGCGACGGAGAAAGAGCCAAAGAAGGCCCGCAATAAGCGCGATGCCACAAATACCACCAACTACCCCACCAGCAATTGCTCCGGTTTTGTTTGTCTTCTCTGTAGTCGGCGCTGTGGGCTTTGGTGAGGGGCTTGTTGTTATTGAGGGGGCAGTAGTTGATGTATGCGACGAAATGGCTGATGTATAGATTAGGTCAATAAAAAGTTTCCGAGAAATCAGGGCACTAGAAAATGCAAGACATTGAATCGATCTTGGTGTACGACACATACTCGTGGCCTCTTTGATGACGCTTAAGGAACTCATGGTATTGTCATCAAACGTATTGTTTGTTGCGCAGCCATACTCGCCTTTGGTAGAATTAGCCGTACTTGTGAAGCCTATTTGGCCCGTTTCGCAGCAGAAGAATCCATTCGCCTGGTATAGGTCCCATGTCGAATTCGCACACTGACTCAGTGCAGGCCCTTCGAGATTTGCTGTACTGCATTGTGTAGCGTTAAAGACAACGCCACAGTTTGTATCTTCGGGACAGCATGTTTCCCAATCAGCCCATGATGCACCGCATGACGTCTCCCAGGTCGAACAGGAGCCATTCCTGTGAAGTGCAAATCCCTGTTGTGACATTGAACAGCTGGGAAAACAAAAGGGAGTATTGGCGTTAAAACGAACTGACAATAACGTGACTTTCAGTAGGACAATAACGGAGGCGTGGAAGGGGAGAGCTCGGAGGGTTTAATCTGAATCCTATTTCGATCGGTTGCGATTTGGGGGCCAATCTCAAAGTTAACAGTGATTGGACTTTATACACCGTCCAGTATGACTAATACCGCCTTCCTAAAAAGCGTAGCATAAAACCCTGGTTAAATAGCACGCGAGGCTTCGTTGGAACGAAAAAGATATAAGGCGTTTGAAGAGCCTTCCAGAGAAGATTTCGTATCGCGACAAAGTATAGTTGAGGGCTTAGGTTGAATACACCTCTTCATTCTCATTGCATGAGGGTAAATGGCGGCAGAATATTTCATAATAACGGGGTAGGATTTGGGGGCCGGTGGAACGATTTGTAGCACAGCCCGGATCGGCCCCCACGAGGCTTCGGACTTTTGCTAATAATTCCTTTCTCAGCTGTGCATTCGGACTCTCTAGATTTAGACGGAAGTAACCTGAGCATCTCAGAATAGGGTTCGGAAATGAGTCTATGAGAGCAAAGTGGTGAAACTGATTTCGATCTATCCTGTAAACGGCGGACCTGTGAATCACTAAATCTAGTTAGTTTTGCCTGTTTGGGTTTAGCGCCCCATTACGCCGTCTTGTCACCTTTCCCTCCGTCGCCTCGACATAAAAGACCCGACCTGCCCCCTTGTCCCTCTCTCTCCTCCTTTTCCCTCCCCTCAACTCCTCTATCTTGCACTTATCGCCGCCCCCTTTCTTTCCTATCGCCTCTATAGACTATTACGCCTTAGCTTTTAGCCCGACGTACTACCCCTTTTATATTACTGGAGATGCAGATGCCGCTCGATCCGATTCCTAGCTCGTTTTCGCCCCTTTAGCTAGAATTAGTAGTTATACAGGGGTAACCCTACTAAGATAATCTAGCTAGTAGCGGTATCGTATAACTTTAGGTCGATACTGCTACTACCTCCCTAAGGGAGTAACTGTATACCATACTACGAAGCTATACCTACCCTCCATCTGCCTATATACCTCGTTCGTCTCTGATTCCGCCGGCCTCTATACGTCCGCTAAGTATTATCTGTACGTCCTCGATATAGTATACCCCGCTCCGTCTACCCTAACTAAATTTATATTATACTACCCTAATATTATAGAATGCCTCTTAATTACTAGGTCGCCGATATCTAGACTGCGCCAAAAACCGTAATTAGGGGCAAACCTTCCCCCCAAAAACCAAACCGCAATAGTTGCGGTTTGAAACCGCGAAAACCAAACCTGTCAGGATTTTGAGTGCATAAAAACTATGCATTTACTCTGGTTTTCTAATTCAACATGGAAACTACCCTTTCTGCCCATCTGACCGCTTTCTTATTCTGCCATATTTGTTTTCTATGTCAGAACTACAGTTTTCACTTACCTCTCACTTTGTCCTCACTTTCTGGGGCATCCTGCCCTACCTATCTTTTCAGACCTGTTCAGATGACCCTATCCACCTACGTCAGCCCTGATAAATGCCTCATTGATCAGCATCTAAGC